>VZTB01000696.1:2151606-2161710 GCA_013397245.1 Thryothorus ludovicianus
CGCGGCTGGCGGCCCCGCCGCTGCCCTGTCCGGGGGAGGGAGGCCGGTGCCGGCCCCGCGGGGGTAGGGCAGCCTCCTCCGTCCATCCTGACTCAGCTCCTGCGGGAGCGTTCGCGGGAGGGTGTCCGGGCGAGGGGCAGGGGCTCGCCGGGCAGCGCCGCTGCTGCGGGGCGTCGAGTGGCCTCGTTTGTAAGCCGGGGACGGAGCGGTCTGCTCTCGGCACCGTGCCTGCGCTGCCGGTGCGGGAGCGAGGCAGGGCAGCGTGAGCGCTCGGCAGCGCTGCCCTTCAGCCTGCAGCCGCCTCGGGTTCCGAGGCAATGCGGTGAGGTTCGGAGTTAATGGATGTGGCCGAGGGGAGAGGTGACCGCCGTGGAGGCCGCTGACCGTGTGCTCCTGCGAGCGCGCCGGTGCCGCAGGAGCATCCCGAAGAGGCTGCGCTCCGGGATATTTTTATCTACGAAATCTAGATCAGGAGATCTGCAGTACTAGAGCTACTGTATTCAAATTTCTTTCTATTTTTTTTTGTTTTTTAAGCATCTTGGTGCTGAGCTTATGCAAGCTTAATAACAGTTCCTGTGAGGTTCCTTTTAAGCGTTTCCACTGCTGTCACTGTGGAATTCATGCAGCATTTCCAGGCGTGCAGCAGTGACCTGTAATGTCATGGCAAACTTTTAAATACATGAAAATGCTGGTAGCAAGGGCTTCGGATAGTCGATTGTTTCAATTGCCTAATTTTGAACTTATGAAAGTAATTTGAATATTATCTGGGAAAGGTCTTCAGGAGATTCATAATTTTAGTTCTCACAAACCTTACTAAAGTGCCAAGACACCTATTAGGTAATTTTTTACCATTGCAGTGAGGGTGAATTGCAAAATAATGCTGCAGCAAGATTTTTAAAAACCCATAGAACGTAATTTTTTCCAATATTTTTTTTTTCCTTTTTTGGTATACTGTTAGCATGTTTCAAAGTGTGGCTGATCATTCATCTCACTTCAGTATTCCTTCAAGTCATAATAACTGTGTTTGAGTAGCATCAGTATAATTCTGTCCTTTCCCAGGCTTGCATGCTTATCTCTGCTCCTATCTGTGAAAAAGATATGCACCAAAAAAAAAAAAAATTAAAACTTTTTTTATCGAATCTCTTGAAACAGCTTGAATAACAGAAGTAGAAGTTTTCAGTTTCGCTATTGTTGCAGAGATGCAGATATTGCCAGTCTGCGTGCTCAGGAAAACACCAGCTTTATCAAGTAATGACACAATTGTACAGAATATAAACAGTTCTTTTCAAGGAATATTTGTATTCTACTGAACTTGTTCTTTTTTCTGCCTCTCACTTGAGAACAGGACAAGAGGAAAATGTGCTGTTACATTATTTTTTGGTTTATTTCATGTCCTTGTCCTGAAGTTGAAATGATGGTGTAATGTATTTAAAAATGCTTAGAAATCTGAGGGAATTCAGTTAAACACATCTAAAACAAAGAGCTACTGCAGACACTGCTTGAGGTTGGTGTATTTTTATTATTGTCAGTACAGTGACTTAATTTTGCTTTATTTTCACAAACCTGAAGTTCTCAGTTTGTGAATACACATTAAAATTTGGAAAGGATGATGAGGATAAAGGATTTGCATTATTATGATGTACATATGTTTATTTATATTTTTATTTTGCCAGTGTAAGTGTAAATGTTTAAAATATTTCTCTGCTTTACTGCAGTTGTTATATATTTTCTATTATAGAAAAGTGTTACTTGTTGGGAATAGCCAAGTTAGTATTGAAAAGAGAAAAATAATAGTCCTTTCCAATCAGAAATTTATAAAAATAAGAATTTTTTCTGGTAAAAAATAGCTCAAATCAATTTATTCAATCAAATTTGCATGGTATGACCTGCTCTCCAGTGAAGGGGGAAGATCACAAAGAAGATACTCTTCTGAGTTGCCATCTTTTAACAGTCTCTGATAATTTAATTAATTACTTTTGTTAAGGCTTCAATTTAGCTTCAATTTACTTAATAGTTATACTAGACTTTAGGATCATCTTTTCTTGCAGTGATGATATCTTGCTCCTCCTGCAGATGTGGATTTCTTATATTTAGGGTTTTGGAAGGAATGTTTTTTTTCTGTTGAGTGTCATTGTAGCCATGGAAAGTGACATAGATATTTAAGTTCCTTAAACCACTTGCATGTGAAAATGCATGGCTGTATTTTTGTAACTGCACAACCATGATTTAAATTGGAATAATTCTCAGGACTTTTTTTGTTTGAGTACATAATGGACGTTCTAAGCTTTGTCTGTCTCTTTACTTGTTTTCCCCTAAGTTTGATACCCTTCATTTTCCTGTGAGTGGCACTGAGATTTTTTTACTGGTTACAGATTATTCAACTTGTTGCAATCTAGTCTTCCATAGGCTTCAGGGATCAAAGATCCCTATGGACGCAGAACAACCGAGGTGGGCCTCGGAAGTGATGTTTGTAGCTTAAATGCAAAATGTTAACACAGAATTGAACAACTATTAGGAAATACATTTTTCAAATGGTGATTTTTGCTAATACATGTAAGACCTGTTGCAGTAACATTGACTCTTAGCTGAACTGTCTGGTTTCATGACCAAGTCATGTTTAGCATAAGGCATATTGTTTCGTAATCTTAGGGATTTTTCTATAGTAATAGTTTGAATTCTTTAGAATAGTATTTTAATGACACTTTTCAAATTGCAAGCTAAATAATCATGACAAAATCCTTTTGTTCATGTGGGAACTTGAAGGAATCTGACAAGGAAAAGGGACAGATTCATACAGCAGTCTAATTTCCTGCTTTTTTCCTTTTTGGTTAGAGGCCTGTTGCTCTTTTGGAAATAAGTCTATAGATTTGGGATGTATCCACAAAAGGTTTGGCTTTGGTCTGGAGTTATTCAAGAAACTTGGGAAAGCATCTTGTGCATCATGCAGAACAATAGAAGAACCTGCCCTAAAAAGATTGATTTAAGTTTCTCATTCAAGAATGTCTCCATCTTACATAATTCAGAAAGTCTTTTTAAGGTTGAAGAATGCTACTATTTCTACATCTTTTTGGCTCAAGCAACAGTAGATTTGTTTTAGAGAAAAATGTGCAATAATCCAAAAACATCAGAATTCATGAAGATCTCTCAGAAACATTGATACTGGAATCTTTCTAATGGCATTTATTATATTAGAAAAAACAAACCAAACAAAAGTTGAGGAGTAAAAGTTGTTGCAGTAATACAATGGTATGTGTTGGATAAAAGACTTTTTTAAAAAAAAGTCTTGAAGCAACAGAAGCTACATTACTCATCTGCTCTCACAGTCCACTTGGGAGTTACTTGGGAGTTACTTGGGAGTTACTTGGGAGTTACTTGGGAGTTACTTGGGAGTTACTTGGGAGTTACTTGGGAGTTAACCTGTGATGTGTAGGCAGACTGTTGCCCTGGAGTGCAGTGCTGCTGAGGCAGCCCAGTGGAGAAAAGATGGAGTGAGGTGGTGCTTGGGCTCTTTTCTCAGGTAGCAAGTGACAGGACAAGAGGAAAAAGCCTCAAGTTCCACCAGGGAGGTTTAGATTGGGTATTCAGAGAAATTTCTTTGCAGAATGGTAGTCAGGCATTTGAACAGAATGCCCAGGGAAATGATAGGATCACCATTCCCAGAAGTGTTCCAATAAAGTGTGGATGTGGCACTTGGGGACATGGTTTAGCTGTGGACTTGTCACAGGTAATGGTTGGACTCCATGATCATAAAGGTTTTTTCCAACTTTAGAGATTCTGTGAAGGTGGAAGCAATACAGGGAACCAAGGAAGCAGCTCCAGCTCTAGCTATTTGGAAATTTTTTCTTCATAGCTCTTGTGTACTATAGACCTGACCTTTTGTTTTTTGACTTTCAGTCTCCATGTGGCTCCACATAACTGTGCAAGAGCATGGACTTTCTGGTCTGGGTCCTATACACTGGAAACAACTTCAATGACTGAGGAGAATTGCTTACTTAGTGCTTACAGTGTAACCTTTTTTCAAAGGCATAACTTCTCTACACCCTTAATTCTTTTTCCAATACAGATGGTAGACATGGTGAAGTGTGAATATCTAATATGCAGAACGTGCTCATGACTTTTAAATTGCACCTAAATATATGTTTTCTTCTTTGTAGTATTTGGAGAAAAAACCATCACACAAGTATTTGCCTAAGAGGTTTGTTTTTTTTTTAAATCTCACAAAAGTATTTCTAGTGGATCAAATTTTGCTTGGCAGTGCTGTTATCTTCCTGGTCTATGGAAGTATCTACTTGCAAATCTAACCCAACCTGACTACAAAGGTTTATGTTTTTGGTGAAAGGGTAGAGCAGATGGATGAAAATTAACATTTCTGATGTTATGGCAGTAATATGAGCACTTAAAAATAACTCCATTTTGTTGATGAGCACTTAGACTGTCTTTTATAATCAGACCCTAGGTATATTAAAATTATTGTTTACTTAAATTTTCTTATGTTGAATTTAAGAATGATTTAAAATTAAAAAAACTTATCTCTGATTTTTAGAAGTGTTTGTGAAATTGCTCTTAAGTGCTTATTGTTGAATATATTTCCATTTCTTAATAGATATTCCATACAATATTAATAAATGAACTTTCAAGTGTGACATTAAATACAGGAAAAATAGATATAGCTTTATAGTGTACTCTTTGATTTTGCAGTTTATGGATGATCATATCTCTGAGTTTTAAGATGATATTCCTGTATAGAAGGCAGTACATCACATTGCTAACTCACTGTCTATCTTGTGTATGGATCTGTGAGTTATGTGCTGCTGTATCTTTTTCAGACGTGCATGGGGTGGGAGGACTCATCTTGTTACAGTTAATATTAGCTTAGTCATGGCATTGCTATAGGCATTTGTTTTTCAAAATGATGGGTTTTTTTCATCAAAAAGTTCTCAGCTCTGATATAGCTTTGAGGGAGCAATAAGTTCTGCCATTAGAGGAGTCAATAGCAGTTTACTGGTAGGCATGCATGTCTCTCACTTACTCAAAATTGGTTAAAAATGTGGAGGATTTCGAAACTGAGTCATAATTTGGCACTGCAGGAGAAGCTTCCTCCTCCACCCTAATTCACGCCTAATTCCTGTTCTGCAAAAAACACTACAACAATAGAAGCCTGCAGGAAAGGTAAAATAGGGAGTCTTTATTCAGAAGTTTACTGAGTAAAACATAATTGAGTGGAAACTCTTGAGCTGTATGTCAGTTCAGTTTGAGCATATTAGTTTTGTGCAGCAGAAGGCAGTGCTGACTCCAAGGAGGCAGTTACTTCTGCAGTATAGAGCATTTCAAAATAGGTGTAAGGAGCTTCATTCCTGCCCATCCCTATAATGCTGTGCTGCTTCTGCACCTGTGCCATACAAGTGCTTGTGTTGAGGTGCTGTGAAGGATATTTTTTATGAATGCATCTATATTTAAGAGTCACTTATCCCCTCCTTTCCTGTACTGAAAATCTAAAACAATTCAGAGTGAGCACCATAAAAAGAACTGGCAAAACTGAGGAAGCCAGTGCTTGCTCAGGTGTAGGATCTGGGAGGAACAGGCAGAGTGAGAGCATCCTGAGTTGGTACTGTTGACATTTGGGTGTTGTAAAAACTTATCTCCTCAGGCTGCAGTATGACTCTATTCATAAAAATAAGATTGTTGCAAAACATAGTAAATGTTTCAGATTTAATACTTTTGAGAACGTGTGAAATTTCTCTTGAAACTGAAAAATGGAAGAACAAGTTGCAGAAAGGAAGATAAAATGGATGATGATTAAAATTATGAAGGCAAAAGAAAAATAATTTTTTGTCCCATTTGTTGAGGTTTGAACTATCCTTTGAATAAGAATAAAAGTTTGTATAAATGTAGGTGTAACTAAACACAGCAAGCCAACCACTAGACTAGTTACATCTTGTCTGCTTTTTACAGTGACTTGATTCAGCCTTTGCAATTTTAAATGTTAGATCACTGAAATTGAAAGCTTTTCTAGCATAATAATGAAGTAATATAGTGCTGAATAAGGATTACCCCCATTCACAGGGAAATCAGCCTAAGTGAATGCAGAGTTAATAATGCATAAAAATTCATTGTTTTATAATATGTCTAGATTATTTTTGCATTAGGATGAAATTAGTGTTCTCATAATAGGATAAAGTTTATATTTCTGAATATTGGAGGTGGATTTTGAGAATAAAAGGATCACTGTCAAAATGTCAAACAAAAAATGGTTTTGTTTAGGATTACAATGACAAACTGTTGTTGGATGTTTTTGCGTGCTTGTTTTTCTACAACTTCATTAAAATAGTTTAGAGAAGAGAAAAATAATTAGCTCATTTCTATGTGGAAAGCGTGGGGATTTTTGTTTTTTTTCTGTTTTTAAGACTTTACACCTAAGAACAACATTGACAATTGCACTTCCATGCTATATCTGAGCATTTTGTGTGTTCCTGCTGGTCTGACCTTGAAACCATCAAGGTGGATTCTGGTTCCTTGCTCCTTTGGTTTGTACAAACTACTGCCCTGCTATAGAGGACCCCTAATTATTAATATAATGTATGATTGTTCCATATTTTTGCTCTAGGTTTTCTGTCAAGACTCTGATTGACCGTTCCTGTTTTGAAACTATCGATGATACTTCCCCTGAATTTAATAATTTTGCAGCCATTCTGGAACAGATTCTAAGTCATCGACTGAAAGGTATGTTAACTAACTTCCTTACCAGTGGTGATTTTGCCATGAGAATTTGTTTATACAAAACCAATGTTGTGAGTCTGTACAAACTCCTTGAAGCTGATTGAAAGCATTGACTTTCTTTATGTGTCTGTACTATTGCTGGTACCTTCCTTATTTTCTGCATTACTATGGAAAAGTGAAAACAACTATTTCTGTGAATCATATTTCCAATGATCTTGTTGGAAGCCTTCTGGGCTGGTAATTAGACAAGTGAATGTTGCCATGGTGCTGAGCTCTGTCTGCTTTTCTGCTTTATGATGACTGTCCTAAGAGTCTAAAAGACAATTATGTTATCTGCTTCAATAGGAGCTACAGAGTGTATCTGGTGCTGCTCCTATTTCCTTCTCCCTTCCTTGCTTTTGTTGTTTTTTTTTCCAGATACTTTTTTTAGGTCCTTTTTGCCCCACCCCTTTAGTGAGGCTGTTTTTTTTTCCTGGAATGTCCTGGATTAGATTACTTTTGAGAAAGGTCAGTTGTTGATTTTTTTCTTGTATCAAGTAAGATATTCTAATTCCAGATAATGTCTGTTTGCAGTTTTAAATTGTTCTAGAGGAAGTTGCTTTGCTCAGAGAACAGAGTGTCCTTTAGCAGTAGCAGTCACTAGAAGAGGACCTTGGAAGCGTCTTCTCATTTCTCAGTTCTGTGTAGAGTTTCTGAAATGATTTGAGGATTATGAAGGACATCATAATCATCTAAATATAGATGTGCAATATGACAATCTACTCATTTTCATGCTTTTTAATATTCATAACCAAGCTTTGTGAACAATACTGTGTGTAGGCTGACATTTGAATAGCACAATTACTACCTGCTGTGGTTCTGTCAGAGGAGGAAAAAAATGGTGCACAGTATGGTAGAAACACAGGGTTTGTCACATTGTGACAGAGATTTTTGGAGTGATTATGGGTACTTAGCTTAGCTTGACTCTGCAGGGAAATTGCTCTCTTTTCTCCTCCTCCACCTTCAGCAATATTTGTGCAAAAGTCATTGTAAATTTTATTTTTCTGTCGACATTCTTTTGCTTCTCAGTCTTTTATTCAGGACAGGCAGTACAGAGAAGAAGCCTTGACAGGTTGGCAAATGGAATTTGCAAGTAAAAAATCATTTCAAGTAAGAAATGGAGAAATTTGAGTAGCTAAATTTTTGTTTCAGTGTAATTGCTAGTATGGTTTTCTAAGTTTGCAGAGTTAAAATTACAGAAAAAAGATGAGAACGTGTGGATTGTGTTGCAAATGGAGAATGTTTTGGTAATAAGCTAGTTGACTGCATGTAATTTTTAAAGATTTTTAAATAATAAAACAGAAATTGGGGTAAGAAGTGTACCATGACACTTCAAATTTTAAGAGGATATGTATTCTACAACTTGAGGCTTGAAAGAAATTCTATTTTGTTGATGGAATTGACTAATATATCCTGAATGCATACTTTATGTCAGTAGGAATAGACTAAAAGCTGACTGGTGGTTGCAGGGGGTTGTATAAAGTGTTTTGAAACTGGTAGAACATATTTGATCTGTTTGTCTATGGAAAGATAAATAGCTTCATTGTATCAAAGTTGTCAGGATAATCTCATGGCAGTGTAGTTAAACGGATGATCCAGATTTGGGAGTTTAAGTACACAGAATTTTATTTTCTTAAGGCCATGGCAAACAACAGTTCTTAATCTTTAGCTTCCTTTGGAAGTACAGGGTGAGGAATGAATAATCATTTAAAAAATACTTTATGTTCTAAAGTAAGAAGTTTACTTTTATTAGAAAACTTTTACTGGTAACTCTTCTGACATTAAATTTAATGTATTTTTAAGGAGCAAAGCATAGTCTTGATGGAATATAGTGACTGTTTCTGTTTATTAGTTTCAAGCTTAATTAGGATTCAGACAAGAAAACCCAAACCCAAAATGGCAGGAAGAAGGCTGGTTATTTTAAAGGGAAAAGAGTTCAGCTACAGGAATTAGAATTTTACACTTTTTTTTTTAAACTATTGCAATTAAAAATTCTCTAATAGTAGTATCCAAGCCTTAACTTCCTAGATGTTCTGGAAGAAATGGTCATAGGAACAGAAGCACCACATAAAATGGATTTTTGATAGGTACCTGATCTGATGCTCCCGGTAGCAAAAGGGTTATGAAATAGCATTTTTTATTTAACCACCAAAAGTGGTTTTGTTGATTTGGTTTTTTTTACATTCACTCTCATTGAAGAATTAAGTTTTGGAAAGTTTTTAGAATGTCATCCAGTCCAACCTCTTGCGCAAAGTAGGACTGTCACAGGTTACTCAGGACACTGTCCAGTTGTAGTGAAAATCTCCATGACACTTCTTAAACTCAGTGCAATTTGCTACAGATTTTTATTCTCCCCATACTGCCTTCCTCTGACTTTGTGCTTACCTTCCCTGGCTGTGGTCTTCACTGGGTCGGGTAGTGAGCCAGACCAAGAAGTCAAACAGGCAGAAAACCGATGACTTTCCCCATGAATGCAATTTTTTAGCCCAGCTACTCATATTCTTAAGAATATTTTACATACAGGTATTTGCTTAGTGGTAAACTGAGATTGGCAGAAAAAACCAGCTCACGCAACAGAGGTCTGTAAATGCTGCTTGAATGTATGTATCTGTTCATGTGATACAAAAGACTTGGCATCTATGGCACCAAAATAGTTCCAAAAAAGGTGACATAATTTGCTATGGCACTACCTTACAGCTACATGTACTGCCAATAAATATCAGCCAGGAATAGGCCACTGTTGAGAGTAAAAGCAATCTGAGTTGCCCTAAGGACGAGAGAGTTTTAGCAAGCTGTATTAACTGCTTTTTAAGATCTAGGGAGTGGAGAGCTATTTCCCTGTTCTGTGTGACACTACATGTGCAGTATACCTGGCACTTCTACAGGTGCTGGATGTGCTGAGAACATGGAGTAGACCAAAGATTGTAGTGAGCAGGACATGAGGCATGTGTTCTTCTTGTCACTGAAGTAAACTGTGCAGCATCCCTGCTGGCAAGATACGATACTGCTGGACAGGGCAGTTGAAAATCTTGAAAAGGGAGAAGAAAAGAAGTAACAGAAAAGAAGATGAGTGACTGATTACTCTTTTATTTCTTCTTAGGAATAAGCTTTTGCATGGTTTTACAATACAGCAGAGATTAAGTGTTATTCTGGGAGGATACAGGGACAAGTATTTGAAGGTCCAAGTAAGACCTATAGTCCTGAAAGGGATTTTACAGATTTGTGTACAAATGTATGTCTGTTTGATAATCTTTAAAGCAAGGTGAAGCATTTCAGGAGCCTTTTTTTTTTTTTCTCATATAGTTGTTCGGAAATGGTTCTTGACCATTCTGTACTGTAGAGATAAAA
>VZTB01000696.1:2171531-2219826 GCA_013397245.1 Thryothorus ludovicianus
AAAAGGAAAAATGGGGAAGGAGAGGCTGAAAACACAGGACAGCTTCTTTTTCCAGCATTGTGTCATTGGATTGGCTTAAGTACATCCTCAACATATGTTCTGGAAGACCAGAAGTGTGCTGCAGGATGATAAGAGTGTGCAGCAGAATTCAAATCTTACCAGATTTTATTAGTTTAAGCTTTACATAATCTGAAATTAAACTGCTTCTGTATTAGCCCTGTATTTGGGAGGACAACAACTATACATGAATAAGCATTGCAAGATTAGGTCTGCAGTGTGTAAATCCTCTCATAAATAATCATCAGTTGACTGTGTTTGTCTCTCAGAAGCCTTGGTGGTACATACTAGGGTATGAGAGCTTGGTTGTATGACTGTACTTGTTCTTTCTTTGTCCTCTGATTTCTAATATAAAGGAACTTGTTAATGATATTCAGACTACTGATTGGCTCTTGAAGACATTTACATTTTGCCAATGCAGCTTTTACAAGTCTAAGAATTTTCTGTGCAAAATGGGAGCTCAGTATTACAGGAGTGTTTTTATTGTGCCACATATCACAAAATGTTTCAGGTTGGGAGGGACCACAGTGGGTTGTCTGATCCAACCTCCCTGCCCATGAAGGGTTGTCTAGAGCACACAGCACAGGATTGTGTCCAAACAGTTCTTGAATACCTCCAGCTATTCCCCTATCTCTGTGGGGAATCTGTTCCAGTGCATGGTCAGCTGCACAGTAAAGAAATTCTTCCTCATATTCAGGTGGAATTTTCTGTGCATCAGTTTCTGCCCATTGCGTCTTGCCCTATTGCTTGGCACCACTGAGCATTGGAAGGCAAGTATTGTGATTTGAATGACTGAGAAGCCATGGCCATTCTTTGGGTGTTATATATGAGAGCTTTTTCAGTTTCTTATAAATATGGACTAGCTTATCTATGTGGAGCTGTAAATATGAGTTTGGACTGGAGATGAGAGAGCTTGTGTGAGAACATGATCTGATTTTTTTTTTTTCTCCTCTCACAGCAATATGGAATTAGGTAGTTGTGATCTTGGAGAGGTGGTTTTTCTCTTTCTTTGTCTTTCTTTTTTTTTGGGGAGGGGGGGAACCCAACAACCCTTTAGATGTACTTCCCAAATAGCACTTAAATTACCACATTGTCAGAAATTGCACTTTGCAATTCAGTTAGCAAAAGCTGTGACTTGCTAGAATCTCTTTATCAATAACAGAAATAGGAAGAATAAGGAATATGAGCCTTGTAGAAGCATGATAGTTTTGTCACTTCTGTGATAATTAAACATGGTTAAAATGCAAAAATTTATTTAAAGAAAAAAAAGGAATACAGTCTAAATTAAAGCTTTATAAAGCTACAGCCATTTAAGAATGTTTTCAGAAAGTTAGGTTCAGTTATGTTCCTCAGCACCTGTAAGTGTCTGAAAGGAGGAAGACCCTGAAATGTTTTTGAGAAAATTACTTTACTTTGTAGAATGGTTATATAAGTATTCTGAAAACCCTTTAAATAATATTAGATATGAAAAATTCCAAGCTTGTCCATAATTCTTCTGTTTCTGCTGCTTCAGTTAACTTTCCTATTATTCTCTTGCCATCTCTCTGTATTATTAAGAATAAAAGAGAATGTTTAAAAATTAGGGTTTATAGTGCCAAAAAATAACAAAACCCAAAGGTTCAGTTTGGTAATAGTCAACTGTCACTCTCATTTAATTTTTTTGTAATAAACTTACTCTTATTGCTTTGTTTTATCAGTTTTTGTCTGAAGGGTGAGGGATTGGATGGAAGCTATCCAGCTGTCATAGATTATACACCGTACTTGAAGTTCACCCAAAGGTACTTTTTAGCTTGACTCTGCTTTTTAAAATTTTATTTCATTGGCAAAATATTGCTTTTTATTGGGCCTCTTATTTTTCATGTCATATGTAAAATGATACTTATCTCTTAAGTACAAACCTGTACAGTCAGCTACCTGACTTTCAGACTGTTGGAATTATTATGTGACTCATGAAATGTGAGTCATGCTGCTTTTGTTTCTTTGATTCAGGATAACAGTTCAGTGGGAAACAAATGCTGCATCTCCTTTGATGATCACTAGACCAAGCTGTCCTTTCTCTCACGTCTTTTCTGTGTAGCCATAAAACTAAAAAGTAGCTATTTTGGAAATAAAAAATATATATATCCTGATAAATGTAAAATATGACATAGGTAATATAAGCCATTAGCACATAACAGAAAGCTGTGACCAGTGGCTATGTAAACAGACTTTTTAGCTGCATTTTGCTCCTCTGATCAGCCTTGTGATTAATATTAAAAAGAATTCTCGCTATCTAATAAGTCAAGTAGCAATTTTACATCACTGAAAAGCATGGAAATTAATGATAATGTTGTCTGTTGTTGGGTTTACCAAAGTGAGAGAAGCAATTAGGTAATAGTTTTGAAGATGTACAACTGAACATGAAACATCCTAGTTACTCTCTTGAAGTTCTTACTAGCTGACATGTCAGTGACAAGTTGTGATTCAGTTTGTATCATAGCAGGATCATGGGGTTTTGGAAATCCCTGCTTTAAAAGACCTAGCAAATTCTGTTAGTGTAGGGAGAAATACAATTGTAAGGCTACT
Organism: Thryothorus ludovicianus; assembly: GCA_013397245.1. NCBI lineage: Eukaryota > Metazoa > Chordata > Aves > Passeriformes > Certhiidae > Thryothorus > Thryothorus ludovicianus. The sequence continues at coordinate 2,174,154 of VZTB01000696.1, forward strand.
GGGATAAATCAGAATCACAGAATTGTTAGGGTTGGAAGGCATATTTGGAAATCATCCAGTCCAAGCCCCTGCCAAGACAGAGTCACCTGTAGCAGGTGGCAGCTGGAGCAGGAATGTGTCCAGGTGGGTTTGAATGTCCCCAGAGAGGGACACTCCACAACCTCCCTGGATGGCCTGTGCCAGTGCTCTGCCATCCTCAATGTAAAGAAATTCTGCTTCATGTTTAGGTGAAACTTCTTGTGTTTTAGTTATGGCCATTGCTCTTCCTCCTGGGTGCTGGGTACCAGTCACTGGGTACCCCTGGAAGGAGCTTGGCAGCATCCTCTTGACACCTGCCTTTGAGATATTTATATACATTGGTGACATCCACCCTGTGTTCTCTAGATTAAAATCAATTCTTGCCTTTGAGACAGATGTCTGCATTCTCTAGCATGCATTGATTCTAGAAGAAATTAACATGTTTTAACAATGAGTCTACTTACTATGTAGAGAGATACATTCTGTGAAGTAACAGGCACAGGATCTTTACCACAAACATAGATATACATTCTGATTTAAGTTTATCTTGATTTAATGTAATGACACCCCTTTTTTTGGGTTTCTGGGTTTGTTTTTTTAAGAAACAAAATCTATTTTTAGATACTAGTCTTTGCCCTGAATTTGTGAAGAAAAGGTTAAGTCATCAGTTCCTTAGATAGCATATTGTAATGTATTTATCCTTCCTACTTAGAAAAGTAGCCCACATACAGTTGTCTAACTTGACAAAAATCACGGGCAAATTTTTGCCCATTTTTTTAGGTGACTATAGAAACAAAAGCTTGAAATACAAGTTGTGTTTAGCAAGCCATCATATCCCAGTGTTTAAATTTTTTTTTGTTTGTTTGCAGAGCTTTTTAAGAAATGCAATGATTTAATTTTGACCAGAATTTGCTTTTTTACAAGCACAGCTTTTTGACTTGTCTAATGAATATGATTCTTCAGTTCTGACAGTATCAGCAGTGATGAAGAAGAGCTAAGAACGCTGGGCAGTAGTGGCAGTGAAGGCAGTACTCCAGAGAACATTGGTCCTCCTTTCATCACAGATGAAAACAGTTGGTACAACAAATGCAAAAGGGTAGAACAGAAGTACCGGCTTGCATTGGAACAGAAGGTAAAAGATCAGTTTTGTGTGGGGGCTATGGCATCAGAGCTCATCAGCATATCTGGTGACTTATCTATCCAAGTAAAGGCAGGAAAATATATTGTTAGATATTGTTTAGCTTCATGGTCCTAAATTTTATGATCCTCAAAGTATCCAAGCATCTTTGCTCATTTATTTGGGGGAAAAGAAGTTTGATGAGTTGGGGGAGAAAATAGCAATAATTCAGAGATCAGATTTCACAATCTAATGAAGAAGCTTTGGCTTCTTTATCCAATCTTATTTTGTGAGCTTGAAGTTAACCAGAATTTTCTCTTCCTTAGAAGTCACAGATTTTTATTGTTGTAGGTAGAAGTTGAAGGCTTTTATGATGATAGTGATGTTAAACTTCAACACTTAATCTTAAACTAAACAAAAAGGATCAGCAAAGTAATCAATTTAGATGAAAGGTAAAACTATCTTCTCAGTGATACTGAGATAGGTTTTTAGAAAATAGGTAGTTTTACAACTTGATTGAAGCAGAATGGGAAAGGAAAACACAAAAGAGTTTCTGTTAGATTTTAATTTAAGTGGCATATTGAATGTAACTTTAGAAACCAAAGGTAGATTTTCCATCTACCATCCAACATACCTTAAGTTAAAGGTGAAGTGAAATATATGTCCAAACCTTTTAGTAATTTAGCATTTGCAAATCAAAGTACTTGTCAGTTTCTCATAGCAGCATATTACATCTGCAGTAATTACAATGCATATTAGCTAGTAGAGAGAGAGGAGGGCAGACTGTTCATACACACCAAAGAAGTAGTGCACAGAGAAGGAAATGTGGAGTCAGGAAAAATTACAGGAAAAAAATTAAATACACTTGGTTAAATTCTTTAAAATAGCTTCTATTAGTATTTTTAATGTTCTGTTTTCCTAGTTTAAGAATTTGATTTTTTGTGAAACTCTGAATAGAGTAAAACATACGAAGGGCTGGAATCACACAAGAGTGCTTGAAGGTGTGATTATTTCCCTGAATGCAGATTTGGTTCATTTTAATGCACTTGAAAGAACATAGCTGAAGTTTTTCTAAGTAACGGTGAAAGAGTCAGATTTACCATGGGATAATAGGTATTTAATGTTTATTTATATTAATTATTTTAGAATTATGCATACAATAATTGCTTTTGTATTTTAAGTCTCTTAGACTTCTTGTTTTTGAAATGTAACCTGAAATGTTGCATCCAGGTCTCTGGTCCAATCTTCTCACCTACTGTGGTATCACTTTCCATATGGAAGCAACTTGTATTCCTGGGGCCCTCTCTGGTATAGAAAGCATTTCTCCCATTTTTATAAAGCAAAATATGCTGTTCAAAAGGAATCTCTTCAAATACATAAATGAAAACCTTTCTCTTGAACTGCCAGAAGGAATTCCCATCCTTGCTAGACAAAAACATGGGATCAGTTTGAATGCACATCCCACCATGAGGATGGTGTTGTGAATTCCGCAGAAGCATTGAAGAGAACAAAATAGGTGGATGTTTATTTTTCTTGATACATCCAAATGGTTCATTTCCAAGGATACTCCATCAAAGTTATGTCATATATGTGTAGAAAAAGTACTGAAAGTACATCTGCAGTCAGAATCACTGGGAACCTTTATGTCTGCAAAGGTTGTCAATGGCTGTAACAGCAGATGGTGAATTTGTTTTATTCATGAGTCCAAGATCCAGAGCCAGAACCATTCCATGGAAGTTATTTCTTGTAACATTCTCTTAATGAATTGCTAACTTCCATAGGTAAATAATGTAGGGGTGAATTTAATTCAGTTTTAGGATAAATTTTTGGAAATTTTGGTGCATTTAAACAATTTTCAAAATGGTAGTTACTCTGACAGCTGTTGAGACTTTCCTAGTTGTCCTCCTTTGGAATGCCTACTTGCAATTGCAGCAGCAAAATAACTTTATTTTTCTACAGTTAGAAAAAATTCTGTTGTCTAATTTTCATTTGGGATGTGCCTGTCGAGTTTTTGTATGATTCACTTCAACTGTACACATTTATTCTATTACAACTTGAACAAATGACCATTAAGATGGACTCTGTGATAGTGCTCCTTTCTTAAGTGTTTCTCTCCCTTCCCTTTTTTACATAGCAATAAGTTACACCAACAACTGAGTTGCACTCAGTCCAGTAGGGCAGTTAATCAGAGACTTTTTATTTGAACAAAGGGGCTTTCTGACATTCTGTGTGTTGGAAAACTGGATGTTTGTGACAAGAAGACCAAGTTGAAAGTAATGTCTTTAGTAGGTGATACAGTAGGTCTGATGGATTCTTCTTTTGCTCTATTGTCATTCATTTTGCCCAAACTGTGATAAATTCCTTTTGTACCTCCCAAGTAAGTATGTGTGCTGCAGTCATTAACAGCAGCAGGTCACAGTGTGACAAGCAATTGGATTGCAGATAAGATCAAAGTCTCTCTTCTGAGCCCTTTGAATAGGATAGGGCAGGTTTTACCTTAGCAAGCTAAATCCTAGCATTGCTTTCTTGGATCAGCTACACTCTGCTAGTTTAGACCAAGTCTCCTTGGTTATCCTACTATTCTATCTTAGGAACTTGACCAAAGCAGATGTGGAGGGAAGAATAAACACAAAGCACATGATTATGCACCACTTTTCTTCTAATGTACTCTTGGCCCATGTATATCAGCTGAGGGGCTGCCTGAAGCTAAAAGGTTTGTTTGTGTAGTAACCTTTGATAGATATCTCTTCCAAATACTCGTCAAATATCCCCTTGATTCCATGTAAAATTTCACCATCCAAACAATTTTTTTTTTTTTTGGCAGAGCATTCTGTGAATCTACCATCTGTTGTGTGAAAAAATACCTCCTATTCTGTCTTTTAAATCTGGCTCCGATGAGTTTGATTTCGTGGTGCCTAGCTCTTGTTTTTAAAGAAGTTAGGAACTGTCCTTTCATTTCTGCCCTGCTCAGGCAACTCTGGAAACATGATGACTTTATCTTTTCCAAATTGTGTCTTTTCCAGATCAATGAGTCATACTTTACACATTTGTTATTTATGTGGAAGCTATCCCTTCCCTGTCCTGGAATGGTTTAAGCTGTTCACTTTTGAAGAGGAAACTCCTGAATTATTTGTGTACTGTTTATACTGGAATTTTATATGCTTTTACTGATGGAATGTGCATCTCTCTGTCATTATAGACAGAGGTATGTACTGTACATAGGATTATGTTTCTCATACTGGTGCTTCAGGTCTAAAATGTTTCTGTAAAATGGTGAAGTGGTGGTGGAGGGGGGCTGGTTTTTTTGAGTTGGGTTTTTTGTTTTTTGGGGTTTTTTGTTGGGTTTTTTTGTTTGTTTTGGTTTGGTTTTTGGGATCTTTTATGTTTCTGAGAGGTGGGAAATTTGTTATGTTGTAACACATCATTTAGTACTTTCAAAATGCTACTTAGAACTCCAAGAAATATCTTAGGAGTCAAGATAACAGTAATATTTGATGAGCCAGAACTAGGCATACTGAAAAACTCTCAAGATTCTTTGGAACTTATATTGAGACTAAAAAGTCCCTGTCAAATATAAATACATCCAGTGGCTAGAACTATATTTAACTATAGAATCACAGAATAGTTGTGATCAGATGGCACCTCTGGACAATGTCTTGTCCAACTCCCCTGCTCAGAAAAAGACTAGGGCAGGTTTCTCAAGGCCTTTTCCAGTCAGACTGTGAATATCTCAGGGGTACACATTTCCCAGCCTGTCTGGACAACCCATTCCAGAGTTCACTTAATGGGGAAAAAAGGAAAGAGGAAAGAAAATTTTTCCTATATTTATAGTTTCCTATATTCTTGTATTTCAGGTTGTGCCTATTGCTTCTTTTCACTGGCTATCACTGAGAAGAATCTGATTCCATTATGCATATAGCCTCCCATTAAACACTGATGCACATTGATGTGATTCTTTTTCCCTCCCCTCTTCTCTTCAGCCCTGACCTGAGCAATCCCAGCTCCTGTTTCCTCTCATACCAGAGATGCTTCAAACCCTTAACAGTCTGTGTGGTGATGAATTACACTAACAGCATTTTGTTACCAGCTACTGTGAACCTGTTTTTCTTAACATGAGTTGAGAGCAGGCACACCCATTCTGTGTCTCTGAAAACTACCTTGTTTTTAATACCTTTCTAAAAATGTGGGCACATATAAAACAGCTGCACATTTTTCCACAGGTTTCAAGGAAATGTGCACAATTTTATGTAGTGTAACTGTATCTGGTTTTAATTGACAATTTCTAAGAAGTTAATAACATCTGACATGCTGGAACCTTCTTTGTAATTTTAATATGTGATTCAAAAGTTTAAAGAAACTTTAAAATAACATTGGATATTTTATTCATAGTAATTCTGGATCCCTTTCGTTAACTATAAAGATCTACATAGATTTATTCTACTCTTACCCTTGTGTATTATCTAACATCCTGCACCTGTTCAGTTGTAGAATTCTGATCTTTTTGTTGTACTCATAAGAGTTGTTTTTGAAAGATGAATTAATGTTCCATGCTGATGGCGCTCCTGTCTCATTTTTTCATACATTTTTCTACTCCTCTGCAATAATATAAATAAATATATTATTTTCCTGTTACCTATTAGGAAATCTCAAACTAATCTAAGGTAAATTTAGTAGTATTTTTAAAAATAAATTATTAAAAAAAGCCTACAATAAACCCAAAATAAAATCATATACATCATAAACCAAAAAATATAAACATGCATAATCAAAAGTAGTTCTGATAGTGTGTTCTTTAAAGTTTTCTAATAACTTACATTTTCAGGGTTATCTTGAAGAATTGGTACGACTCAGAGAAAACCAGCTGTCTGAATCCATCTCACAGAATAAACTGCTGTTACAAAGAATTGAAGATATGGATCTAGCCCATAAAATGGAGAAGGAGCAGCTGGAATATATCATTGTGGAACTGCAAGACCAGTTGTAAGTTAGCATAATGGAGAAACATTGCTAAAGCAGTATTACTTCAACTATTTAAGTTATGTAACTATACAATATGTATAGTTTCTGATCCTGTGGAAGTGAGTCAACTTCTTAAAGAAATGGATGTATTTTAGCTTTTTTTTTTTTTCTTTTTTCTGACAAGTCTTAGATTTGGGAATGGCTCCCTGGAAACTGTAGTAGTGTAAAAATGAATAATTCTGAGATTAAGTATTTAAATTTTTTTTTAGATCTGAAATAGCTTGCAGTAAACTTGCTTTAATTTTTTACACATTTTTATAAAATGTTCTTTATATTTTATTGCTTCCAGTTTTAAGGCTACCCCTAAAAGTATTGAAAAGAGCTATCTTTTGAAGTCAATTTTTTAAAAGTTAGGCAAGAGAGGGTAAAAAAAATTATTTTCTTTGGCTAGATTTTAATTTATTTGTGATGGCTCAGACACAGTAGAAGTTTGTCTGGTAGTCCTAAAACTGTTCAAAGTGGCAAACCAGTTAGTTCACTGTCACCCTTTCTTCAATGCAAGGCAAAATGCTAAAACAGCATGTTATATTTTATTATATTTTATTAATAGTGTATGTGATTTCTAGTATGATAAATCTTTGAGCATCTTCTGATCATTATACAGTTTATCCTCTCAGCCCTGTCTGTTGGGTGGGGAGGTTCTCTCCTTTTGCAGAGACATTCCCATGTTGGATGGGCTCTGAGCAGCCTGCTCTGGTGGAAGGTGTCCCTGCCCATGGCAGGGTGTTGGAATGAGATGATTTTAAGGTCCCTTCCAACCCAAGCCATTCTGTAATTCTGTGTTTGAAGACCCAGGTAGATGAAGATCTCACTGTTGGGTGATAGGTTGCCATGAAACTGCCATAGGGTGCACCTGCAGCAGTTGAATGTTCTGTTCATAACAAATATAAAACAAGTTCTTTTGCCTTAAATCTGGATTAATTTGTAAATGAGCCCTGGAGTAACACAGCACCCATCTGAGATCTTTGAAACAATCCATGATAAAGAGAATATATGAAGACACTATCTAAAGTTTCTACGAAGTAAAGTATTTCAAGCTTGTAAGCAAAGCTTTTTTTTTTTCCCTGCTGCTGTCTCTCTCATGATAGATCATTTTATTGCCAGTGCTTGAAATGGATTTTATTAAAATGTTCAGTGGTACAGAATTGGCATTTTATTTAGGCCAAATGCAGAGTTGAGTAAGAAAAAAAGATGCTTTTCCAAGTTTCTTTTTTTTTCCCCTCTGACTGTAAGTTTTTGAGAGATACCTGTTCTTGAGTTCTTTGAACTTACTGATATGCCTAATGATTCATGTTATACTGCTTTGGCATCCCTGGTTATTTGGAGGACGTGGGGGAAGGTGTGAACTCATTTAAACCTACTCTGATACTGGAAATTTTGAATGTTCATACCTGCTGTTAAATTTGAGTTGAGATGTATGCAGTCAGACTGTTCTGAAGATCGTGGTCTTTCAGGTTTGATTTTGTTTGATGGCTTTGTTATGTAAAGGCTCAAAATGTGGAATAACCTCTGCTGTATCTTGACAATGTTCTTATATATCTGTTTGTGAGATTCTGCAGTCAGGAGTCTGAACTACACTAGATATTTGGAGCAGTATATTTTTACATTTTTATTGCTATGAGTGTAGTGTGCCTGTCAGGTGAGGGAGGGGAAGAAATATTCCTGGCAGGTTTTTAATGGTGCACATCAGTAATAATTAACTTATTTTAATAATATTTGATACTTGTGTTGGGTTTTTTATTCCAACCAAAGGTGACCTGGCAGCAGAATGTGTTGTATCAGTAATGTGTCTGTAATGAGGAATGAGTTTTGGCCAATTGCTTTTTATGGTCCAGCCATTTTAGAATGATGTTAAAGTAATACCAAAACTTAGTGTTTTGCTGCCCTACCATTACTAGCATTTTGAAGCAGTGAATGTGTGCTGTAATCTGAGTTCTTCAGCAGATGAGAGGAAGTTTGGGACTAATTGTGCCCAAGGTGTATTGCATTGCTGTTTGTAAAACACTTTGAGATCTGGATTAGGATTGTTTGCTGTGCAATTTAAACTATTGTAAATAAACATTCTATGCTTTCTTTTTAATGGTACTCTTCTATTCTACTGGCTGCTGTTCTTAAGGTAGAAAGGTCTATGACTTCAAACGTTTGTTGAGTAAGATTTTGTTGAGATTTCTAAAATGGTATTTCACAGGCATTCAAAGCAAAATGTTTTACGTATCTTGTCAATGGACTGGACAGAATCTGAGTCTATATCTATTTCTGCCTTCTCCCACCAAAAAAAGAAATGTAAGGTGAGGAATAGAGATCTGACTTTAACAGTTTGGGCTATTGCTGACTTGGAAACCAGTTAATCCAGGATCAACAGATCAACAAGGCCTTCAGGTTAAAAATTAGATTTCTTACAAAGAAACTTTTCTGTATGCATATTTACTAAAAGGGTTTGCTGCAAAGCATGAAATAAATATGAGGATAGGAGATCAGAAAAATTTGGAAGGAATTTTTCTTTTACAGCTGCTGTGCTTCATGTTCTACAATTTTTAGTGTTCTTAACTTTGTCTCACACACTTGAATATTCAAACTACAATGAACAACATAGTTTCCAATTTAGTTAAAAGCCATATAACAGAACTCATGAATACCAGTATCTGGAAAACGGTGAAGCTGAAAATTTATCAATTAGCTATTCACAAAAGAATAACTTTTTTTTGTATGTCTCAGCTTAACTGAATTTCTTAGCAGTATACCTGCTAAGAAATCTGGGGATTGGACCTCTTGCTTTGTTGGCAGGTGTCTAATGGCAAATCAAGTTGGAAAAGTGAATCTGCAACCTGATTATCAGTTCAGCACATTTAAGCTAATACACAGCTCATCAGGAAGAAGGTTCAGACTGGACATTGGGAAACATCTCTTTACCCAGAGGGAGGTCAAACACTGGACCAGGCTTTCTGGAGAGATGGTCAATGCCCCCAGTCCATCAGTGTTCAGGAGGCATTTCAATTGTGTGAATTTTAATAATGATGAGCCACCCGTGGCCTTCATTTGTCTCTTCAGGTGTCACCACTGTGATGTGTTTTTTCCTGGGAGTTGTTGTAACTGAACCCTACAGGACAGTGTTTTTGACTCCACTCTTCTCTAAGAATAGTGTATTTTTACAGTGAGGGAGAGGAAGTTTTAAAGGCCTTAAAGTATGTAAAATGAACAGCTCTTAAGTGCTTGAAAAGAACAGCTCACAGGAGGACAGCCAGGAAAGCCTGTGATCCATGGCATGTCTAGGTGAAGAAAACAGTTTGAATTCTGTAACATTCAAATTACAGGATTGTAATTTCATAAGAGAGGGATCCCAAATCATCCAGGAGCTGCATCCTGGAGTATTCAAAATGTACAGAGGCAGACATTCCTTCCTTCTCCGTTTCTGCAAAGAAATGTTGAATGTCACTTGAAGCACAGAGGCATTTGATCACACACCCCATCAGTAAAAAAATTCCAAGAACTTCCACAGTGTGGGTATAATTATTTATAAATTGTATAAGAATGCTAATATATTATTTGTATTCTTAAACATACAGAAATAGAAATTGAAGAATATAAGATAAAGATGAAATAAACAAAATGTTACATTTAAAAAAATTTTTTATCTGTACAAAAAGAATTTCTTTCCAGTACCCCAAAGGATTATCTTCTGTGTGTTACTTTGAGACCACTGCCTTGAAGGACTAGTTAGCTCATTCAAAAATGTGACTGGGCAAAATCTGGGACCATTGGTCCACAATATCCTTGCACTAGAAATCTGAGCTCAGCTTAAACAGGCTTTTCTCTCCCTTAGGGTAATTCTTTGTCTCTCTTTTGACTAACACACTACCTGTGTTACAACAAATTCTGCTTTTGTTACTTTCAAGTTCAGATTCTGAATGTGAAATTGATATTTATATATGTTAAATATTGAGGTATGATTACAAGAGAGATTCCATCAGTTTCCAGATTGGCCAGCTTCCTGCATATTGACTCACTGATTTTATAAAAGTTGTTCACTTTAACATAGAACATATTTTTAAACAAAGTGGAAGGAAAAAGGAAAGTGTTGCAAAGCAAAGCAGAAAAACTCTCAAAATGCTTTAAAAATTTTTTCTTCTGCTTGGAGTTTTGCTGAAAAAAAACAGTGATTTGTGTAATGTTTACTACTGCAGGTTTCCTCCAAAAGAATTTCTTCATGTTTTCAGGTTGGTGTGCCTGATGTAAGATGGTACAGCCCCTTCATCCCAACTGGTATAATTTTTTTATAAATTTATCACATTTATGTGACATTTATTTTGTAAATTCAATACTATGCTATATTTTATAATACTCTGCTTTTTATCTCCCTCTACGATTTCCTCCTAGATCCCCATCTTGATATAGTGTTTTGTGGAGGGAATAGAAGAAGTTAGGGGAGGGAATAAAATCAGTCTTCCATGTTTGGAATTCTGTTACTGGTTAAGGCACAGATAAGCATCAAATTAAATTGTGGAGACACATCTTATATTGAATTAAGCTTGACTGAGTAACTAAGAATTCTTTTTCTTGTGTTTTCAAATCTTAAAGATAAATTTAATTTTTCTTGCCTTTTAATTCCTTCAGAATTAGCCTTTTTAAGATCTAACCTGTGCTTTTCCTCCCGTCTTAATGTCTTAATATAGCTTAACATTTTATTATATTAATTATACTTAATATTTTAATATCCAGCAATACTGCATTTTCTGTCTGAATAATACAGATGTACAGATGTCTTTGTAAAGACAAGAAAGGACAGTGTACCTGAGAAACTGGGTTTTTTTCAGTGCTACTCCTTAATTGCAGTCAATGTGCTGTGTATGCCTTCCCCCCTGAGGTGTGCACAGCCTGTCATGCTTCCTTCTTTTCCAGGCATTGACTGCTGGAGTGCTCTGTCCACACTTTTTCCCTATGTTTGCTCTGCATGGAGCTCAGGGTGATGCTCCTTGCCTTTCAGAAAGGTCCATCAGCTCATTCTCAGCAGCACCTGAACGTAGCATGCTACTTCTGTGAGCAGCACACAGAGTAAATTCAGCCGTGTTTGGCTCCAGGCAAAATTAACTTCTCTGTTTCAAACACACCATGTCCTACCAGGTCTGTTATGGACTATGTAAAGGAAGATATTCTCTGTTGCAAAGATGATTTCTTTTCAATGAATGAAAATTTGACCCATTTGGTTAAAACACTTGCTTATGAAAATAGTGTCTCTGCTTGTCCTCTCTTTGTCAAGATGCTGTTTTTAAAAGCTCTGGAGTGCTGCCACGATACTCTGCCTGAGAGCAGGCAGGGGAGGGTCAGGGAGGAAGGCACAAAGCTGTGGAGGATGTAGGCTATGGCTGTGCTGTCAGGGACAAAGCAGAGAAAAGCTTCTCCAAGGAAACGGAAGCAGGAGGGTCTGAGCAAAGGCTTTGAAATTTAGCTTGTTTTTTGTGTCTCCTTGTGAGTAAAACTTTCATGTGGGTTGCCTGGCTTTGTAATCCTAGCTCAAAACCTAAATCATCTGGAGAAATAGGAAAGCTGGATCAATTTTTTTTAGTCCTCTTGCCTTCATTTCAGATAGTCCTCTTTTAAGACTTTTTCAAAGAAACTGAATTCCTCAACTGCTTAAGTACAGTAAATCCAATTTGTTGCAGCTGCTTTATTTCCTCACTGAAAGGAAGTTGAAGATTAAAATTTAATCTTTGATCTTGGCAAGTTTCTTTCCTAGAATGTGAAAACTGAGAATGCTAATCCTTTCCTTTTAAAGCTTTAATGGATCCTGCTATCAAACCCTAATTCACATTAGCCATGCTTTTATTTGTAATGCTTCCTGTCTGTCCTCTGCTTCTCCCTCAAGTTTGAGCAGCAGTTTAAAATCCTTAGTATTGCAGTCTGGTTGATTTTCAGGTCCTTTTTTCAACTTGTCTGTGTGTGGTTTTTTTGGGGTATTTTTACAGCATAGGAAAAATATTACATATTCTGAAAGATGTTAAAACTTGTTTAGACAGCGTTTTGAATTTTGGTTTTGTGTAATTCTTTCTTTTCAAGTTTGCTACAATATTGTAATCTCATTCTGTTTTACAAGGGTGAGTTGACAGCAGGAAGGCAAGTTCTGTGTTAAGTGAGGTGGAAACCCAAGGAGACATGGGTGTTTCCTTTTTTGCAAATATAACTAGGAAAAGTTCAACTGGGCGTAGGACAGAGACAGAGAGACTCCTGCAGTTCAGAGAGGACAAGGTACAGAACTATGCACAATTAAACAATTTGCAGTCAAGCCTCCAGCATAACTATTCTATTCTTAGAATCCACATGGGTTTATTGCACAAGTGGGAGCCAAAAGTTTCTGGGTTGATAACAGCCTGAAGGAAAGGGCTTGCTCTACAAGATGCAGCAGATAGGGAAGCATTTATTTTTAAACCCTCATATTTGAATATCTTATTCCAAACTATTGAAAATGGAGGTTAAAAGGTTCATTTTAAAATAAACCTTAACATTCTAAAAAAAGTTTGAATCTTTTGGAGCTATTGGTGTCTTCAAGGATGTGTTGGAATATTTACAGCAAAATGCTTTCTGACTCCAAAAGAAAAAATACTTTTGTAAGGAGTCTGCCTTTTGCTCCCTTCTCCCCTGGGTGGGTTAGAGACCCATAGGGACTTTTCTTTCTCCATTTTGCATATTTAATGACATTAGCATGGCAAGTGTGTCCTCTTTTAGGAGTCTAAAATCTGGTTTTATAGTGGCATCTTTTCTCTCATACGTTCAGTAAAGGCATTGCTTAGAAGTACCAAGCAAGAAAGCTTTAAATGAGTTATTTGGATGTTAGCACCTTATACATTCCAAATTCCAGAATATTTGTCCAATGTAGAATTAAAAGATTGGGAGCAGGGAAAAGTAATAATTTCAAAATAATAATAATGACAATTATTGAGCCTCTGAGCAATGCAGTTGCAAATGCTGTGCAATCATAGTAGGAAAGCATATTGTGTGGATTATGAGTTTCTTCCTCTGTTAATATACCTGAACTGTGGCACAGAAAGAACACTTGCTTTGGCATAGCAATACAGCAGACATCAGTGTCTTCCTCTTCTAATTCCACAAAGAGAATTATCTTGTGTCTGGAACCTCAGGTGAACCTGGGGCTTTGTATTCATAAAAGAGTTTGAATAACTTGATGCTGCAAATGGAGGGATTATAAAAAAAACAGATAAAAATTATGGTAAGTCAATCATGGTGCATAATCATTAACTGCTGGATTGCAATCACAGAGCCTGAATTTGATCTCTTTGTGTTTTATATGTTTAGATAAATAACCTTGCATTACCATTTGCTTCTGAGAGTCACAGGGTTTGTGCTTCATTCCTTAACTTTCATACTCATCTACTGTACATTTGCTTCTGTATTCCAGAACATACTGATGGGAAAAACAAGTATTTCAAATTGCTTATACATAAATGAGAAAAGGTGAACAGAATTTAATTTTTTCTAATATATTTAATGCAAGTTACATGAAGTTCAATATGAAACTAAATGGGCTTTAAATGATAAGTAGTAAAAAAATCATCATTTTTTTAAGAGTGGGAGAGCAGTGCCAAGTTAGAATGGGGAGGAGAGGCTAATTCTGTATTTGCAGACATTATCATTGATATACTGAAGGAGTATCTCTGCAATTTGTCAGAGAAATAAAATTGATATTTAAATTATCTTAAACTTCTGATTTATTTTACTAGATTTATTGGTTTAAATAAATCAGATCAGGAATTAGGTTTAATCCAATAAAAAAAGATTAGCAAATTCTTCTTACCCTTTCACAACAAAATTACAAGTTCCTCTAAAATACAAATAGTTCATTCAAGAGAAAGGTGAGTTTCAGATCAGTGTGCATACACATAATTGCAAAAATATTAGAGATTTTTTAAATTATGGATGGTATTTGTAAATTTAGGTTACAACTTTTTTTTCCAGTTTTAACTTTGTGCCTTGTGTTTGTTCAATATCTTGTTAAAATAAAGCACATTCTAAATGAGTTCCGGAAAGGCTTTAAAGAGATAAAGTGAAATGCCTGGAGTTACAACCAAGAAAATACAATCAGTGGGCTCCCTGATTCCTGAGCAAGAAGCTTTTATTGGCTGCTGTCCTGTTTTGGCCAGCAAGTGGTTGAGATATAGACAGGTGTCTTTTCTGTTGGTCACTAAGATGTTTTTATGCAACCACTTAACCCTGTAATTTTTCATTATATTGTTATTCAAAGTATAACTCAAATTACACTGGCAAAGTTTTTTATTTGCCACCATTTACCCTTTCCCGTGTCCCCATTTCTGGTGTTACTCTCTGATTGTGGATTTTTGTTTGGGGTTTTTTTTCACCTCTTTGCCCTTGGATCAGACTTTTGCCCTCTTTTTTTATTCTGCAGTTTCTAAGATTTTGAAGCTCTGCCTTACTGTTTGCATAGTTTAGCAGCTCTATTAATTCACATTCAACTGCCAAGAAGGACTTACATTACCCAAGGCTTGCTGATAATATTTTAATTTTTTGTTTTCAATTAAAACTGTGGCATTCTGAAAGAGCTTATATATGCTAAAATACTTGCCTATGTCTGTAGATTAATCTTCCAATTACCTTGTTGGAGTCTCTTGAAACTCTTTCTGGCTTAATATGATAGTGNTTTTGGCAAATAGTTGCCTATGTCTGTAGATTAATCTTCCAATTACCTTGTTGGAGTCTCTTGAAACTCTTTCTGGCTTAATATGATAGTGGAATTTTACAGAAACAGTGGTCATTCAGTCAACCCAAAGTTTAACCATTTTCTAGTGGTTTCTCTAGATTTTACTGAATCCAAAAGAATCAAGTTAAAATGATAAAAAAGTTATTGAGAATTCCAGTTTTCCTGCTCTGTTAAGAAGAAAGATCTTGATTTATTTTTTTTCCCACACCCTTGTAGAAATGTTTTTTTAAAAGGAATTCAGCTATAAACAGATATGTTGCATTTACATCACTGACATAAGGGAAAAAGAATCCTTAACTGAGTTTGAGAGGATATTTACAGAAGGCAGATTAGACAATCTGTCAAAAAAAAACCAAACTTGTTTGCTGAGAGTCCTCCATTTCCCAGCAGAGATGGCCTGATAGTTGAAGAACTGACTTTAAATCTGCTCTTTACTTTTTCTGTAGTTTTGTTGCTGACCACATTCCATATTCTTGTTTTCTGTCAAGACCTGCTGTCTGGGGAAACTGGTTGTGTTGTGCCTGTTGTGGTCCTCCAGAGAGTCAGGCCTGGTTATTTGTGCACTGACATGAAGAGCATCAGTCACATGCTGCAGTGCTATTTCAGTGAGCATTTGCAAAGTTAACAGATTATGGTATGTTTTGATCCATTCTGGATGTCTGTGTTCAGAAACAGTCTCCACTGGTGTTAGACTAGAACCCAGGAGTCCAGCTGGTATTTCTGACAGTATAAACTTCCTCAAGTTATTCAAAGGTCAAGAAAATTGAAGGCTGTATAAAATTGATAACTAATTTTGTTAGGATATAGTTCAAGTTGTCTCTGAGACAATAAAGGGGGATTAAAAAATGCTGAAGAAGCTTCAAGGTTGTCTGTTCTGTGGCACAAGTAGTGCCATTGCTGTGACACATGAAGATGCAGTAGGACATTCCTGATTTTTTTTCACTGCAGCAACTTCTTTTAGAAAGTCTGCTGGCATCTAACTGCTCTGGCATCTAGTTTGGGGAATAGTGTGTCAGTGTACAGGGCACAAATCTGAGACAGATGCTATATTGCAGAATCAGAATCTACTGGTAAGTAACTTGTTTTCATACCTGCTGATCTAATTTCTCAAAGTCCAATGACATACCAGTCCAGACAGCTCACTGCTGTGCTACAGTACTGACAGCTTGGGAATTCTCTTTTTATTTTGGAGGTGCTTTTACAGATTTTAGTTATATTCATGTATGCTATCAATTTGAGTTTGCATTCCATATTTCCTGTCCTAAATAAAGGTTTTTAAAGCTTGTTCTTATGCGAATGTTTTTATTTTTTTTTAAGCTTTTATTTTCACTTTTCACTACTCAGGTAGTTCTTGAACTGGAACACTCATCTGATGTAATTCCCTTTCTTAGGGAATTAGTCTGTTTGGTTTATTTCCTGTCTTCATCTGCTGGTAGGAGGGCAAATTGCCAACTGGACTGGCATTTTCTGGATTTGGAGAAATTAAACTTGCAGGTAAGAAATTACTGGTTTTTCATAGGTATAATTGGAAACAGAACTGACTTATGTTTTATTGAACATAAAAAAACTATGTAAATGGAACTTTTGGAATAGGCTTCCAATGAATCTGCATTTGCTCCAAGGGAAATTGGAAATCCAGTGTAGCTGAAATGAGAGCAGTAATTTTATGTGGTTGTGCAGGAAAGGCTTTTCTACATTAACTTGGCTAAACTTGACATTAGATTTTATTTACTTATGTGTTTTTAAATTGCCAGACATAATATGGTTACAGTATAGTAAGTGACCAGCTATAATCACTTATATAATTTCTGTTGTGCATGCAGGAACTCAACATACAGGTTATCTTTTGTCCCTCTCTCTCACTATTAAGTCAGGTCACACTTTCAAGATGCAGAAGTCTTGGATGTGTTAATTCAAAACATTCTTAATCTCTTGAGAGACAGCTGAGCTGCCAAAAGCAATGTTAGTGCAAACAGAACAGTGTTTGTGGGTTTATCTTAAGAATTAAATTTTTTAACATAAACAGCAACAAAAAAGAACCAACAAAAAAAGCTTAATAAAAAAAAGTAGCTATTTTTGATGCTTCATTTACACAGTGGCCCCTAACACGATTGTGCCAGAACTGAAAGGCAGCAGGGATGGAAATGGGCAATAATTTGTCAATTGCATTTTATTTTTTTGTGTGTACTTTACAAAAATATGTCCTGCATGTGCTTAATATTCTCAAAATAATAAATCATTAAATAAACATCTCAAAATAATAAGAGTTGAGGAAATCTGCAAGTAAATATTGTGGAGAGTACCCAACAAACACAAGGCAAGTGAACAGCAGAGAAGGATGTTTATTGGAAGTTTTCACTAATCTCACATTTCCGAGCTTCTTAAATATACAATTAAAGAATTGAAAGTCAAGGGCATGCACAGATATTTCTGGGAATAGCTGTGTAAACCTGATGAATGCTCTGGCTGCTTCTCTCAGTCTTGACTACACATAGTAAATTTACAGGCCTGGAGGGAGCATGTGTATCTGCAGACACTTATTTCCACCCCGGGAGTATGTTAGTATTGATTAGTTAATGACTCGTCAGTAATCTTTTGTAATAGGCAGGAATTCTTTAGCAGAATGTTTTTACTGAACAGGAGGGGTTTTTTTTTGTTTTTGAAAAGAAGCTTAATTTTCATAGTAGTTCTTGGTATAGAGAACAAAAAATGTCAGACTAATAGTTGTTAGTTTTTAATCATGTACTTTAGTACTAAGACATTCTTGTCTCTTATGCTGATTGTTTTGCTAAACAAATTATTATTGCAGTAATGTTTTCAATTTTTTCAGATACTAAAAAAATCCCACCACAATTTAAGTGTTATAAATGTTATCCTGGGACAACATGGTGAGACTGTGTATATTATACTTCATATATATAATGTAAAAATCTATGCTATGAAATAGTACAGAGAGTATTTGGTAATTTTAAAAGAAATGTTCTGGTTTCACCTGGGATAGAGTTAATTTTCTTCCTAGTAGCTGGTACAGTGCTGTTTTTTGGATTCAGTTTGAGAATAATGTTGGTGATAGACTGATATTTTGGTTGTTGAGTATTTTTTCTCTGTCTATCTCTTCACTATTTCTGTATTTTCATAATGTTTGCAGAAATTGAAACCCTAAAAAAAGTTATATTACAAAAGTGTTGGTTGGGGTAGGGACTACTAAGGGTGTAACTTTTCTTTCTGCAGATTATAAAACAGTTACTGCTACCTTTTGCCAACATGACTGTACAGAGATGGAAATAACTGTAGACACAGAGGATACCAGTTAGTTGGATGAGAGAGGGGAAGTTCACAGGCTCTCAGGCAATCAAGAATTTTTTCATGCCTAGATTCAAGAATGTACCATGAATGGGTTTAACCCCCCATCTCCTATAATAAGTTCTTACATAATCTTCCTGCACTGCACAAAACCTTCTGCAGTCCCACTGTTGTTAGTCCAGGATACTCTGTTGAGCCATGTCTCACACACTGCCTGTCTTTCACTCAGAAAACAGCCCTACAATCTCTTACTAAGACCCACTGTATTCTCCATGTGCCAGCTGCCTTCTTGAGATTATTACTCTCAGCCACTGTTTTTATCTTCTTTTCCAGACTGAAGAAAAGGAGTTAACAGCTTGTTTTCACTCGGGTTTAATTGCATTTCCTTGTTTTTTAACTTCTTCTTTTAGTAAATCCTGTTGCCTCTCTTACTTATCCTCTTCTCTTTTTGGAGTGTCCTTGCTTTTACTCCTATATTAAATGGCTTAACATACTATCTACAAACTTATCTTGCATCATCCTTCAATCCTCACAGCTACAAAACCAATAGAATCATATTTTATTGAACTTTATTTAAAAATAGAACTACATACTCGTTGCAGTCCTGGTGCAAGGAAAAGTCCTGCCTCAAACCCTGCAGCACCTCTGCTCAGAGCTGGCCAGCCTGGTTACAGTGTTTGCATTCTGGGGAACAACGGCACTACTGTAGAAATTCAATATGCCTTGGATAAAATAAGTTATTCTCCTTTGAGAGCTCTTAACCTCTAGAAAGTGTTTCTTTTGTCTGAACAAGAGCAGGACAGCACTAGATAGTTGTGCACAGCTTTTCTTCACATTGAATTTTGAAATTTGTACTTGCTTTATTCATTAAAACTTGACCATATTTTCTTCCCTTTTAACTTTTTCTGTGGTAAATGCTTTTGTATCCACCTCTTTTCCTGTTTTTGTGTATTTGTAGCAGGATCATCTTTCCTCATGGTGATTGAGTGTGAGGATTCTGTATGCTGTGTTTACATGGTGTTTAGGGACTTGGTTTAGTGGTGGGCTTATGGTTGGACTCAATGACCTTAAACATCTTTTCCAGCCTAAATGGTTCCACGTTTCTGTGCAGTTTAATACTTCAATTCTTCAAATAAGTTTGGTTAAACAAAAGAAATGCTAGTTTTTGCATATCAAGAGAATTGCTGTCTGCAGGCAATGGCTTTATAATGGCAGTGGAATCTTACAATACTTGAAAAATGTCTGCAAAAGAGCAAAGAGCTAAATAATCTACAAAGCTGATAAAATAGGTGGCAACTAATAGCATCTGCTGTGAATAATTTGTCTAACTTTTATTTTATATACTGCTATTTTATATATATCTTGTACCGTGCTTGGGCAGATTTTATCATTTCAAATCTATTTTTACATATTTTTAAAGATTCAAAATAAAAGTTTTAAGAAGAGAATATTTAGTTCTGTATCCTACTTGATGCCTGGTTTTCTTCCTGAGCATGGTGGAGTGGTTTAAGAAGTGATTAATTGAAAATATCTTTAAATGTTATGTTAAAATTCCTGGGAAGGTTTGGTCTTTGCTTTAGAATTTCTTTGTTCACAAAGAAAAGGTGAAATTTCAGGTTAGTAGGGTGTAAAGATTTGTGGAATATATAAATATATTCAATATAGAAACTTGTGTCAAATGCAGAACTTCCACTATTAGCAACTTGTCTGTAGATGTGTGTCTGTGATAGTGTACAGGAGTTGTCCAAATGGAAATTTGCATGTACATATTACATGTGTGAATTTGCATTTAGGCACTGTGGGCATAGTTGCTCATATAAACTGTGTCCTGTGATGTAACCTCTGTGAAAACATTCAAGATGTCCTTCTGAATAAGGAGGTGGTGTAATGTGCCTGGCAAAGCTGACAAGAACTTGCTATCTCAGCATTTCAGTTTCCTCAGATCAAAAAACCTGTAACAGCCCTGTGTAATGCCTGATGTTCTCCAGGGGATTAGGGTTATTGCATGGCCAATGCAAGATATTTGAAATTATTGAGAGCTTTAGGTTAGCAAAGTAGTTATTCCTGTAGGCCTCTTAGAGAGGAGGATGAGGGTGTTGATCCCTGGGTAGAAAAGTTGATTGTTTACTTGTGTGAATGCTTAGTCATATTGAGAGAAGTTTCTTGAAACTAGTTTTAATCACAGTTGTACTTCATCCCCTTCTCATGCAATAAAACTCTGAATCTGTCTCCTCTGTGAAACTCAGCTGCTAAAAGTTCCTTACTGAGCTTACTACTGTCTTACTTTGTTTTGTGGGAAATTTTGGCTCTTTGGGCACTGTTCTTTGCCCTTACAGAGGTTCCTGTCTAAACAGTTCAAATACCACCAGAATAAAAATGGTATTGTAAAAATAGTCCTGTTGACAACATTGTTGGAAAAGTCACGTAAATGTATGTTTGCCATGAATAGTTATTTAATTTGCTGTGCAGTTTGGCATTTCAGATAGCAACATGGCATTTGGCTTTGAACTTCTGAGTACATTTGGTATGGAGATGAGTAAATTAGCTTTCTGCTTCAGGCCAGAGAGAGTCAAACTCCTTGTACAGCGACATTTCACTATTGTCTAGTATTTTGTGGATTGGAGGACTTAGAAAATCCAATTACAAAATGCTATTGCTTTTATTTCTAATTATTCTACAGCAGTATAAGGGCAGATCAAAGTGAAACTGGAAAAAGGCTTATCTTGTCTTGGAGCCTGAAAAACTATGTACTTTCCTTATTTCAGTATGACTTTTAGCAGATGATTTCCAATACTGGCATATTAGCTTCTTCAGTTCTAGAATTTTAGAAAACTGATTTGCTTTATTGAGAATATGATGCAAAGCTGATTTGAGCATTTAAGGTATTCAGTTTGCACTTTTTATATCAGTTATAGACATAGTTAATAGAAACTGTAAGGTGACAGAAAACAGAATAACTATGTGTTATATTTTGCCTGAAAGCATTGAGTGGAAATAACATATCTGGTTTTTAGTTCATTCTGGAAAAGTACTGAAAGGGAGATGCAAGGGTGTTCAAACTGCAAAAAAAAATGGTGTCGAGGAAAGCACATCCATGTTCCCATAGTGGGCAAAATAGCTGGCCTGTTAATTACCATTATGCTGGCAGAAAGAATCTTTTAAAGGCAGTTGCTTTTCTTAATGCTTTTGTAGAAGGATTCAAATGTCAACTTTTCTTTGTTGTTGTTGTTCCTAAATATCTCTCATTGTGTTTCTAAGTTGCTTCCCCTGGGAAAAGCAAACAGTTTAAGATGCTTTGTGAAAGTTGCAGTCTGTTGGTCATTTGCAGTAGAACATCTGGATGGTCACTACTAGTGTTCCCCTAGGCTCGGTTTTATGGTCAGTCCTGTTTAACATCTTCATTGATGATCTGAATGTGGAAATTGAGATCACCCTCAGTAAATTTGCAGATGACACGAAGCTGGGTGGGAGTGTTGATCTGCTGGAGGGTAAGAAGGCTCTGCAGAGAGATCTGGACAGACTTGATCAATGGGATGAAGAGAACTGCTTGACATTCAACATGCTCAACAACAATCCCCTGCAGTGCTATAGGGGAGGAGAGGCATGGGGGCTGTTTGGCAGAAAGGAACTTGGAGGTGCTATTTGACAGGTGGCTAAACACGAGCCAACAGTGTGGCCAAGGTGGCCAGTGGCATCTTGGCCTGTCTCAAGAGTAGTGTTGATTGTCCTGTACTCAGTGCTGGTGAAGCTGCACCTCAAGTACTGCGTTCAGTTTTGGGCCCCTGACCACAAAAAGGACATTGAAATGCTGGAGTGTGTCCAGAGAAGGGCAGCAAGGCTTGTGAAGGGTCTAGAAACCACATCCTGTGAGGAGCATCTGGGGGAGCTGAGGGTCTTTAGTCTGGTGGAAGCTCAGCAGAGACCTCATCACTCTCTACAGGTTCCTGAAAGGAGTTTGTAGTGAATGTGGGTCGGTCTCTTCTGCTGTGACTGCAGTGACAGGACCCAAAGAAATGGCTTTAAGATGAGACTTAAGAGGGGAGATTCAGATTGGATATTAGAAATTTTTTTTTTTTACTGTTCAGGTGACAGGCAGGAATAGGTTGCTCAGGGAGGTGGTGGAGTCACCATTCCTGAAGGTGTTTGAGACATCTGGATCTGGCACTGGGTNTTTGTAGTGAATGTGGGTCGGTCTCTTCTGCTGTGGCTGCAGTGACAGGACCCAAAGAAATGGCTTTAAGATGAGACTTAAGAGGGGAGATTCAGATTGGATATTAGAAATTTTTTTTTTTTACTGTTCAGGTGACAGGCAGGAATAGGTTGCTCAGGGAGGTGGTGGAGTCACCATTCCTGAAGGTGTTTGAGACATCTGGATCTGGCACTGGGTGATGTGGTTTAGGGGTTACAGTGGCAGTGCTGGGTGATGGTTGGACTGGATGATCTTGAAGGTCTCTTCCAACCACAATGATTCTGTGATCATCTAAGTCCTGATTTTCCTTTATCTTAAGGAATTGCATTTAATAAACTGGTTTTTTTTTTTTTTGTATTCACAGAACTGTGCTAAAGAATAATGACTTGAGATCAAGACAAGAATTAACTACTCACCTCACCAATCAGTGGCCTTCCCCAGGAGCTCTGGATGTCAATGCTGTTGCCTTGGACACTCTACTGTATAGAAAGCACAATCAACAATGGGATGAGTAAGTTTCATATTTATTTTGATTCCCCCTTAGAGGAACAGGGAAACTGAAGATGATGTATTTCCCTCAGCATACTTTGGAGCATATCTGATTGGAGTCACTTGTTACAAAGGTTACTGGTAACTAAAATCAGAATCAGTTTCTCTTGCTTTCCATAAAAATTTTCTTCCTTTGGATTAATTTTTTTTAAAAGGGCAGAAAAATAAATCATTGCTTTAGGAAAGAAATGGCTTAGGAAATAAAAATACTTTTTAAGAGAAGAAAGATTAACTGCATAGTTTTTTTTTTTAGAAAACTTTTTAAGGAGAGTTGAAGATACCTAGCTTAGATCTTTAAATGTGTTGCTATCAAATATTACTTGCTTTGCAGGAAAAGTTTTCAAAGTCTGGACCAACTTTCAGCAGAAGTTAGTCTTTCTCAATCCTCTCTGGATCCAGGTCACTCACAGGATGGGAAGCAAGATGGAATTAACTTGTTAAATGAAGGTACAGAGCCAGTCTGATGTCTTCCTTTAATTTTGTTCTTCATAGCTCTGGACTTCAGTCCCTGTGAGACAAATTTTCAATGTGAAGAAAATACATATTAAGAAATACACATATTTTTCATTGTTATGCAAAGTATTTCAGTTTCCCTAAGGACTCTGCTTCAGATGTTTGGATTTATGAAGATACTCACCCCACTCCTCTGTATTTAAACCTAAGCTTCAAATATGTTGCACATCTCCATCACAGTCAGCTTCACTACAAAGAGGATGTGCTGACATCTTTCTGCTTTAACAAACTCCTTATCTTTCCTTTTTTTGATTGTAAAAAAAATCATTAAATGCACTGGATTTGCAACTACCACTGTCATTCTTACATCTTACATTTATCTGAAGATGCAGCCTAACAGTGTTCTCATTAAAACAGAGAGAGGAACATCATATGAACTGTTTATATAAATGTAATGTATGCACACACCCCCTTTCAAATCTGGGTGCTTATCAAAGCTTAGCTGCTCCATCTTGTGGGCAAGTCTGAAAAGCAGGAAAATGTTGGAAGGTTTGTGAAAGAGTAGTATATTGGGTATAGAATATAAATTGTTATAAAATAATCCTTTTTGTCTCATAAATTCTAAGCTTTAAGTAGATTTGCCAATACAAAACCTGACTGTTACATAACTGCTTAAATTTCTTTTTGTTTAAATATTAAGGATAAAAAATTTTGAAGTTTTTTTTTTTTTTTTAATTGCAAGCAGTAATAAAATCGAATTTAAGTCAAGACTGATTTCAGCCCAGCCTGTAAGGCATGGGTAGGGATCTCTGTACCACCTGGATAGGGGAAGGTGTGGTGTAAGTTGTCTTCCCAATCACATTTATGACACATGCCTTGCTGAAGCATACTGTGGAATTCACAGTAGTGTAGATTCAACAGCTTTTTCTGTTCTCTCATTTTTTTGTGGTCAACTAATCTTGTGATGCAAAATGTGTTAGCTTAATTCATATTTTTCTTAACAGGAAAGGAAGACACTCCATCATTGCTTGGTCTTTGTGGCTCTCTTACATCAGTAGCAAGCTACAAGTCTCTCACAAGTCTGAAATCAAGTGAATACCTTGCAAGTCCCACAACAGAGATGACAAGTCCAGGCTTAACACCATCTTGAGATGCACACAGGAAGGAAGAGCTTTATGTTGTATGCATTTGGTTTCTGTTCCATAAGGTGACTTGCAGTGAAGACTGCTAGTCTTCACTAGCAAAAAAATAAGCTGCTTTATTTTTTCTTGTCATTGCTACCTTTATAATTCATAAATTTGGTCAGTTTTCATTTGCTTTTTCTTTCCCCCGGAGGACTTTTCAGACATTCTATTTTAGTCTGGAATTATTTAAATCTCTTGGTCAGTTAGAGAATGTATAATCTGATGTTTATGACTGGTTTTAAAATGAAACAGTTGGAAATCAGACCCATACTTAAATGCCATCAACTTTGTTTCTCCTTGCACTAGCCTGGACTGGCTCTAGCCACTGTACTCTGCAGTGCTTTAAATATTTATCAACTCCTGCAGAACAGACAGGGAATCCTGAACACCAGTCTTTGTAGGCAAATAAATACCTAAAAATCCAGCTTTTCATCTGTGTATGTTGCATAGGACCTCAAATAGCATATTTAACCTATCAACAGCTTTTCTCAAGTTGACTCAGTGTTAAGTTTTGCATTCCTGTTAATATCATGGCACTTAGGAGATGTCCCAGTCACACTGAAACACAAACTCTTGAAATTGCATGTGAATAACAAATGTAACTTGATCATATAAATCAAGCATACATAGCAATTTGTAAATGGTGAGCAAACTCAAATGCTTTGAAGTGGCCTGGGTTACAGATAATCTAACATTATAGAAAAGGTTTCTTGCTGAAAAGATGGGGGCTATGGATGATGAGGGTAAGCATCTTGTGAAGTTTGGATTCTGTGTTTATTGGCAAGATCCCAAGGAGAGTGAAAAAGGAGAAACAATATAATGACTGTATTTGTGTGTTAAAAGGCTTTTCTCATCCCTGTAGTAGTGCAGTAGGTATTTTTATTGCTTAGATAATACAGCAGAACTTCTTTAAGTCAGTTTTCTCAAATTACTTGCCATCGATTAAAATTACTGATAGGAGGGAAAAAAAATAAACTTTTTTAAAATGTAACTAACTTTCCAGATTACCCTACAGTTTCACAGTTTGCAAAATAATTTTTGAATTGCAAACTATATTCTTAATTCTTTGTAAGATACAATGGATCCTTTATCTATGAATTTTGCTAATCAAGGTAATGCTTATCAGTATGATTAGTAACTTTTTAAACAAAAGTGAAATGCATGTAAGTATGTTGTATTTATAAGTGCTAGGGAAAATGCTTTTTTGTGCCAAAGAAGTTTCATAAATTGTTTACATGAGTAGCTGCAATACAGGACAGATTTTTAATTATTGCTTACTCCTAGGTGTTTACAGTATGTCACTACACTGTACAGGTTTAGTTGATTTCCCTCTTGGGATCATACCTTGGCACTACTACTTTAAGCTGGTCATCATAGGGTGGGCTTGACAGAAAGAGAATTCATTCTTACTTTATCTGAAATATTTAGTCTTTTTAAGTACGAGGCTTTGAATTTCTGGAACTGAAGGCACTGTTGGATTTAGCTAGAGGATAAGAACCCATCTCCTCAGCTCTCTAGTCCATGCTGCTGGAGGTCCCTACATCATGGCAGGGTACACAACCACTGATGCTATTTTAATGCAGAATTTTAAAGCAGTTTAACAAAACCACCAGGTCTTTCAAGCCCTCATGTAGCCACACAGGTAATTTCTCTGTAATAAACTCTGACCATTAAATCCTTTCATACACCTTCAGAATGTCCATTACTTCATGGAACTTTTTTTGTTATCACATTAAACACCTGTTTCTTGAGTAACATTATTAAATATAAATTTGTAAACTAGAGATGCATTTTTACTACGAATAAAATGAGGGAATCCAGATTCCACAAGTTAACATTCTGCATCGATGTACAGTGATTTAATTGGCCTTGTTTGCTGTTAAACACTTCTCACACCACATCAGTGTTTTGGAGGGGGCAGTAATCATGATCTTCTGTCATGTTCACTGATGGCTCTTTTCTTAGAGCTACATGTGTCGTTTAGCTGAAGTCTTTTATGTAGTCTGACATGTGTTTCTGGGTGTCATTTTGTGCATGGGCATTCAGTTGTGTGCATCTTTCTCAGTTCCAAACATTAACCATTTCTTAAAAAAAGTGTTTTAAACCGCCAAAACTGTATGTTTTGTTGCCTTGATGTTCCATAAATGTTGCATGTAAATTAAAAATTTTGTATCATCACTAGTTACAAGTTGTTGTCTGTTTTAATCACACAGGATAAAGACCATTCAGTATTACTGAGTTACCATTACAGCATTACTGAGTTTATAGCAAATACTTTTCTGCACAAGGGACAGGTTTTCTTGCTCTGTAGCATTCAGTGTCATCCAATATCTGCTGCTACTATATACTCTTAGGCCTTATTTTGTAAATTTATGCCCAAAAGTCATAGTGGAAGACCAGTTAAGCATCTCTGGCAGCACCATGGTACTAATGTGGTACCTAATGTCTTTACAAGTGGAGCATTTTTCTGTGTGAAGAATTTTCACTATGACTGAACTCCATTTCTTGGGTAAAGCAAGCCCAAGTGTCAGAGTCTTAATGATGACTACTGAATTACTTTTGTATCACCACTCCCTCATTAAAATACACAAAAAAATAGAATTCTACAACCGCAATGAAAATGCATGAAAGGAGGGAGGTAGTATTTTATTAGTTAAAAAAATAATTTAAATCCTACAGACACAGCTCTGATTTAGTAATTCCAGTGCCTACAGGCAAGTGCAGTGCTGCAGCTGTTCCTCCCAGGAATGCAGCACACTGGGGCAGAGGGTGGCTGTGCCTAAGGCAGCAACCTGAACATGCTCTTCCCTTCAGAGGGGCACAGGGCTGAGCCAGGCTGCACGGAATCACCTCTCCTTATGCCAGCAACCTTGGCCTTCCAAGACAGATGACCCCAAAAAAGTGTGCATGGCTTGGCCCTGCCTCGGAGCATTGTGACAGTGACAACTTGCACCTCCCAGAAACAAGTGAAGAAGTGTTCCTGCAGAGCACCTCACCTGTACAGGCCTTTGGCTTCAATGCACAGGTGTCATTTAATTTCTTCAAGCATTATCTTAAACAAAAAGCCCCCACTGCCCCTGTCAGTGTATTCTCCATGCTCTCTCAGTGTCTAATGAGCATGAGTATTGTTCCAGTTTGACAGAATTTTTCATTTAAAATAAACCTGAGAAGCTTTTATAATATGCACTTACACAAAATATAGAGCTGCAAATAACAAACAGGTACAGAATAAAACACACAACAAGCAGCAAGAATAAATATTTATTGAATTCATTCTGTATCCTTACTGAGAATAAATATATCTTACAATTGGAAGCCCAAAACATTTTTAAACATAATTTTAAAACCTAACTAAAATGTTTAATCATGACTGAAAATTTAACACAGTGGAAGTCATTATTCTTCATTGCTATGTCCAACCTCTATTTTTCTTCTCTTCCTCCTTTTTTCTTTTGTTCTTCCTTCCTTTTTTCTCTCCAGCTGCAAGAGAAGTCATAAAATCTTCAATGATAGTTTAAGGGAGATGTGCGTTTTCTTAGTCTTAATAAAAAGAGTGAATTAATCCTTTGTGAAAGTTAAAAACATAGGTTTAGTTACCAAATGTAATGGCAGAAATTCACTGGGAATTCTAAAAAAACATCTTCACAGATTTAAATTTGGCACAACTTCTGTCATATACTTTGACTTCATACAATCGGACGAAGAAGAATTAAGGATGTTAATTCTTTTTTTCATTTAAATGAGAAAAGAAAGACTTTCCATATTCATACGTGCTGATCATTATGGCACAAGCAGGAGCAACTTTAAACAGCCGTGGAGTAATACCTGCTCAGAAGAGAAAGGGAAGTATTCACTATTCTTTGTTTTCAGACCTGAGTGCTGCAGTACAATGTGTTGATCACAATACATCAATGCCATAGTGTATCAGTTGAGAGCTGGGATTCTACCTGCTCACATGCCTCAAAATACTGACTTTACTGGCTGCAGGTATTACCAGAGTAATAACCTTATGCCCTCACCTCTGCCATCTTGTGTGGTCTGCCTGCCTCAGGTCCATTGTGACTCCATGCAACTGGAGCACCTGGACCTGCAGGACTCCTGTGCTGCAGCACACAAAAGGTGGCCTCTACTAAAATGAAGAATCCTGGTCACATGTATAAATGATGGAATCTAAGTGCTAAATGTCTCCCATAACAGTCAACTGTGATCTTGCCATGGGAGGTTAGAAAGTGATAGCCTTTAGAGGAAGGGAAGTAAGGCTGAATCCCCTTGTCTGCACACAGCCAGCCCTCACCTTCCACTTGAAATGCAAAGATGTCTGCAGAGAGCCAGTGCAGATGACTCACAAGTTCTCTATGGAGAACTTGTGTTGCTTTGGAACAGCAGCAAGGAGCCTAAGGCATCTCAGCTGTGTGTAGCCAACTGAACCTATCTGATCAAGATATCTCTAAACTGCTACCCATGTGTCAAGACTTAAGTGTGTTTTAATCTATTAACTGAATTCAATATCAATAATATTGAATATTGAATGTTTTGTGCTGTCTTGCATGTTGCTAGCATCAGTGCTCTGAAATATGCAAATCCTGTTACCCAGCTATGCCATCACTGTACAGCAAGTAAAGCAGTTTAATCTCTTTCAGCAAACATAAGTCTTGCAAGGCTTAACCAGCTGTGCAGCCATTCACACAAGGGCCCCCAATGAGCCAATGCAGTGTGGTAAAGTCTGGTAAGTATCCTGGATTTGGAATGTCTCTTGCATACAGTCATTTTAGTATGAATAATAGTAGGATTTTATCTCATTTTAATCTCAGTATCTTGTCATTTCCACCTCAGGCTGCCAGAGTCATGCAGGAGAGGGCCAGTGTTTTCCCTTCCCCTTCTCTGATCAACACATACCTATAGAAGCTTTTCTTGTTGCCCTTGACATTCCTGGCCAGATTTATTTCCTAACCTGATTCCTGTCTGCTTGGACCATTTCTCTGTGACAGGTTACCTGTCCTTGCTTCCACCCTCTGCTGGCTTCCTTACTGTGTCTGAGTTTGTCCAGGGGCTCCTTCTTCCTCCTTACAGGCCTCCTGGAGTTTTCACCTCATTTCTCTTTGCTGGGATACATTGTTCCTGAGCCTGGAGGAGGTGATTCTTGAATATTAACCAGTTTTCTTGGGCCTCTCTTCCCTCCAGGGCTTTATCCCATGGTACTCTACCAAGAAGATCCCAGAAGAGGCCAAAGTCTGCATGTCTGTTGCTTTAAATATGCAAACTATTGCATAACTGACAGTGTTCACAGAAATGGAAATATATAATTTAAGCATGTTAACATCTATAATTAAGAACTCTCTAGTCTGAATTTTTTAGAGATAGGAAAAAAATTTACCAGCAAATAATCCAGTAATCCCATTTCTAGTGACAATTTTCCTCATAAGTGCCCGGGTTGATTTACCGTCCCTCTGTGGAACTCAACAACAAGTACAAGACAACATGAATTAGGCAATCCATACAATGCCACAGAATAATATTTTTAAAAATCAGACACAGTCAAAGATGTAAGTTTAGGTTGTTAGGTTTAACTCTTTTTTTTGTTAATTTTACCTATTTTATTTATACAGTATGTTAAATTAATACAGTATGCAAATACAGAAGTTGAAACAGCAAGGCATGAAAAAGACCTGCAGTAACACCTAGAGTAAGATATATGAACAGCTACTATAGTCTTTACTGGATTGCTGATACAGTTGAAAAAAGCCAAAGCAGTTTCATAGAATACATTCATCAGGAATGTCCCACAGCCCTTGGAAGCCAAAAAATATTTTTGCAGTCACAGAGAGACAAAATGTAGATGCATAGTCAATGTCCAACTCTAATTTGTGGCTGTTTAATTATTTCCAAATCCAGTTGCTGTTAAAGATTACCATAATGGAATTTTAAAAATATAAATAAATCTAGTTAATATTAACCTAACAAATATACAGCAGACGTGTTTCAAAGTGGTGTTAGGAAGGAATTATTACATTCATCAGCACAGGGAAAGAATTAAACACAGTACCTATTTATGGTTAAAACTTCTTTTAATACTTGTTCTGCAATCAAGTAACAATACATTTTTTCAAAAATTATTCTAGGAAAAAAAAAATTTCCTGAGAGAATTAAACCTCTTACCAAAAAGAGAGCACTTATTTTCTAAGCAGAAACTATTTGGATATTCAGCCCTTTTAAGGGTCTGCAATCTTAGAGCCATGATATAATATTTATTTAGGTTAATGGAAGTCTTTCACTGGTCCACATCCCAAGCAATAGGAAGAAAAGGTATTATATATGACTTCAATTTGTTAAAAATAAAGCAGTGCTCTACTGATGAGAGCAAAACAGAAACTTCCTCTTTCATCCTTTAAAGATGTTGGGACATTCATTAATATGCCCTCAAAAATAATTTTTTTTGAGATCACATGAAAAGAAGGTAAAAAACACATAACCTGAGCACAATACTTTCTAGTCTAATACTTATCACAAGAATACTGTTATGTAGGAGCAAGTGGTAGTGAATGTTATTTTGAAGACTTGTTTCAGTAGATCACTGTTCACCTGAATGTTTGCTATGAAGTTAATTTTTTGCCTGTTTAAATATAACTTATTTTAATCATAGAATAGTTCGGGTTCAAAAGAACCTTTACTGGTCATCTAGTCCAATCTCCCTGCAATAAGCAGGGACATCTCAAATTTGCAACTGGTCTGCCTAAATGTAGAAGCTTTGGGTTCCTCTGTTTCAATTTTATACCATCTTATTAAGCTAAATTCTACTGAACTCACACCTTTTCCCTCTTCCATACCATTAATGAAATATGGTATTCTCCTAGGAGATAAAAAGTCTTATCTAGATACTACAATTTGGAGAAGAAAAAATGCCTGAGTGATACAATGTTTACATACACTTTAGAAGTGGTAAATATTTAAAATTCCTACCAAAATCCATACCTCAACACTAAGTTTTATTTTTTGAAACACTATAGGGTTTGTTTTTTTTCTTACCAGCAACTTACTTTTTAAGGTCTCACTCTCCCAAAGTTGTGTCTGTCTGTGTGTTTTCACTACGTCAAATGGATGAGTTACCACAGCTGCAATCTATCAGGAAATCAGTTTTAATGTTAGTGCATAAAAACTTAAATTTTAAACAAAAATTTTTAAATTAAATTGTACGCACAATTTAAAACTAGATTTGATATTCCAAGCACATAATATTTTTAAGCTTTGTATGTCAGAACTCTGTATTTTATTTAGATTTATTTAGTCAGGTTGAATGCCACTCCACATGTGTTTAAAGTACAATTACCTCAAAACCTACCTCAAAAACATTTCTGAGAGAATCATCTAAAATCACACCTTTTTAAAATAGTTTATTAGTGCTAATAATAAAAAATAGTACTAAAATGAAATTATATACTTACAGAGCCAGATGCTGCTCCTGAAGTAAAAGAAACAAAAAATGTAGGTTCATTTGCACCAACTTCCTTGCACATCATCTTCTTGAAACGTTCATAATTATACCAATACATTGCTATGATTACAAAAAAATAAACTTTCATTACAACAGATTTGTAGGTCAAGTACAATAATTTTCATATTAAGTCCAGATGTAAGAGTTCTACTGTAGCAAAAGAGGCAGACAGAAACAAGAGCTGAAAACATAAGTGTCCTGTGTGATAACCCATGAACAGATTGCTGTGTTCCCCTTGTTCTCCATATCCCAAATTTCTTCATATGATACAAAGTAGCCCAATCATTTTGTCATTCTCTTAGGTAACCTCTCCCTTCATACAATCTAACCCAAGCACTATAAAACTCACATTCAATTTAACATAAATCAAAATGTAGCCTTCTAATTACTTGCTATGTTTACAGGCATATTTCATGTTTCATAGATCTCACTAATTCTATAAAAACACATTTCATACAAAATGACATGTTGCTCAGGACTGCCTCATATTTTTTTGAGGCACAGTATAAAATTTAATTCTGAGAGAACCAAAAAATATGATTTTGTTCCCTGGAATTACTAATAGGGGAATGCCTTTCAAAGGAAAGTCCAGCAAACAACTTTTAGGAGTAATATCTGTTTCTGTGAACATCTACTGAACTAAATTGCATTTTTTCTGCTTTCTAACTAAAACTTCAAACTATATACTAATGGGCTGAATTAGAGAGTATTTCCTCATGGCAGTTACAAATGACAGCTCTGTATCCTGAAAGGTAACTCACTTTGCCTCCTTCAGCACTGAGTTCTGGAGGTTGTGCCAGCAGAAACATTTCACAGCATTTTCTTGCCATGAAGACTACCAGCCCACGTGCCTGCCCTCTAGCATTTTGCAAAAGTAAAAGTAGGCAGTATCTCAGAAGATATTCTGAGGATGTGAGGAGAACCTACTATTGAAATATACAAAACCCTAATTTAATATAAATTATCTAAATCCAAAATTTTCTTAAACACCTATGGGACTCATTTCCCTGAATACTGCTTACATTTATATTGTCTGTGACACTGCTTAAAGAAGGACTCAAAAATTACTATTAAACCAGTTTTTGTGTTTATACCCATTCATAACTTAAGTTTTGTTCAGTCCA
Organism: Thryothorus ludovicianus; assembly: GCA_013397245.1. NCBI lineage: Eukaryota > Metazoa > Chordata > Aves > Passeriformes > Certhiidae > Thryothorus > Thryothorus ludovicianus. Next base: position 2,207,324 of record VZTB01000696.1, read on the forward strand.
GCTAGTATCCCAAGGAACATGCTTGAAACACTTAATGAACACTTGGGCTAGGAGCAGAGTGCAATTCTAATTATCCTGTGCTTCTCGAGTCATGCTGTGCTGTTTGACTGCTTTCCATAGGACCTGCTTCCTCAACTCAGTGTTACACTGATTTTAACTCTCCAGACAGCTGACTTGAACTCCCTGCAGCAAAGGTGCAACATGAGAACACCAGAGACTCAGCTCATGTTGGGGCATCATTCAAACTGCAGAGCCCAGACTGAAGGTACAAAGGGAGTGCATCATAGCAGATAGAGAGCAGTTACAAGGAAAAAAAATACCGAGAATCACAGCTGGAAAAGGCATTAAGGAGTATTAAACACCCTTAGCTTTACATAAGCATAACCTTGTGGCATTAGGGGTTTTTGTTTGTTTTTTTTAAATACATTTTCCTTTACTCATGCTTCTACTTGCCTGCTCACTATTGGTTGAATAGTTCTCAACATGCAGCTACTGCCTTATAGGTTAACTTGTGCCTCTGCCATCATACCCACAAAGTACTGGGCACAGATGAGTGAGTGCCCACTGGCTGTCCAGGGGATGTCAGAGCAGAGTGGAAACCTTCTAAAAATCAACAAGCCTGGTTTGGATCAGTGGAGGAACAGCAGGTGTGGACACAAGAATCTGAAAGGGCACATCACCTTAGTGAGTGGCCTCTTCCTTGTGCACGCTCTCACAGTGCTCTGATCTTCCCACTCTGTTAAGAGCAGCAGGGGAAAAGAAGCTCACTAGCTCTAGCCACACTGCTACAGAAAAAGATCAACAAAAGAACAAGAGTTTCTACTTGAAGCCAGACAGCAGGAATCAGATAAAGAATTTGAGAGTTCCCTGCAAATATTAGAGAAAAGCCTAAGAGAAAAGTGCATTTGGCAGAGAAGAGAAATAGGTAAATTAAAAATAAATATTGAACAGCACTTCAGACAAAAGACTCAGATGAACTCTGGCAGTTGTCTTTAAGTCTTAGTGAAACCATGTTTTCACAGGTTCAGAAGCCTTCCCTAACACAGAAGATTAAAGTTCCATCAAGGAACTGGATCTTTAAGCAGGAAATACATTCCAATCACAATTTTCAAACACCTTCCAGTAGCTAAGTGAAAGAGAACAGAGCATTACAAATTCTGAAAAGAAGGCAGCTGAAATAACTTGGTTCAGTTGACTCACTTAACTCCCAACTGCAATTTTTAAGTAAATATCCTCATCACACCCCACTTATGTCTCAATTTGGTTCATGGCCAATTTAAAATTTATGCTGGGTACACATATCCTGTAGCAACCCAAACCAATGACTGGCCCACTAGATTGTTTGGAAACACAAATTAAATTAGGTATCAGAACATCTTAAGAATCAAATAGGAGAACAGAGACAGCAGGTCAAATACTTCAAAGGTTATCTAACTCCCAAATCAGGTTTGAGTAAGAATCTTTCCAAAAATATGTGTGAAGAACTTTTCTGGGCCAACATGAAGTGTTTGAAGATGTTATTCCTGGTACTACCACAATGACAGAAACTGCTTCCAAGACAATTGATGTCTGATGATCCAAAAGTGCTCTGACAGAAACAGGCCTTAAAGGGACAGGAGCTTTCTGGTCCTTTAGCAGTCTCCTCTGTAACATCTGTCCCAGTTATCTTAAGGAATAGCCTTAGGACTAGTTATGCTTTGAATCAGACTTTTCTTCTTCTAGGCTTTCAGCTTTGGAGCCTTGCTAAAGAGTTTTTTGGAGCAGTTAAATGAATTAATCTTGATTTAAAAACAAATAAAATCTTGGAGACACTACTGTGTCACGTTTCCAAAATTATGTAACAGAACACTTTAGATACACCATGTGTATCAGAAAATAGCCACTATTTCTATCACAGAGAAAATTTCCAACTGAAACTCTTCAAAAGCAGTCATTGTAAGCTAAAGATGAGAAGATAGAATCTTAAGTACAGAGAAAGGGAATGTAGCAATGAATCCAATCTGGTATCCACAACCAAAATGGGGCAAAAACATCACATTTTCAGAGAATTTATAAATAAAAACACTCAAAAGAGAAAAAGTAAATCTCAATCATTCCTAAAGGAAACCATTAAAATTACCTAAAAGCACAGAAAAATAATATAAAAACATAAACAAAAGCCTGCATGAAAAATCAACTTTACCTGAGAAAGGAACATCTCTCAGAATAGTAGAAGTCCAGCCCCTCCACAGGGACAACCACCCATCTACAGCCACTTTGGTGCTGATGCACAAGTACAGCTGCTTGCAGGACCACCTGCGGTACTGCATTTGAGTTTTGATCAGCTCCAGGGGACTCACCACTGTGACAGAACCCACTGCAAAGGAAACACGGCTTTTTCAGAAAAATCAATATTTAACAGTACAATTTCCTGAACATTCAAGTCATGTCTTACCTTACTTTATAGGTTTGATTCTTTACAACTCTCCCGTTTTCTTTGAACTAATTCCCAAAATAAGTTTCCTTTCCAGATAAGAAAACTATGCCTGTTCCCAGTACCTACATTTCCAGTTTTGGGGTTTTTTTTAATAGTAGCGTGTTGTAATCAATGTAACATGTTGAGAATCCTAATTTTCAGATTTAACACATAAATAGGCTGAAAATTTCAAGTATTTATACTCTATTTTCATTAGTTGCCATTTTAAACTGTAATTTGGAGAAAGTCATCTTGATGTTTAAGGCTTTCTTTTTGTGTTAAGGACAGAATTGTGGCTACAGATTTAAGTTTTTCTAAGCATCTTTGCCACTCCTATTTTTAACTATCAAGGATGATTAGCAGGCAATCTGTATCTGATACAGTAATTCTTGTATCTTGCACAATATCAGTGAGCCATCATTCAGTAAAAAGCTACCATCTCACATCTAACAGACATTAAAAGTTTTGTGAGATCTAAGAACTTTTCTTCTGTTGCTGGAATAAGATTTTACACATGAATTTAAAATCTGGAACAGCCTAATAGGAACAATGTGCTGCACCACGACAAAATTGCAATTCTTTTCCCACTAGTCTGTCAGTGCCCCCGTGGTTGTCACAGGCAGAACATGGAACTGCACCATTAGACCCTTCTAAGAAAGCCCTAAAATATATTATGAGTTAGTTCTACAAAAATAGATGAGGAAAAGGATAAACAAAAGTAAGAAAATATAAAAATTCCATCCATATCATACAGCAGTAAAACCAGCACAAGTCCAATTTTTATCTTTGTTATAATTACCTATCTACCTTCCGTCAAAGCAAATAACAATGTTTATTAAATTGATGGCAGAACAGACTTAAATTAAACTGTCCTTAGTAGAAATCTAAAAATATAAAGTTTTGAACAAATTACAAGCATAGTGAAAGCATTTCAGCAAAACCAAATCTCACTATTCCAGGTCTGTGGGTTTTATTGCCCAAGAAATACAGGGTAATGACAGTATTCCTTCCTATCCTGTATTCAAACCCACAGTATATTTATTTTAAATAAAAGTCAACAAAACAAACCCAAGAAAACAGCATACAAGTACTGTGTTCCAGTTTTCTCTTTAAACAGAGGACAACTTACATCTGCTTAAGGAACCTGCAATAACTGGAATGTGCTCATCATGCTTTCCTGGTCCATTTTTCAAAGCTTCAGACAGCTGGTCATAGCAGGTAAAATAGATTACTGTGGTAGGAACTGCCATTATTCTAAAATATAAGAGAGAAAATTTAAATCAACACAAGGAAAGCAGGAGAATAAAATCAACTGTCTTGTATGGATATTTTACTTGCATTAAAAAAAAAGTTAAGTCTCCAGCTGTGTGTAATAGATTAAATAAAAAAACCCAACATTAATCCCATAGCTTTGATTCACTGCTTCTAGTTCAGAGTTTCAAACCCACACATTTCCCAGGTTTTCCTTTCATTAGGGAAAACCACAAGTAAAATGATGGTAGATTATCTCAGTCCAAATCTATTCCATACCAGTTCCAGAAACATTTTGATAAAGAATGGGAAGTGAAAGATCTGAAAATGAAGAACCCAAACAAAATATTACAGAAGTACTTCCAACCTTAACTTTTATTTATGTAACAATTGGATATTATGCTCTTGATACTCAGTATGCAAGATATGCATGATACTCAGTACTTGAAGGACAATGTAGTATCATAAACATAAGCTTTTTCCATACCAGCATAGTACAGACTACAGTAACAACAGCTAGATTCAATAATAATTCAGTTTAGGCGTAAATCTTCAGTTTTCCTACAGTTTCTCTTACTATAAAATGGCAATTATACTTCTGTGTTATGTCAGTGCATGTACCACCATTACCAAAAAGCACCAAGGACCATCATGCTTGGAAAATCAATATGACTTAATTTAGATCTTCTCTTCTACTTGTGTGATTTTCTCCAGTAAAGAAGTTAGTTCTGTTCAGGAGAACAGAACACATGATTTGTAAAAAACTGTGTTGGAACAGTTCAGTCAGGTCCTAAGGTTTATATTTTGAAATTGCCACATACTGGAGGGTAAACAAGGCTGAGCTCCACCCTGCTTTGCTTTTTTTGTACCTATACACTGAGCACTGTCTGCAAATCAAAAGTGTATCAGTGTCCTCACTGGGCACTTCTCACTTTGTGTCTTACAAGTTTAATACACAGATTTGAAAACTTTCTTGGTTTATGAAGGAGAGCACAATCAGAAGTCTTAATTTCTATCTGTACTAGGTTAATATGAATAAAAAGATAAAACAGTTTGGGGCTGTTAAGCCTAAAGAGAAGATCAGGAGGAGATCTGATTGCAGTGTTTAAATATGTAAATTGCTCTTGTAGAGAGAAAATGAATTATCTGTTTATCCAGATAGAAAAAACCCTCGAAGTTCTTTGAACTAAAGAAGATGATGACAAAAATTAAGTGAGGGTAATGAGGTGCAACATCAGAGTATCTGGAAACAGCTGTGCTGCTGATAGCAAGTCATTAAGTAACAAGCTGCAACAAGAATGTGTCAAAGACTGGCTCTCCCCAGTGATCCGATGGTGCTGGCAAAGGAATGGTTATAGAAGAAACAAAAGCAAAAAAAAAGCAGAGAACGAGAAGTCTATTGATCCTGCTTAACTACTGAGAATGTATCAGGAAATTCTAAGATCTGGCAAAAAATTTTATTGTCCATAGACATTTCTGATCGAACTGATTAGTCTGTAACTTCAGAATTGACGACATTTTTTAAATAACTTAGAAATAAGCAAAATAATTTGTCAAAAATAATTAAGTAATTTTTTAAAACTTCCAGCATGTTACCAAAAAACTCCATTCACTCAACTTACAGTGTTGGAGAAAGCCCACTCCACAGTGACTTAATTCCCTCTATTCGAATAATTTTCACAAATGCATCCTAAAAATATAACCAAAGAGCAATAATTAGCTACAAGTTTTTGCATTTAGTATTGTAGTGTATTTCAGCTGGAAGAACACAAAACTAATGTCTTTGAAAGTATGTTTCTAAAATGGCTTATCATTGTAAGATCCAAATTTTGTAACTACTTACACAAGCTATCACACTTAAACATGCAAACAGTTCCACTGAGCTGAACAGAATAATTTATGTGACTGAAATTAAGAATTTCCTTCCATCTTTAAAAAACCAAGTATTAAGTGTTTATCAGAGCCCTGTGAATAACTCTTTTCAGAATATGGCATTGCAGCAACTTGCAGAAACTTCCCCAAAAAATCCACTAAAATATTTTTTTCAATATGTAACAGATTTTCTAGGCATGAAATAGCAATTAATCCTCAAAGATTCTCCAATACTTTCTTCCTCTGACAACGTGATCCCATACATGCAATATATATACACTATACCATATACAAGCTTGCAATGGTTATCACAGCTGTCCTGTATACTCCCATGAGATTGACAGCAGAACACTAAACCTTGAAGATCATTCAACTGAAATCACAAGCTAAAATACAAACTTTGTATTGTCAGGATATCTCATTTTCTTAAAACATCTGGGGAAAGAGGCTGAGATTCAATGGATTAGAATACGCCTAGACCCAGACATTATCACAGGGCCTCCAAAGATAGAGTCTGGCAGACCACAGAAAGGACTAAGAGAAAGAAAAAAGCAAAGAGCTTTAGAGGAGACAGCCTCGATGAACTAATCCTGTGAGGTAAAAAGTTGAATGGGAAAAACAAAGAAATGGTTTATTACAACAAACCTGACTAGCTCTGAAAGGAAGCCAAGAGGCTTCCTAGAGGTCCTAACATGGTTTAATAAAAAAAAAACACTTTTATACTAGCTAGTTAATATGTTATAACCCAGCTTCAACAAGTTTACAAAACAGGAAGATATAAATAAAAGACAGGACTAATTTTTTTTAAAAGAAGATAAAGTTATATGATAGTCGTTCTTCTTTAAGAATCACCTTGTTATGGCAAAAATAGGCATAAATTCATGTCAAATAGAAAACTAAATAACTTTCTAAAATTACATAGTAAAGCTAATTGAAAAAATCGTATTTGTAAAGTTATTAAATGAAAAAACCCTGTAAAACATCTGAAGACACCTTTTACACCATTAACATCCCATTCTCAAGATTTTAATTCTGAAAAATCGTTGGACATAGGTTTAATTTCATGGCAGAGTCAAAAAAAATTTTGACTAATGAACCAGCATGACAGTATCTGCCAGCAAGTCTGTTTCAAGATTCTGGGAAAATGCCACTCCTACAAGTCTCAATGGATAGAGAACTTGAGACATGAACTTAACTTTAAACACTATCTGCAGCATTAGTTCAGCTCAGGAACACACTGGGAGATGTGCAGGCAACAAGGGCTGCAAGCAGGTAAGAGAAAATTATTACCTGCAAACAGCAGCTACTGCCAATATAGCTGATGTGGGGAAAATAAAACCATAAAGCCAGTAACCTGTGAGGAGAGCTGTGCAGCTGCCTCCTTGTTCATCTTAAGGATGGAATATGTATTTTATTGCAGACAATAGAGGGTATCATCAAGTAGCAGTGTAACCACATAAAGACCCTCTCAAAGGATAAAAGACTCCAGCAGAATCAGAAAAAACCTAAAAGCTTTACAGTATGCTACTTAAAAATGCAGTTTTATATACATGTAAAATGTTCTTACCAATGTCCCTTTGAAAGGCCCAGGTTTTTTACACCAGGTTTTGCTGTCCCCATTTTCACAAGCATATACATGATCCATAAGGCCATTGGAGCATACAAAACACTTTCCTAATAAAATGGTGTATAAGAATATAGTTAATGCTTGAAAGATTGTTTTTATGCAGCAGCAATTTCGATTTGGATATAATGGCAACACAGATTTATCTCTGGTTAGACACAGAGGGCAAAATAATTTTGGTAAGTCAGTGATGACAAATTAGGTCAAAGGAAAGAGGGTACAAATGTACCAATCAGACTGGTCAACTAAATGGAATTGCCTTCACAAGGCTCCAAGAGATTTGTTTAGGTTGCACTGCCATCTGCTGAAAGGNTCTATATTTACTAGATCATCCCCTCCATTTGTTTTTCATTTCTTCTACATCTGTTTGATAAAATATTATTGCCATTACAAAAATATAATTTAAGTTTCACATTTGCAGATTTCTGAAGGCTTTAGAACTTACTCGAATTCAGGATAGAAGGCACAAGTATTTTTCCTAATTTAATTTTTAAGTGTGACTGCAAATACCTCCACATTCAACATGCAAAACCAGTTATCTTCTTTCCCTTTAAATCTCATTTACTAAGTACAAGGAAAAGGTAGAAACCATTAGCACATCTTTGAGAGGACAATATCTTCATCTATTTAGAACCCAAGTGGCAAGTGATTTATTAAGACTTCTCCATTTAAAAAATCTCTGGATTCTGGAGAACAGGAACTTTGATATAACATACTGACCACATAAGCCCCCTGATGAAATTTTTAAAAATATAGTAACAGCTTTTTATTGTTTGACTCAACCCATTATTAGTTGTACCTTCTGCCATAATGAAAATATTAAGACAGAAAAAAAAAAGAGGCCTGTTTAAAATGGTATGGATGTAAGGGATTTTTTTTCTACTGTGTTTGTTTAGTATATACTGGTGATGCTTTTCCCCCCTCCACAGTTATACTGGAGAAACAAACTCAAACATTCTGCACCTCATTCACAACAACTGTCAGCTAAATACAAGAGCAAAAAGCAAACTGTGTCACCCATTTCACTATACATTTTTGTGTTTACCTTTATGGAATGGGCTGCTTTGGGCTTGCAGTCGAGTTTTGACAACATCAAGAGGAGTTACTAAAATGAAACAGAAGTCATTTAGAAACATCCTGGATGCCCTGAAAATGTAGAAGTTTACAGATGCTTTATCATGAACTTTTACAACGTTTTTGGGTTTTTTTGTTTATAGAGCGGAAAAAAACATCCCCACTTAACAGTTTTTATAAAGTTATCAGGCAGAAAGAAAAAGGACGTTAGCAGACAGACAATGTTATCAGAGATAATGGAGAGCTACACACCCTGTATAGTTTGCAAAATATCAAATCTATCATTTCTAATTTACTTACAGTTGCCTAGGCATGAAATATTAGATATACACAAAGCTCATCCAAAAACCACTGTGTCATATCTGAAATTGCTAAAACTTGTTATATTATGTTCTGCTGCTAACCTTTTATAAGTATCATACAACAAGGCATACAAAATCAAATTTCGGCGTCCAGCTATATAAAATAGCAGAGCAAACTCCATGCATTTGTTCTTTTTCAATAAACTGAACATAATACAACTTTAAAAAAAAAAAAGTTAAATTAATGATGTACTTTTTTTTGCTAGATGTAGCCAGTGTAAAATGTTGGGCTTCTTGAAAAGTAACTGAAGGTTCCAGTGTCTAAATGTGGGCCTCTAAATGTGACTCCTGATGCTCAACTAAATTGCTAAAAATTCACCATCTAGTAGCAGTTCAGCCTCTCACACTATTCTAGCTCGTCTCAGGCTGGCATTTCAGACAGGAGCCAGCCTCTTATACCTCTCTTGAGCACCAACACCTTACCCTGTACCAGAACTGTGGGTATGTACACACAATTGAAATCCATCTTGAGAATTCCACAGGTCTGATGTACAGGACACACAGTGAAACAGAACAAAAAGTCAATGAATTTGACAGGTTCCTGGCAAGATCCTATTCTGTAAACATTTGGAACCATTGTGGGGGGAAATCATGCTTAGAAAATTGCATATTTCCCTGCAGCTTAATCCACATTAGAACCAAAGTCACAACTAAAGGCTATCTTAAAATAAAAAGTAACAGAAGCACAAAGTATGAGCTAATGAGCCTGTAAAATTTGAAGAGACATGAAGTGCTGAACGTCACCAACCAACACCTCCTTAGGTATGCAGGGAGGAAGCAGGTCCTAAGTGACCTGACTGAATGTGAAGCAGAAGATGAATTCCATCTACTATCCAGAAGTTTAATAGAGTAACAAAAATATATCCTTAAAAGAAATGTTTAGGGGAAAAAAGTAAAAAATCAAACCAAATCCAACAATAAAAGTATTTGATGGGGTAAGACATGAGAGAAGAATTTTATTGCTATGCCTCATTGGGACCAGCCTTGCAGGATTTGTGTGTTGTACTGTAAAGCAGACTTTTATCTGAAATATTTTCAGGAAATATGGAAATTAACTTTTATTAATAAATTTGTTCCTTCTCAACAGAAAGCAATCAATAACTACACCAAATGGAAAAAAAGGAAACAAATTCAAAGTTAGTAAATATTATTATTATTTTCAGAAATAGTTAGACATTACCAGGGACACAAAAGATTTCAACCAACCACGCTTTTTAAAGGACAAGAAAAAAAAATAGAAAATTGTCAAAAACATACTAGTGGAAACATACATAAACAGACATCATGCAGAGTCCAACTGAAGAGTAATGACTTTGTAAGACTCTCTCTGTGGCCATAGTTTGCCTTACCAAATAATGATGTAATTATAGCTCCACAACAAGAGGCTATTGCTTGCTGAACAATGGTTAGTTTTTGTACACTGATATTACCCATTTCAGCCATGGCTTTATCCCCGGAGAAGAAAAACCTGTTAAGGAACAGAAAAACATATTGTAACACTGCTCAAAATTCACTGAAAAAAGTCAAGGGATAAATATTTTTTCAATTTTCATTACTAAGTTATATATAACCAGCAATATTACTTTTCTACTTACATACAAGCTTCTCGGTATTTTTTTATGTTGTTTGAGAGCATTGGAGCTGTGTTTTGCAAGTAATTTTTCTACAGACAATAAAACTTCAAAATCCTTCTTACATGAATTACAACATTAATAAGCCATTGCAAACCACATTAAATGTTTAACACGTATTACCTTTAACTGCAACGAAGCATTTACGAACATGCAAATAATCCCTACAAAGACAATCTCCCTGCCTGCGGGCCATGAACTGAAGCAGTGCAGAATCATTGACCCAGCTCTTCTCTCGCTCCCATCTCTCCGGAGAGAGCCCAGAAAGGTCTCCCGGCTGATCCCTGCTAGTGATGACTGTGTACCCTGGCACGGTCCCGTGTCATGGCAGGGACTAATGCCACCATCAAACGTTAATTCCTTGAACAAACCCTGCTCTGTGGCTGCATAGGCACGGCCACAGCAATTTAGGAATTCATTCACAATATCTGCAACTAGCCAGGACAGGAGAAGAGAATAAAAATACTTCAGAAAATAAAAAAAACCCAAATACAGGTGTTTTTTTCAAAAGGCACACTGTGCTTAAATGCAGCCCTAAGTTTATTAGAGACATTGATCTAAGTTTTTCATTGGCTCTGCAAGAATGTTTTGTTATTTTCACTACACTTCAAGTTAGATAAAAAAGATTAAGTCTCACAAACCAACTCTGTCCTCTCAGGCGCTAACTACAACGGTGGGTGGGGATCTTGCCTATTTTTCACGTATCTTCTCACATAGTCAGAAGGGGACCGCTGCCCCAAATTGCGCACATACCGTACGCGCCCGCCGGGGGCAAAGGCGACTCAAGCACAGCCCGGGCTGTAACGAGGAGAGAACAACGCTGCCGCTGCTACCCCGCCCCCGATTCTGGGCCGCCGAGCTCCGTCCCCACGGCCTCCCCTCCTTCGTTCCCCTCCTTCTTCTCCCTCCTTCTTTTCCCTCCTTCGTTCCCCTCCTTCCGCCCGCCCCTCGGCGGGAGGGGCCCGGCCCGCGCGGGCGGTTGGTGAGGGCGCAGCGGCCGCTGTGGCGGAGGCGGGAAGGCGGGCGCGGAGCCGCTGAGCCGATCGGGGCTGCCGGCGGGGCAGAGCACGATGTGACTCCGCGGGAAGATGAAGCCGAGCGCTGCCGAGGCCGCCGACAAAGGAGCGCGTCCCCGTAAGCGACGGGGGGCTTTGGGCAGCGCGGGGGAGCTGCCGCCGTTCGGGCCTCCCGTGGCCGGTGCCGCCATCCCGGCGGGGGCTGTGAGGCGCCCGCCTCGTGCCCCGCGGTGTGGGCCCGGGCCGCCCTCGGGCTGGCGCTGCGAGCGGGGCAGCTGGGAGGGACTTTGCCTGGGTTGGGGAGTTAAACGTAAAAGCGTTTCCCTGGTGTGTGGGAAATGGCCGGGCCGCTGCTGGGCGAGCTGCTCCCCCCGGGCAGGGCTGCGCTGGTGTTTGTATGGAGAGTTCCTTAGGCCCAGGGTGTGAGAACCCTTATTATATTCCTAATGCACCCCCTTTGCGAGAGAGATTCTTCGTTGCAGTCCTGTTAATGTGCTCCAAACTTCTGATTATCCCTGAGAGGCTTAATATGCATGCTCCAACATTAATTCCAGTGTTAAGAGTGTTAATTTTGGAACGGCCCTGGCATGTATACGATGAGTATAACACTATATTCGATCCGTGATCACCTACAGGATTTTCCTTGCACACTTGCACATCATCCATCTTTTTTGTTCAGATTCTGGATCAGTTGCACCAACCTATGTCTCCTCACTTTCTTACTTCTCTAGGTTTTTTATCTTCCAGATCCTGCAAAACTGACTACTACTCCTGCGTTATTTAGCGTGCTCATAAACCTTACTTAGAGGCTTTTACAACATGAGAACAGTTTCTGCTCCCTTTCCTATCTTAGACTGTTTCAGGGAGGGAAGGAATACTTAACAGGGGGACTGTTTTGCATGTTGCCTTTTTGTCTCCAGGAGAGGCCTGCTCACTTCCTGTGCCAGCTCTCATTGTCTTGAGCTTCTTCAGAAGAGAAGCAACTAGGAGTAAATTAGTTTAGGAGGAAGAAAAGCCGGTGTAAAACCAGTGTGTGGACTTGTGCTTTAAGCAGCGTGGTCTAGTGAAAGGTGTCTCTGCTTGTGGCAGGGAGGTTGAAACTAAAGTCCCATCCAGCCCAAGCCATTCTGAAGCTTGCTCCATCCGTTTTCATAATTTAGGAATTTTCCCTTTTAAAAATGAAACCAAAGTCCAGTTCTGTTTACATTGCTTTTTTTT
>VZTB01000696.1:2226019-2239074 GCA_013397245.1 Thryothorus ludovicianus
ATAAGTGCTAAATTCTTTGATGTGATTTCTCTGACACTTTCCTGAATTGAGAAAAGAGTTCTAAACCTGGTTGTACACTGTGAGTTGGTGCAATAGGTATGAGGGATTGTGGGGAGAATTGGACCAAAAGAGTTGTAAGAATAAGAAATTAATATATAAATGTATGCTAATTTCACAATGTAGTGGAGTACTAAACCCTTGAAACACTTCTAAATATTTATGTAATAAAATATTTTTTAATGCTTGTGCAACATAAGTAACAGTTGAGAAGCAGGTGACATTTTGAATGGTGAATTGATTAATTTTTTTTTTTAAGAATATGATAATTTAANTAATTTTTTTTTTAAAGAATATGATAATTTAAAAAAAGCATTGGATGTTGAGAACTGCAGTAGCTACTTCTCAGGAGTACAAATGCACTATTGTCCAAATTGTTCTTGGGTTTATTGGTTACCCAACTCACAACAACTAATAAGCACACAAGTCATATCCCAGGGAATATGTAAGACAGCTATGGAAACTGAAGGAACATATCAAGGAAGGAATGAAATTCTAAGATTTATCTGCTTAGCATTCTGTGTATGTCCTGTAAAAGAGAAACACTTTTTCAAGATTTTGGACCTGGAGTAATGTATGCAATGAAGCCCTTTTTCCATTTTTGATGGTTCTTATGCACTTCTTTTGTGTTTATTCAGCCAGTACCGACCGTTTTATCTGCAGTTACTGAGTTTTCCATTTCTGAACTACTGTGTTCCAAAACCATACAGTCCATTTGAGGTGGATAAGAAATATTCTTCTGGTCAAAAGCAAACTCAGTCTAAGGAAAGGTTTGTTGAAAACTTCATTTTATTGAGGTGTGGGTAGAAGAGATAGTTATTTTCTGAATTATTCTGTTACTAATTGTGTTCTAAAATAATTGCTCATCTTCTAATTTTCTATGCTGTTTGATACTATTAGCCATGTCTCATCTGATGTATTTACTGCACTGTTGGTGTCTGTCTCTATCTGTACCTTCTTTATCTTGTCTTTAGTCCTTTTTATGGGCATACAGATGCATACATCCTAAAATGTGGCCTTCTTTCGCTGTGGGTCAGCATAACATATTTTTTTTCTTTCTGCCACTGGTTTCTTCTTTGTCTTCATCTTGGATGCTTTTCAGTTAGTATTTCACAGGAAGAGGGTTTCTTCAGACTTCTTCGTATTTGTCCCTATGGTGCTGAAATAAGTAGTTGAATTTATTAAAGCAGTGATATTCAATCACAGTGCCTAACCTTGTTGATAAAGAGTGCATATTGTTGATAATTTATAGAAATTAGATAGACTGCTAATAATGCTTCAGCTCTTCAAAGATGAGGAGTGGATGCCAGCTGCCCAGTAGAATTGCAGCTGGCTTTACAGCAAGTGTTTATGTGATACATTTTGGCATTCAGACTCTATTTGAACACTACAGATGCAGTTAGAACTTCAGCAAATCAATTTCATTTTAAACTACTTAGGAGTCTTAATTGTTTTTTGTGAATCAGTGTGGGGTTTAAAATTTTTTTTTTCTACCTAGATTTTTTTCGTTGACTGCTAAAATTGATTTATGTGAGAGACTAAATATATTTGGGTGAAGGGTAGCTTTGCTATATGTGGAATTTTCTGTATTTATTAAGTTGCTGCTTTTCTGTCCTCGGGGTTGAAGACTTACTTAGATGTGATACTTGTTTTCTTTATGAAGTGGCTTCTCCACAGTTCTGTCCAGTCTTGACTGTAACACAGTGCTGGATGCTTCAGCTAATATTGCCATGATGCTTTTTTTTTCCTTTTTTTTTTTTTTTTTAATTACAAGGAAGATAGCAGTATAAAAAGGCAAAAAACTTATCTTGCAGGGGTCACTGCTGTATTTATAAGGCAGTTTCTGATTGTTTCTCTTCAGAGGATGTTGGAAAGGCTCATTCTTTTTAAAGCATTAATAAACCAAGAAGACAGTTTTTGTTGAGATGGATTAAGGAATATGATATATTAAAAATTTCAGGATTTATGTTTGAATAAATATTCCTAATTAGTATTTCAGTTGAGTACCAAAGGATGATTGGGTGGGAAAATGTTTCATACTGTGCAGGTGAATGTGACCATTGTCAGTTTTGTCTTTATGTGGGAGAAAAGCTTGTTGAAGCAAAGTTGTTAGTTCTTGCTTCTGCATTGGGCAAGACCTGCAGATTTACTCAGGATAATCTTCAGATGATCCATTCTACTGCTTCTCTCCTGCTGTGCTGGTTCTCTGAGAGATTTACTGTTTTCCAGAGGGAAGCTGTGAAGGCTGCTGTAGCAGTTAAAGCACACACTAGAGTTCCCTGTCCTGGGGAGCCTAAGAAATGCTGGGGAAAGGTGTTAACAGTACTTTGCTATGCTTTGTAAGCTAGACATTTTTCAAGAGAGATTTTTAGATGCAAAGTCCTGTGTTTACATCTATGCAGATACTTGGTAAAATGTCAGTGATTTTGACTAAACAGGGAGATGGAACTATTCCCTCAAAGTAAAAAGGAATTAGAGATTGATGACTTTGCTGTTGGCATATCAACCTTAGGTGGTTTAGTAGTGGATTGTGGCAAGCAGTAGCTCTTCCCAGATGAGAATTCTGAAGATCATGGAGCAGCTGTTGAAAACCTTTTCATATCTTAATGTCCAGGAAGAACTTTGGAGTAATTTTTTTGCATTCCCACATAGCCTTTACCTAGAAAAACAGGACAAAATGGCATTTGGTCAGCATTTTCAAAATTATGTATAATGAACAGTGGATGTTAATTTTTTATTTTTTTTTTCTGTTTCTGGTTTGGATTTTATCAGCCATGCACAGAGACTTCTAAATGTCCTTTGGTTTTTGTTTAGCAATTTTGTATTATTTATTCTGACTCAGTAATAGTAGTCTATACTAACCTGGATGTTTTACCCTTACATATAATTCCACTGGCTCTGCCTGTCTTCTTGCATTAATTTTTTCTAGGTTTTGTTTGTTTGATTTTTAAATCTGAGCATAACTCTTTGGTATATTTAAGCATTGACTAAAACAATGTAAGTAGTTTAAGGAGAAATAAAGATTAGTTTTGGGTTGGTTTTTTTTAAGTGACAAAGAATGAACATACTGTGAGGGGCAAGTTGAGTGCTCAGTTCCTTGTTTAAGATTCATTAATATTCTCTTAACAGAAACAAAATAAATAGTGACAAGGATGGTGGAATGCCTGCTCAGTTTCCTCCGAAGGACAAAAAAAAGAGAGGATATTGTGAATGTTGTGGGAAGAAATATGAAGATCTGCAAACAGTATGTGAAATGTCAAGTATATGCTTTGATGCCATCATATCTCTTTAATGTGGTATCACCAGAGGTTTCTCTATAATTTTTTGTTTTAAAATATTTTTCTGAATAACTAGCAAATTAGTGGTTTTTTCCCATCTTAGAAGCAGCAATTAAGATTTAAAACCTATCTCTTGATAGCTGAAGGCACTAGTAATTAATGTATTAGAGATGCTGGTAGTAAATTGATGGTATTTACTTGCTCCTTGTTGTACTATTGACTTGTATATTCATATCTGTAATATTAGATTTATTTCATGTTTTTTCTTTATTGCAGCATCTTGAAAGTGAGCGGCACCGAAATTTTGCACAAAGCACACAGTATAAAGTTGTTGATGATATAATCTCAAAGTTAGTTTATGAGTTTGTTGCATACAAAGATGATGATATAGGAAAAATAAAAAGGTGAGTTACTTTTCATTAAATTCTAAAGACTGTGAGTCAGGGCATGGAACGCAGAGATAGTTCTGAAATTCTTGATCTGAATAGAACAGGATAAATTAATGGTTTTAAGGCTGAAATAAATCATTGAAATTTTTTATGAGGTTGTATGTGGCAAATCATTTCTATAAAGCAGAAAAAAAAAATCAGAAGTGCAGATGACATCAGAGAAAGATGAGACTGAAAGTTTCCAGAAGTTGTCTGACTTACCTTCAGCTCCTGTAACACAAAATCTACTGTACTGAAGTATTGCTAACAGAAAGACAGCAATGTCTGGACATCTTGCTCTGAATTATTTCTGTCATATTTAGTAGTTTAAGGATAGCAAATTAGTCAATCTGGTTTCCTTACCTGTGGAAAAACTCCCTATCTGTGCTCTAAATGTTTTAGCTTCTGTACTGCCTGTGCAGGACAGAGAAAGCAAATGTTCCTTTGTAGCTCAGGAGCTTGAAAGGGTGAGAAAGGCTGGTTTGGACTGTAGGCACCAGGGTCTTTGTTATGTGAAGCAGTAACACTCTTCAAGGTTGCTCTGATTTTTTGGAAATTAGTCAGAAGATGAGGAATAACTTTCTTGTTTATGTATTAAAAAAAGCAAGTAATGAAGAAATAAAAATATTCTTTGTGAAATCAAAGGAAATGCAAATAGAATCAAAAAACTGATAGCCTAATGAAAGCAACTCTATTTCTTTTGTGATTTCGGAATACTCAGAGATGTTAAGCTTGAAATCCTGTCAAGAAATTAATGGTAATTTTGTGTGTATATGTCATAGAATATTTGTAAGTATTTATAGTCATTGCATTATATTCATTAACTTCTTTTGTTCTTAACACCACTGTAAATTGAGATTAGCTGAAATACTCGACTACTTGTGTTTTTAAAATAACTTCATGAGCTGTAGAAATCAGTAAGAAAACATCAAAACTGTAACACACTCAGCTCCCATGGAAATAGTGTGTTACTACCCTAAATATATCTTCCCTTGAGGAGTAAAAACAAAAGCTCCTTTGGCAGTTCAATTGCTTCTCTAGAATCAGTTGCATGTGAGTTCTGTTGCGTGGGGTTTTTTATGTTTGTTAATACTTTTAAACAATTTCATTGTAGGACAAAATGTAGCACAGGATACTTTTCTCCTATTATTGGAAAGATAACCAGACCAGATGAGCTGAAAGAGCGACTGAAAAAGCAACGCATTGCTTTGAAAACTTATTCCTGGAAGGACACTGCAATGCAGGCACTCAAACTGGATCGCCAGCCTGCAGAGCTACAGCCAAATTCTGGGCCAATACCTACCCTTGTTTCTGCATCTCTCAGTTCAGTTCTTTGTCACCCATCACAACCTGCAGAACTAAAAACTAAGTTCAGAATTAATAATGAAAATATTAAGGCTGATTGCTTCTGTGCTGTGAAGTTACAAGAGACTGTTGTGTCATCAAATTCTGTACAACCACCCCTTCAGAATACTGACAAAGTGTGCACAGAGAACTTGTCTCGAGCTTCTGAGCCCTTCAGCAAGGAAATACTGGAACCAGATGTAAGTAAAAAGAATGTACAGTGTTTTCAGGAAGGAATGGATACTTTGTATTCTCATACCCAAGTTACACATTTTAGTGAAAAAGACAGAAACTTATTGCAGCAAAAACGAAAATTAAATAATTCAGGAGTTCTACCAGCAAAGTGTTTGAAAAAAACAGATGCCAATCCTACATTTGTCAAGGAACATCATGATTTATGTGATAATCATCAACAAATGCAGCACAATGTCGTTCTGGAGGCTGAGGTATCTGATATTGCTGTGAACAAAGAACTTAATGCATCGACTGCCAGCACTGCCCACAGTTCCCCATCTGGAAAGCTGCACAGAAAAGTGAAGCTTAACTTGAGAAGGGGTAAAAGAGGAACCCAGAAACAGAATATGGAGTTGTGTGTAAAGGATTCAGATAGACTGGCTGTTCCTGAAGATAAGAGAAGCACTTGTAGCTCACCACTGCAGACCCTATTGGAGTTATTTCAGACAAGTGAAAGAAACTCAGAATTTGGAGGTTTTTCAAGTTATACTGAGAAGAAATGTTCAGTGAACATAAGTGATAAATGTGAAGGGCAGAATGCAAATATGTGGTCATTATTTACCTCTTCATCCTCATCCCCATTTTTTGGATTTTAATACTGATTTATTTAATATAATGATTTTTTAAATTTACTTGAAATTTTAAGATTCTGTTTATGAAGACTTGAATTGCTGTATTATATGTACAGATTATTTGGTTTTCAAGTTTTTAATGCAAAAGCTTCTGTATGTGTAAATATGAAAAATAAAACTAAGTTTGACTTTGGCCATGTGTTTTTGGGTTTTTTTTAAAGGCACTGCTTTTTTGTGTCTGGCAAGAGGCTCTGATGCCACATTTGGATTAAATTAATTACTAGGCAAAGCATGATGCTGCTGCATTTAGATAATAATTTTCTAAAATCATTGACTATGATACATTCCAAGTAACCACATTAAAAATAACTGGATGTTCCACTGTAAATAAGGCAGTCCATTACTCATGGATTACTGATATTTTGCAGACATTTGTTTGCTTCCCTTTTCTGTTTATTCTGCTGTTTTAATAGAGAACACAGTAACAAGGATGTATTACATTCTTTGACTCCTCTGATGTACTATTATTAAATTAAAACTAGCTCTATTGTGTATTTCAGCTAATAAGAAAGCAATTAGATATATATATTCATTGGGGGAAAACAAAAAATGAACAGGACAGGCAGGTTTCTGATGGACTCAGGTTATTTGTTTGATTTTTCTTTCAGAGTAGCCAGCCTGTCAGATTGGCTTTACTCAGAAGCTGAGTGAAAGACACAAGTGAGAGTTGGGAGGTTTTTTTAATAATGCAGATCTTTACCAGAGCTGATTTCTCTCAGAATTTCTGTATCTGTAGATCATGAGAGGGTACAAGTATGAAATTACAAGAGGCAAAGCTTTATTATTAAATGTAGCGTGCCTTAAGGTCATATAAGAGATCTCAACCACAGAAATTACTTTCATTAATTTTTGCATAAATTACTTGTTTGCATTTTCATCTCTTGCCCATTTAATATTCTCAAACTTAGTGCTCTTGTAGTTAAAGTGCTTTAATGTCGGGGGCTATTGTTGGTCCTTTACAGGCTATTATCTGTGAGGGGTAGGTAAAGCTGCTTGGAGTGCAGGAATGGGTGAGAAACATTATATAAAATTACTTTCCTTTACAGAGGGTATGAATTGGAAGTTTAATGAAGAAAGTAGCTGCTTAGGGAGTTACTGTCACCTTTAAAGGTGACATTCCTTACTGCTCTGTTAATGTAATTGCATGTACAGTCTGATGAGGACTGCTTTTGGCTTCTCCATCTCACTGGTCACTTCTGCCTTGATTTATAGTTAATTCTGATCTGGATTCACATCCAGTCATATCCAGAAAATATAGACAGCCATTACAGAAATGAGCAATATTAACATTTTAGAGAGGAGTTGGTCTTGAATGTGTATATCTGTATTTATTTTTTGCCTGTAAATTCCCAGTATGTAGTACTCTAGGACTGAGACTTTAGAAGATTGAAGCAATTACTTTGTTCTTCATTTTGAATGACACTTTAATGATTGCTCTCTGGTTCAGTGAGTTCAGTGTATTTTAGGAACAAGGGTTTTGACTGTTTTTCTTCTATTGAGATAATAATTTTGTTTGGTTGGAGGTTTTTTGGGGTTTTTTTGTTTGCTTCCCTCCCTGGGGCACGCACTCCTTAGCTGCCCTGGTGGCCTCCACCTGGGATGTGTGTGCATGGCTGTTATCAATGCACAAGGATTGCTGCAACGTTAAGGGTGAACAGTAGAAAATCTAATAATCTAGTAAATCTACTCATCAGATGAACAGTGAGTGTGTTTTGCCTATGATTAAATGCAGTCCTAGAACATGTTAGCTCAACAGGCACTGCAAAGAGAAGTTTGGAACATGTTGGAATCTGACTTTAGAGTCTTGAAGGAAGAAAAAATAATCCAAGATTTGGCATTAAAATCTGAAGACTATTCAGTGTAATCCAGAACAGGATAGGAGAGTCACTGCTACTGGTTGCACAAAGCAGTTCTAGTAATGATGCAGATTTTGTTTACTGGTCACTTCAGTGTGTGTTTGAGTCCCCTTTGTCGTATGTTCAGTTTGCATCACAAGCCGCAATAAGCCTATTAACTATTTTCAAAACAGCGTATTTAATTATTTTAATGTATTTATTATCCTTTAAGCTTGTTATAAAAAAAGCAAACAGTTTTTACTCTAGTTTGAATGTATTTATGATACAATTTGAAAAATTAAATTTGGAAGGGTAGTTACTAGACCATCTGTCTCTGATTTCTTCATAGAGAAGAGAATTGAGTATTTTCAAAATATGTGGCAGCGATTGTGAGAAACGTCAAACAGTTCAGACAAAGAGTACCTCTTAGGTCACTAAAACTGCACTTCTAATGGCAAACCTTTATTTATCTATATATGTGATAATTAGATATTGTATAATTACAGTTAGAACTCTGTACTTTGGTTTTGAATAGTCTTGCTTTCTGTGACTGGGGAGCAGAAATGTGTCTACTCAGGTAAGTTAGAATGTGGCTGAGAGGAATCGGTTCCCAGTCCGTATGTGTGTGCTTGGTTGTGGTGTTACAGACACTCCTGTGGGGATTAGTGATGCCAACACCCCTCACACATAGCGAGGTTCTGCAGTAGCTTCTGAGATTCCTGCTCTCAGGTAAGCCCTGTGCTCTGCAGCATCATCTGTGTGGGCAGCTCTTGCTCCAAGTCCAGTTGCAGAACACTTGGCACAAAGCCAGAGGTGACTAGAGCTGGCTTTCCCGCTAGCCTTGCAGCGAAGTTAGTTACAACCTGAGGGTTCTGGCTCCTTAGATGTACCTGTGAGGGTGCACACACCTTCATCCCACACCTGAAGAGGCTCAGCAATGACTCACTCAGCTAATGTAGCTGGTGATGGTGTCTGGTGTCAGCCTCTGAGTGAAGGAATGATGAAAAAATGGTAGCTGCTCCAACTGGCGCAATTACGGTGGGGCATGTGGATATGGGACAAAAATATGAATCCCTCCGTGTTCTCCAGGATGAATCTTTGTGAGCTATGTGGTTCATGGGGCCTGTGGGCCATTGGCTGATAAGCACCAGGGGCTGATAAAGGCTGATGATGCCAGGCTTTTTGATCATGTTGACAGTTGATACCACAGAAGCATCAAGTCACCGTCCACCTTGGTGTTACACTGAGTACTCAAATGTGGAAAACACTTCCCTTGCCCTAGTTTAATTCTGTAGATGCTCAGAATCTGAGAACTTTAAGACATGCAATTAGACTTTGTAAAGAATTATGGGACATTCCTGAAATAGTGAAGTGTAATTTAAAACTACAATTAAATGTGATCAAGCATTCATATGCTTCTTGGGTGACTAGTTTGGACATTACTTTCATTGCAACAGGAAATGGAGTGCCCTTTATCCCTCATTTTTTTCCATTATGTCTCATCTCATGTAAATATTCTTCTGAAAAATATGCTATTTTTTTCAATTGCTTACTGCCACTCAGATTTAGCTATAACCTCTGTATGCATCTAATCACCACTCTTGAAGACAAATGAGGGGAAATTTTAGCAACCAATTGATCCAGAGCAGTTGTACAGCTTACTTACACAGAATATATATGGGTGGACTAGAAAATGAATGCCAAAATTTATTTCTTAGCATAACTAGTCCTCTGGACCCTGTAAGGAGATTACTTATGCTTGCACTTAATAGCAAAAACAAAAGTAAATCCTGTTGGTTATACCACAGAGTCGCCACTGATAATCTGTAGCAGGGGAAGGTAAATGTGAGTAAAGTCCATCAACCAGCTTACCAAGGTGATATGAGGTGAATGTGCTGGGGTTCTTTACCATGAATTCTGCAAATATTGCTTTTTGGTTCTTTGCTTCTGATAGTGCAGCTATCCAAAATAAATGCTGAGCACTCCAGATATAGCACTATAAAAAGATTTGGAAAGCAGATGTTTGGGTGTAGCCCAATTTCATTTGGAATAAAGAAGTTGTAGATTCAGGTCTAATATTTTTGTTTGGGTTTTTTTTTGTTTTGGTGGGGGGCTGTTTTGTTTTTGGGGTTTGTTTGTTTATTTGTGGTTTTGTTGCTGGTTTTTTGGGTTATTTTGAATTGAGGGGAGATCTCATTTCAAGATTCAGTGTTGAATACTTGTTGAGTATGTGGATAGCTGGCCACAGACCCCAGACTGTGACCTTCAGTACTGCAGGCATGGAGGGGGAGGTGCTGGTCTCCTCTCTCTGGGGACTAGAGATGGGACACAAGGCAAGGGGAGGAAACTGCAACTGGTAATGTTCAGATTGGACATCAGGACAAGGTTCTTCACTGAGAGGGTGGTCGGTCACAGGAACATGCTCCTCAGGGAAGCAGTCCCCAAGTGAAGAGGTAAAAGATTGGATGACACCATTATATGATGTATTTTTAGGTAGTTCCAGGAAGAGAAAGGAGTTGGACTTCATGATTCTTACAGATTTCTTCCAACAGGAGCTATCCTATGAGTTGCTAGAAGAAGAAAACAGTCCCCTGATGTGAAAGAGATCATTGCTCAGAGGTGGATAGTCTGCCACCGTCCTCAGCAATGCTGAGCAACTCCCAGGAAAGTAAAACTAGGAGGTGAATCTCGTTCTCTGCCTGATTTCCCAAATGAATGTGAAATCACCATCAATGAAATTTAAATATTTCTCTGAAGGATTAAGCCTGTCAAAATCATCCATTTCTAATCAATGTGTACAATAAGAAGGGACTTCAGACATACAGATAAGGATTTACTTCCTTGTGATTTAGATCCTTCAACATAATATAAAAATTTTCTGCAATTTATTTAAGTCTTCCCTTTAGAATTAATCTTCAGTAGTTACCACTGAAGTGATAAATAAGCCAAAGAGTAGAAGATATAAATGAGAGAGGTTTGCAAGGAGAGGAATGTAAAACATTTTTCAGCTCTGTTTTGGCTAATTGCTTCTAGCACACACACTTTTAAAATGCATTTATCTTTGTATTAGTTGGCTCTTTTCCTAAAAATAAAAAAACAACAAAAAAAACCAACAAAAATAACAGAAGAGTTATAAACTTATAAATATTATTCTTAAAATTAGTGGAGAGTTTGACCAATATAGAGTTGGCATACTAAAAAAGGACTGTGTTTATAAAACATATGTATCATAGCTCACTATATCCACTGAGCACACAGACTGGATTAAACTCTGCTTACAGCCAAGCTTTGGGTGGCACTGGGTTGGTGAACCTTCAATGCATAACACCTACACTAAATCAGAACACTGGTAAGCAAGAGAAAAGAGAAATCTGTGAGGTACTGATCCAGGAAATGAATGTGTAACTGCACTGTGCATCTGCTGCTGAACAGTGTAATACATACCCAATGTCATGAATTTATTCTCACAGAAATACTGACAGAAGCAGATGTGAAATAGTGTGCCAGTGGGGAAAGTTTGGCCTAACTGAAATAACGATAGGGGTTGGCTGCAGCTTGAAATGTAAGGATTTATGACTTTTGTAAGATTGAAGCATCATATTATACTATTTGTTTCTTTGCTATAAATAGCACTTTCTCATTTTCTTTACCATACCCACCTATGGTTTTTTGACACCCCACACCAGAGTTCTATAACCTAATTTTGCACGGTTTCAGCAGCTGCTTCAAGATTTAATGGATACTTTGAGGTAATATTATATCTTGCCTGTAGTACTTGACAGCAGTGTGAACAGGACAGCATAAAACCTACTAGCCACTTTCTCCTCGACGTCGCTTTATACTTCCAAATGCAATACTCTGCTGTTATCTTCAGCTTGTTGGACTGTCATTTTGTCTGTTTTCATATCACAGAAACAAACTCTGAGAAACTGCATTTCCTTCATCTACCCTCAATTAGTTCCTTGAATAAGATAATATGGGTAAGTAAGGTGAGCCCTACAGAGAAGTCGGGCCAGGAGCGCCAGCATTCCCTGTCGGGGGGCCCCGGGGAGCCAGGGAGCCACTGCCGAGCCGCTTGCCCGGAGCACGGTCCGTCCCGTGGGGATCCCATGGAAGGCGGAGGGCAGCCCGGCGGGTCGAAACGCTCCTAAGGGCAGAAATGGAGGTGCCGGGGGTCCTGACTGTTGTCGGTGCAAGCAGTGCAATTAAAATTGATCTGCATAATGGTTGTAAAGTATTTTGTTTGTTTGCTTGTTCTTTTAATATTTGAGACTACAACGAGCGGCAGGTATCAGGGGCATTATCGGTGATGCTACCTCCTCCTTTATTATGTATTTACAACTGGTGCCTTGCAGTGGGGAGTTAGACTTCGTGTTCTCTCGCCTGGATCGGTGGCGAGTTGCATTTGCCGCTGCCCTGGCATCCCGCCTCCTCTCTCCGCTCACCTCAGCTGCGCGCCAGGGCCGTCCTTGCTATCGTCCCTTCCGAAAACGGCGGGGAAAGAGGTGCCTCGGGCCACCGCCGCTTTTGTCCCATTTTCATAAAGAAATGTAGCTAAGGAAGGTGAGATACGCGGAGCTGAGAGGCAGCACTGCTGCTCTAGGCTTCCCGGTAGGTGGGAGTGTAGAATTGGGTTGCAGATACAGCCGTCCCTCCGCTAAGGGAGAATTATTCTCGCGTTTCAGGGAACGGACATCGTGGGGACTCCTTGACACTTCTGCCTCTTGCTTAGTCCAGGAGAGCATGTTGTAACGTGAAAGGCATGATTCTGCTTTGTAATCCTTTCCTTCCTCTTCTTTAAAAAAGCAGAGAGGGAGTAGAAATTTAAGAAAGGTAGAAAAAATGTCATAGAGAAGGAAATGAAGGTTTGCCCTGAAAATGAACACGTAAAGGAGAGAGGGGCTGACCGCGGTACGGGCAGGGAGGGAGGGAAAACGCCCCGGCTGCCTCCCCAGAGAGCCCCCGCCCTCACCCGCAGCTGCCAGTGAAGGCAAGTTTTGCGGCGGGGGTTTCCTCAGCCCCGGAGCGGTGCGGTACCGGGGCGGCCCCACGGGGCGGGGGCGACTGCGGAATCCCTGCGGCGCTGCCCGGGCTCCGGGGCTTCCCCTCCGGGCTCGCCCCGCTCCCTCACGCCCCGGCAAACGACTACATTTCCCAGCACTTCCCTCTTCCAAGCGGGCTCTGCGGGGAGCCTCGCCGGCCCTCGCCATCTCCGTCGCTGGCAGGGGGCTCGGCGCGGCGGCGGGG
>VZTB01000696.1:2239295-2529558 GCA_013397245.1 Thryothorus ludovicianus
CCGGCGAGGGCGGCGGCGGGGCGCGGTGGCCGGCGCTGAGCACGCGGGTGCGGAGCGAGGCGGCGCGGGCACAGGTAAGCGCCGGGCGGGGAGCGGGGCCGGCGGTGCGGAGCTCGCCGCGCCCTCCGCCCAGGGTGCTTGCACCGCCGGAGCAGAGCGCTCGGCGCTAAGCGATTCTCGGCCCCACGCGCGGCTCGGTTATGGTGCTTTGCGCGGGCAATGCCAGCCCTGTGCGAGGCGCCCGAATGAGTTAAGATGGTCCCCGTGCCTGTCCGTGCCCTCCCCCGGGCGGCAGCGGGGCCCGGGCGGGCACAGCCCGCTGCCTGCGGCGGCCGGGCACCCAAAATGAAAGTTGCGGTGCCTTTGCGACAGCGGGGCTCGGAACGCTGCGGCTTAATTTCGGCTTCTGGCTGAAGCGTGGGCAGGGTGGGTTTGTGTTCTGTGGACTCGGATGTGATTTTAAAAATAGAAATTGTGTATTGGAAGGGAATTGCTTGAAAGGTAACATGTGAACTAAACACAGGATTTAACGTACATATTGCATGCTACCCAACCCGGGGTAGGTATTCCAATTCTATAGAACCATAGAATCAATAATGTTGGGAGAGACCGCTAAGATCATCATGTCGGACCATTAATCTGGCTCTATTTGTGTTAAAAAACATATAGCTGTTTGATGAAGTCCAATCTCTAAAACTTTTAAGAGCCTCATTTTATATTAAAATACAATTATTTTCTTCTTGACCCCTTTTGCTTGAGGTGGTACATGGCCGTTATAGCTAAAGGAAAAAAGCACTGAGTCCGTGTTTTATGTGAAGAACATAAAATCTGAGCATTTGAGATAATTACTGACATACAAGATGAGTTGCAGGCCTCCGTTTCCTCCTTTTCTAATTGATTACTGTGTGTTTAAGGAACAAAATAGGTGAACAAATTGTCTCGTATTTCTTTTTATAATCCATGAAATATAAGAACCAACAACTTGCATTCTCTTTGTTTAGTTAAATAATAAACAAGCTCTTCATAGCATATGTATTTCCCTCTGAATGTAACTTACTCCATGTGAAGATTTTTTCAGATATGAAGACCATATTTACAATACAATAAAAATATGATTCTCAAAGTTCATAATGCTTTATTCAAAGAAGAAAAAAAAATCCTTTAGGCATTTCAGGATTCTTTGAAGACCCCCAAAAAAGTTCAAACACTTTTGACATTTCTGCTTTAAACTTAGTATGGCTGCATTTGGCTTTAATATTAAGCTTAAAATACTAGTCTTACAGAACAAACTCCTAATTAATGGGTTTTGTTTTATGGAGTGTCTCAGCTTTTATTCACCAAATTTTATGCTCATAAAATTTTCAAGTCATCCTAGTTAAGTTGCTAGTATGAACATAAGTCTAAGCAGAAAAAAAAAAAAAGTAGCACGGGTGGTTTGAAAAGGGTTAAATATGTTTATTTCACAACAGCCTCTACAGTAAACCAATGTTAATGTGTAAAAGCTCCAATATAAATGTGAAAGCTACTACAACTTTTCTTCCTGACCAAGAAGTTTCCCCGCTGCTGCTTAAAATATTCCCAGCCTCTTCCTTGGTATCTGGTGGTTGTTCCTCATGGAAGGATACAGTAGCTGACAGTGCTTTGGATAAAAAAAAAATGCCAAGCAGGCCAAGCGGAGTGAAGCAGTACAGACTTTCTATGATTCTGGCACAGAGCATGTTACATCCTAATTGCAGGATATTGCATCCCTTGCCCAGAGATCT
Organism: Thryothorus ludovicianus; assembly: GCA_013397245.1. NCBI lineage: Eukaryota > Metazoa > Chordata > Aves > Passeriformes > Certhiidae > Thryothorus > Thryothorus ludovicianus. The sequence continues at coordinate 2,241,059 of VZTB01000696.1, forward strand.
GAGTCAGCTCGGCGGTAATGGACCAGCAGCGTGGCTGACTTTGCTTAACTGAAGTTGTGTAGGGGCTGCATTTAGGAAGGTGCTTATCAAAGTTATGGACTAACTTCACAGAGGGAACTTTTATGGTGCTTTTGTGTGTCTGGTGAATGTCTCACGAAGTATAAAGATGCTGGATTCTGCTCATACATGAAGAGATGCATGCCTGCCCTGAAGAGTCAGTGGCATATAAAGAGAAGGGGAACAGAGGCATCCTCTACATCAATAACATATCCATATGTATTTGTTTGTTTTATGATTAAATGCACTCTGACTGTCTCTATGTTCTATCCATTGCAGATAGTCTTTGAATGGCTGTATTTGAGAGTTAAAAAAGCTGGTCTTTTGGTTTGAAATAGAGATTTCAAACCAAAGCTAATGGCCTTCTGGGTTAGTTAAGGGAGCATGCTTCTTTGAGGAGGTAAAAGCATTCAAGAAGAATCCCTGGTGAATGGAGGACAAGCAACCACATCTAGAAAAACAAAGACACCTGAATGGGAAGGCACACTCAGAAGAATAGCCAACAAGGCTGTTGTTGAATTAATGTAAAACAACGTAGCTGGGTCTTGAATTGGATAAAGATAAAAGTGTGGGGGGGGAGAGAAAGATAAGCTGGAGAGAAGGAAGTCACATTAAATCGGATTGGATTCCTTTAATTCCTGGATGAAAGCTTTAGCTGCAGAAAGGGCAGAAGTTGAACAAGAAAGATGCGAGGCTGAGTTCAGAACTGCACAAAGGGAAATGAAGATGATCATGCAGAGGAATGCAGAAGAAAAGCGTGGCCTTTGCAGATCAGGAATTTTAGAGCAAGCTCATGATGGAATTGAGCCAGAGGAGTGTAATACAAGAGAAGGGGGTGAGAGGAGATAATTGAAGGCAGAAGTGACTGGGAAGTGATGGATCGCTGATTTCTAAAAAATAATGGTTTGTTTTAAGCTTATATTGAGGTTTTTCTCTAGCAATTTCCTTTACTTTGTTTGTTTTGGGGTTTTTGGGCCACTGCCATTATAATTGAGTGACTTCTCTACATGCATGCTTTACTATTGAATAGGAAAGGAAATAGTCTATATACTCATCTTAGAAACTCAGAAAGTACTTGCTTAAAAAAACATAATTAATATGCTCACAATTGTAGTTGTCCAAGATTGCTGAATCTCAGAACATAGCAGAAGGCAAATGTTGTAGGCTATTACTTGTTCATGTCATTTATATTTTAATGTACAATTGGAGAATTCGCATGACTTTGGGTTTCTGTGTTTAATTCCATTGCAGAATAGAGTCATTACTAGTATCTGTGACACTCCTGTATTTCAATCTCTCTGTTCCTCAAAGGGCGCCTGTTAGCAGCTGCACAGCACTTGCTGTATAGAATAATCAAGATAAGATATAGCTAAAAATACCCTAATATTATACTATCATTAATGCAATCCAGGGTCTTTGCAATGGACACCTAATTTACTGTTGCATAAATAAGTGTATTAGAAGATGAGAGTCCTCTATGTCAGGGACATTCAGTAAAGGCTAATCTAGTATTTTTGTCTTTAAAGAAAGGAAAATTTCCACCTTGGACATTTTTAAGGAACCTTTTAACTCCGTGCCTTTGGCCATATATTGGTATTGTAAGAAGCACATGGGAAACCACAAGTTTAGTAATATTTTCCTTCAGTCAATACTGTGCAGGTGTGTTCTTTGTTAAAATGTGGGAATATGTAAGCACCCCACCCCACTGCCTATATTATCATTATCCATTTTTGATAAACCTATGTGTTATGTGGAAATTTGTGAGATTTGCTATGATTTTCAGTGGGAACAAGGTTCTGACCTGCTATGGACAGAGATTCGCTCATCTCTGCTGGTTGTGCAGGACATCCATGATGTAGCAATTTCTGTTTCTCAGGCTGTTTTGCACTTGCTCATTGCCCATTGTCATGGAGGTACACTGGAGAGAGTAAAAGGGATGACCTGGTTGTAGGGAGCCTGGCCTGAAGGGGCTCCAGGACTGGGCTCACTGCATCTGGAGACAGAACTGCATGCTGTTTGTAGTCCAGAGTGAGTCAGTAGTTTTCAGTAAAGAACTTACTTGTCTTCCGCAGCCTGCTCTGTTTGTGACCAAATGATACAGTTGTGTACACCTATTTGGAATCATGGTTTGCAGATTTCTTAAGTGACTTCTTATTGCTAATAATCAATTTCCGAGCAACTTTGCTCTGTCATGCTGAGTTTGCATAGCTCTGCTTGCTCTTGGATTTGAAATCTTCATTAGTTATTCAAATGTTGCCTAGTCTTTGCTATTGAATACTCTGATTTCTTGTTGTCTCACTCTAGTCTTCAACAGGATATCCCTGTGCTTTGCAGGTGCTTCTGAAATTGCTGACTCTTGCTTTCTGTTCTGATGCTGTCAATTTCTGTTGGTATTGTAAGTTACTGTGTTGGGTAGCTCCAATGAATAGTAATTGTTTTTCTTTAAAAAAAGAGCTCTGACTTTTCAGTAGCTTATGAAATATATCCAGAGTTTGGGACTGATGGATGGTGACTGTTGGAAAGAGAAGTGTCATGAGAAATTGCCTGATTTAAAAAATTCTTTTCTGCCCTCTTAGTCAAATTACTTCTGCCTCTTGAAGAAACTTAGGCACAGTTTTTGATCATCCTAACACAAAACCAAAGGGAAGGAGGGCTAAACTGGGAAAGGGGCTGTTGTGAGTAATAACATTACTTTAGTTTATTGCTGAATTTTGTTTTCTTCCTGCCTTGTTTCCTCTTAAGGTTTGTAAGGCATTAGGTAAAATGTGTGTGGTTCTTTACTGTATGTTCAGTGTAAGCAGTTCTGCAATAGGGTAAGATACTTCACCAACATGACAATATTTTATGAATATGTGAATGATGGTTAAAATATTCATACTCTTGCAAGTCCTGCCTTCCTGAAGAGGAAAAAATCTACTGAAAGCTAAACTTTGCTATAGATTATCTTGAATGATGTAAAGGCATTGAGGGTGTCCTTTCATTTCTGATGCAGGAGACACTTTTGGGTACACCAGTACTCAAAGTGTGTTTTGGTATTTTATAGGCAAAGAATATTTCAAATTGTGAATTTATCCTTCTTTGCAAGCTCATATCAGGAAAAGTCTTTCCCTGCTTGATAATGAGATTTGCTATGACAGTAAATGTGTAATTCCAAAAAATCATCCAGCAAAAATCTCTGGTAGCTGCTGCTTCAGAGTTCATGTTGTTTTGTGTCATCTTCTCATGCTCATGCCATAGCAGAGTGGAAAAGAGAGATATTCCTAAAGCTATGGCTTAGCCTCATAAAACAGGCTTATATACAGCCAAAAAGGATCTTAAAGGCTCAGATGTAACAATTTGGATAGAAAGTATTTTTCCAACATTTGCTCATTGCCATGATCAGTGTAGGAACTGCAAAGCCTGACGGAGGGGTGCTTCCCAGCTCTGGTGAGGAATGTGTCTGTGTTCACTCCTGGTCTATGTTGGTGCCCCTGAGTGCAGGATCACACCGAGCACTCTTTCTGTCACAGTTTCACTATGTACCTGTTTTGGGATTCCTACAGTGGCTAATCAGCTTTATCAGCTGTAACACCTGCATGGTGTAGAAGTATGTTGCATCCTGAGCAGTGTCATGATAAACTTTGATGAGATTTAGCCATGTTCTGGAGGAACTACATATGAAGTTGAGATTCATTCTGAAATGTTTGCCACAAGAGCATTATGGACATATGTGTTAAAAGGTAATGGTAGATATATTATCCTTCTGGTAGTCCAGGTCCCTTTTGTAGTTTTCCTGATAATCATACCAGTCTTTAAATGACTGAAAACTAACAACTTTTTTAGGGTTCTGCTTGTGAAAACATTATCCCAGCTATCCTGTCAAACACTGCTTAAAGGTCAATCAAACTGTATAAAACCTTCAAAAGCCTGATAAGATTCAGATCTGTAAATTGTGAATCCTTCTAGCTACCACTGGCTCAGTGCTTTTCCCTCTCCAATTAGCTCTGCTGAGGTTTGTGGTCGTTCCACTTGTTGCCTCCTGCCGGGTTTCTCCCCTGGAGAGGGTGGAAGATGAGAATCCTTGTCTTCCTCTCCCATGGGGTTGAGCTGCCTCTCAAGGCTGCCTCTTCTCCCAAGCTGCCTTCTTCTTCTGCTTCATGGGAAGTAGCTCACATGTGATTTATATGCCAGCCCAGGCCCCTGTGTATTCTCTCAGTCTGGATAATTGTGGATGTAGAGGGTGATGTCAAATACTGCCAGAGGATCAAGATTGGACACAGTCTTCCTATGCAATATTATCTTTCTCTTCATCTACTGATATGGTTCCGTGTTTTCATCACCAGATAATATTTTTTAGTATTGTTTTTTCTAGAAATTGTGTAATTGTTTGTTTCTTGCTTGTTAACCAAAAATGCTCTGTTCAACGTCTCCAAAAATTACCGTGACTCCCATCCTGTCTTCCTTTTCTCTAGTTTTGACTTATGTAATTTATTTTATACAATGGCAAATTTGCTATGATTGTCTGTGGAAAACTTTCAGACTAGAAATCCTTCAATGCCCCTCTAGTTACCTTCTTTCCTTTGGCTTGCCAGTGGACTCCTAGATTGTGTATGGATATGCTGCTCTGTGGAGATGTCTTTTGGAGCACATACAGGATGGCAGAGATCTGTCACAGGAAATTTAGCCCTTCATAGCCACAGATGCTCCCTGCAGTGGCTTATCTGAAGCCACTGCAATAGTTGCACTAATCTGCAGAGGAGAAATCGTTGCTGCAGGGGTGAACTGTGCAGCAGCAGCTGTGCTGAGCCACAGCCAAGCGTGGATGTGGAACAACATCCCTCTCCTCAGATGGAAGCATGTTCAGTGCAGATGAGAGCTTTGAACACTGAAGATTGCATCTGTGCAAGCTTTTAGTACTTTAGTGGGAAGACTGTGTGAAGGAAGGCTTATGTTTTTTTTCCCAGAAACTTTATTGTTAAGCACTGAACAGAAAGGTGGCTGAAGTGCACGGACACATGGTCAGGATGTGTTCTGCCAGGCTGTGGCACACACTGCCATGATGGGACTTGGATGGTTGGGTAAGTCCAAGTAGAAAGTCAGTGTCACCTGAAATTAAAGAATTATGAAGAAATCACAGAAAGTGGCAAATGACATAGAGCTATTTTAACTGTTGAGTCACTAGGAGGTCAGCTTGAAAATTAGATTCAAGTAAAGCAAGTTAAAAGCATGGCATTGTTGCTGTGCATTTGCCCCCAGACAATGAAATTTGGTGATTCATCTGGCAATTTGACCAGCTCAGGCTTATCTACCAATGCTAAATTCACTCTTAAGTCTCACTTTCTTCCTTGTTTTTAAGAAAACTGTATCAAGGTATCATGCTTTAGAAAAAGTGTACTTCAGAATGAGGTATTAATATAAAGTTTAGAAAAATATATTTGGGAAATGCCTTCTAATGAAAGTGTGATGTACAGGAATGTGGAGGCTAGAGCCGTGACTTACAGCTCAAAAATTGCCCAGAAGAACAGCAGTATGTAGGAATACACTCTGTTCCAGAAATGTCTCCTTAGAGTATTTCAACTCCTTAAAAATTCTGTGGGAATGAAAAAAATCCACCCATCAGTTGTTTCGGAAAATATATACAGTGAAAATGTTGATTCATTTTGATCTCTCAGGCTGTATCAAGGGGAAAAGGAGTTTTGAAATTTGCTTTTCTTGCATTTTTCAACTTGAAGCAGGACTTTGATACTTGAATGTAGAGGGTGAGTCATATTTAAAAAGTATCATCTGTGGAATTGATTGAGCAATGTATTGGCATGCCTAAGAGTCTGCAAGTTTTGTCAAGCTTTTTTAGCCTCTAATGTTAACAGGATGTTGGTAAACCTGTTGGTGCCCAGGGTCCATAACTGGAAGAAGTTAACAATGTTGGTAGGCTTTAGGTATCAAAGAGTGCTTGTTACTTCCAGTGGGCAGAGCTAATCTTTTGGGGCTTTCATTTGTATGTAAACTAAATGTGAGACCAATTGAAAATGTTTGGAATACATCACTGTGTTGCTGAAGAAAGGTTTGGTTACTGATGCTGGTATAAAGGAGCAAAGTTATCGTGGACTCCTTTTACTACATTTGAATGCTTTGTTTGTAATGTAAAGGCAACTTAAAGGAGGGGTTTTGTAGATTTCTCTCAGTGGAACTCTGTTCCTTCATTTCTGAAGACAAGAGATGCTGAAAAGGGGGCCTTTAAATGTTATTGATTCCTTTCAGAGCTTGGAAAACATGTAGCTAAAAATGACCTCAAGGCACCATCTGCTTCAGCAAAGGAAACGCCTTCACTCCTCCCGACTGTTGGATCCGTTGAGTTTTCCTCCTTGCCTAAGCAGTGCTCTTGGACAATAGTCCTTTCTCCAGAGAGATGACACGGAGATGCAGATGAGTTCATGCTCAAGGGCTGCCCGTGGCACGTGCATTGCTGCCCTTGTTTTGTTTCTGTCCCCCTGCAGATGGGTGCTGTGTTGGTTGTTTGCCTCTCACGCTGCAGCTGTGCAGGAGTAGTGTCTCGTTTGGCCTCTGCCCCCTCGAAGCTGCCAGGGAGAGGTGTTTTTCTGAGGATAGATTGTCCTTGATGGAGTCCTTTCCCTCTGATCTCATGTTTCCCCCTCTGGTTGCAGCCAGGTCCTGGGCTGCTGAATGATACAGATGGAATACGTTGCACTACTGCTGCTGTAGTATTTTTTCTGACTCCTGGGCATGCCAGTACATTGCTTTTCCTGTTAGATCTGGCTTTCTCAAAACTACAGTCACTGTGGGGAGCAATGGAAACTGGTGTTTCTGGGTCACAGGGTGAGTCTTTGTTTGCTCTGCTCCCTGTCTTAGTTTTAGAAGTGTGGTCTTCAATGGTTGTCAAAGTTTTGTATGAATTGTGACAGGAAAAGATTCTGAACTTTTCAAATTTTTGTTTTTGACTATTCTTTGTTTTCTGTATGTAACCCTGTACTTGATTAATCTCTCTTATAACAACCTATTTTATAATAATTTTCCTAGCCATTTGTATTTGATGAAGAACCTTATTGAATGCATTTTAAAAACGTGAGATTGAGCAGTCACCAGTATTCTGGTTTTGCCCCAATAGTGATACACTTAAGATCTTCGGCACTATAGTTGTATGTAACCTTTTATACATGAATACTTGCTGCTTCCCTTTCAGAAAAAGGGGAAAAAAAAAGACTTCCCAAAACTTCTTCTTTCACAGTGATTTGAAGACTTGCAGTAATTAGTCTCACAGGAAATCAAAACTTATAAACAAAATTTCAGAATCAAACTAATATTATCCCCTACACTTAAAAGTGCAACCAGTGTGAGATCTGGTGCCACAGGGCTTTACTGGTGCTGGAAAGAAGTGTTAGATTGCCTCTTGGGAAGCAGCATCTTGCCCACTCAGTTACTCAAATTTGTCTTATTAGATGTGTGACATCAAATGGTAGCTTGTGCTAAATTTGCTATTTATATTTGCTATTGGGCAGTGACAGCCCAACAGCTTTCCTGTCTTCATTGTTCCACTAAACATTTAACCTTGAGTGAATTTTCGAGAAAGATGAAGTGGAGGTGAGGAAGGAGAGCAGGAAGAGAAGATTCCAGGGATCCTCAGAAGGATCCGTGCTGCTGCCCAGGCACTGGCTCTGCAGCAGTGACACCTGTGTGACATCTTGCATCGGTTTGTGCTCAGGACTTTTTTCCCTTGTGCTCTTCCTCCATATATATTGAGTAAATTCAGTCTCTGTGTTCAAACACACAAATAAACAAAAGAGGGAGGTTTGTTGTGATTTTTTTTTGTTTTTTTCCCTTTTTTTTTCCTATTGGGAAGACTAATTACTGCTGTTTTAGAGCTACAAGTGGTTCTTTCTTCTGAGTTTGAGTTCATTGTTACTATGATGTTTATATGGAGAAAAGCTATTTTAGGTGATGTTTATGACCACATTGAGTTGGGCCTTGGCACTACTCTCTAGCTGACAGTGTTTAGCTCTCCCTATGCTCCACCCTCACTTGGCATGGAGAACAGGTGTGTGATCCAGGACTAAAAAATGAACATGCATCTATTAACATATTTTCTTATTTCTAGCTTTTCGTCAGAAGAAATAACTGATTTACTAAATGTGCTCCAAAGATGTAGTTGTAAAAGCATTTTCATCAAACCATGATCCTATTCTGCATTTTTTTCATTAAATAAACTCCGCCCCACCAAATGCCCCAAAGATATTTAAATTTATGCATTGGATAAAAAAGAGAGAGCTTGCATGAAGAATGTCAAATAATGATGATTAATACAGGAAATGAGTGCCTATAAATATTATGAGAATACTAGGGAAAGTAAAAAAAGAGATTTTGCAGTTGTTTAATGTGCTATGATATGTGGATCCAGTTCAGTGATACTGAACTTTTGATTAAAATTAGATATTTTCAAATGGCAACAGAGAAGGCCTGAGGAAATAATGTTGCAGTTATATTTTATTGCGTATTTTTGAAAGAAGATTCTTTCACTTGGGATACATATTATTAATATTAGACCTAGGCTTATTTCTGAGTTTTGTCTCTTAGCAAAGTTGTTTTTTTTTCCAGTACATGTGAAAAGAAAGTTTTTGAACATATTTATTACTTTATGTAAAACAACAATATACTGCATAACTCTGGATTTATTACAACAAAACTGAGACTGAAAATTGTCTTTTTAGAGTGTGTACATTTTATGTGTCCTTTTATAGAGGGCTAACTGGAGCTGTATTTCTCTAGCATAAATTTATTTGTAATAATTATTTTCAAAACAGCAAATGTAGGTAAATCTACATAATTTTTTAAATATATTTTTCATTTACTTTCATGAATATATTTATTTTGATTTCCCATTGGCTTATCTGTGTCCTTACTGAACTTAAGATAACTTACGTCATTTCATACACTCTTAAAGGACTGTCAACAAGCCAAGGTTTTTGTTCTATGAAATGGAGAGGAGTGATGAAATTAAGTTAATATCTAAGGAATCTATTATTTTGTAAATGTGACTGACTCACTAAATATCTGCTTTAAAATCTCATTATTCTTACAAGCTCTGAAGCACACTTATAAAGTTTTTCTTCCTCTAACATCCTGTATTATTTTATCTCTTGATTTGCTTGATGCTTTTCTTTCAAGTCTACAAATTTGATCAGAATCTTTTAATTAGAAACTACAATGCTATATATAGTAGTAAATAGAAATTTTTTTACATCAAAGGACAAACATATAAATAGGATTTTCTCCTCAATTTTTTACAAGACTTTGTTCTTTTTTGAAACAAATTTTTTTAATCTCTTCCAGCAAAACTTACTAAAAATTATCTAAGTGCTTTATTAAGGATACTTCTCTAGGAAGAAACATGTTATGAGGAATTACACACTGCATCACAACATATTTTAAGATATTTTTCCTTATTTTTCAAGTAAAAATATTAGTCATCATGTTACTGTCCTGCTTGCAATACTTGTCTAATTATACACAATGTGAGGAAAACATCTAAAATTTTCCATTTAAAGTTCTTGTTAGTTTGATTATTCAAGGAAAGCATAGCTTGTAAGTGTTTTACTGGTGGTTAAAGTACTTGCCCTGTTTGAAATGAAAGTCTTTGAAATCTTTTGAAGGTTATCTCCAGAGCAGTGCACTGTGTTGATCTGCAGTGACCTGTGGTGGTTGCAGCTGATGAACATTTGTTCCCTTCCTTCATTCTTTGGGACCAGTTTCTGCAGAAAGCTGATCCCCAGCAGGAATCCTGAAGGGACATCATTATTCTGTTGTGTTTCTTTGTAGTAATAGTCATATTTGGCACTGATTGTCCATCTCCTCTATTACTTCATTGAACCCTGAGGCACGGAGCAGGTGATTTAAAATAATTGGAATCACATTGCTCTTGGTTTGGCAGGAAGGTTTGCATGCCACTTTTGTTTTCATGGAATTCAAGCTTTTAATCTTTGCTTTAGATAAAGTATCTCCGTGCTTAGTGATTTGAAATAATCTTTTCCACTCCATTTACCCTTGATTCCTTTCAGACATTCACTGAGGTGCCTAAACTTCACAATCTTTAACAGAAGTTAGCTCTGCATTGTTGCAATAGGTGCATGGGATGCTTAATATTTTCTGTAGCCAGCCTTGCAGGTCAGTGCAATTTATGCACCACTAGAAATTGCACCTGAAGTACTGCAGGCTAATTCCAGAGCTGTTATTGGTATTTTTCTTCTTCAATTGCATGACATAAAAATTTCAGAACTTTTTGATTGTGTCAGAGGCATTGCATTGCACTCTTCCATTAAGTTGTTAGATTCTCCTTTCCTGGCTCTTGTTCATGTTCTGCATTGAGTGCATCTTCTGGTCTCCAGGAGCTCCCCTTTTATGACTCAGTTGTTAGCCACTGATGTGTCAATCTGATGCATAAGCCTCACATTTTCTGAGAAAGTTCCTGGGTTTGGGGACTGAATGATGTAATTGATTGTCTTGCTTCAGTGGTTTAGAGAAGCCTTTGCAGGTGTCTTTCTTGTTAATTCTGCTTGACTGAGGTTGTGTAGATGGAAAAGTATTTATTTCCTCTCTTTGGTCTCTTTTATTGACATAGGTCTATGAAAGTAAGCTCTTTTGCAGCTGGCCATTTTACCTGTTCACTGAGAGGGCAGGTAGATGTGCTTAAAGATAATGTACAGCCAAGACTTTTTACAATCAATTTCTTTATTTCGTAGTTCTTAACCAGATATTTAGAAAAACTATTACCGTAAAAAAAGCATTGTCTGGAATTTTTAAGGTGCAGTTTTTTGTCTTGGTGAATGAGATTTTTAGCTGAATTTTGGCTCTTCATTCTTTCTTGGATGTCTCCTCCAACTTCTTTCTATTGCATCTACCTTACAGTTTTTTTAGATCAGTTTATTTGTCTGACACAAACCAGGCCCACTCCAAGTGGTGATTAATTTTCTGCTGCTGATCTGACTTTCTGACTAGCCACATGAGCTGACGAGGGAGAATTGGTGGGAACACGTGGCCAGGATGGGGCAGAAGTGTTTGTTTGCAGCAGCAGCCCACAGTGTGCAGCGTGACAGTGCTTTAGAAGCACGTATCAGGAAGGGATGCAATTTCTGGAAAGAAACTGGACTGTCATTATATCCAGAGTGCCTTGGTATCTTGGTAGGTTTGAAATACCCTTGAGATACACTTGGTTGCACTTTAGCTTAAACCTAGTGGTAGGTTTTTGCATTTGCATCATGTGTCTTAGGGAGTGGTAACATCTGTGTGATGTTTTTCATATTAATTTATTCATAGATATTTTCTCCCTTAAATCCACATTAACAATTTCTGTCAGGGAATAACTGTGGGCCAGGGTCACCTTAGAAATACATTAGCTTGTAGTTGCTTATCTTAGAGATGTGTTCAAGAGAGGAAATCTCCCAGACCAAATCGATAGGCTGCAATATACCTAGCAGTTAAAAGCTAAACCAAACCAAACCAATAGAGTAATTTTTGCTCTTACAGTATATGAAGTGGATATATTTTAATGACAAATGTTACATTTAATATATTTACATTTAGAAATCCAAATTAGACTTTTTATATCCTTTCTTACTCACTAATTCTCTTCTGGTGCTAGCATATGGTCATATAGAAGACTTGATTATACTCTGTGTAAGAGATCTAAATGATGGCATATGTTGTTAACAGGCAGGAATAATAAAATGCTGTAGAATGTTCTTAGCATTTAATAATGTAATGATGAGAATCAAAAAAACTGGACTGTCATTACTCCTTTACTCAGAAAGCAGTTGTTGCAGTGCAAGTGGATGAATGAAGGTTAGCTGAGGTGAGCAAGCGGGCTGCAGTGGAACAGGGGAATCACAGAACTGCCATTGGTCCTCTGTACCTTACTTGATTCTTGGCCTGTCACATCCTGTTTGTGAACAGCAGCCTGAAAAATTCACATCTAGCAAGAGAAGATGGAATTTTAGAATCACTCAAAGCAGACTCTGCTGCCTGAGAGGTGGAAGGGAAACAACAATGGTAATGTGATAATTTGTGGATGGTTGTTTTTGCTGTATTTGTAGTTGCACTAGCTGCTGCAGGCCAGGAACAGCAAAATGATGGTCCTGCATGTGGATGCCATATGTACTGTGGGTGTCTGTACCTTCTGTGGGTGTCTGTCATTGCAGATGCCAGCTGGATGTGTATTTTTTGTTTGTTTATTTGCTTTTTAATTTTTTTAAGCTTATTTGATAGAAAGTAGACTTTTAATATTGATGGTATTAACCACCTATTATCTACCCAGATAAGGTAAACTATATGTAATATATATATTCATTTGGTCAAAAATGATACATTGGTTCAAAAAAGATGATAAATTATCCAGAAATTACAAGAACTACTTAGCAAAGACCTGGTGGCCTGTATTAGAAAGTCATGGGGATAGACAAAAGGATATCTGACACTGAGTTGAGGTGTCTTTTGAGGTGCCTTCTAAGGAGCTTTCCAGTTTTACTGCATCCTTCTGAAGTGTAATGTAAATTTGTAGAATTTCTTGTCATGCAATTTTGTGTGTGTCTCCACAGCAGTGTCACAGCCAGGCATTTTTATAGCAGATCCTCAGCCTGAGCATCCTCTAGTAAGAGAAACTGCCCAGACTTCTGGGTTTTTTTAAAGGATTCATCTGTTTGTGGATGTGTATTCATGATTGTTTTCTTTTTTATTTATTAATACTCGTGCTTATATATGTAGACATAACAAGAAATTTTTGCTGTAGGGCAACTAAAAGATGTCATAAACAAAAAAAAATCATGATTCCCTCAACTTTCCTTTTCATTGCTGCTGTTCTTTTCCAAGGAAGCTGGTATTCTCAACTCTTCTGGATTTAATGCCTATTGAAAGCCTGCCAGTAGTTTTAGAAAGAGTGAATTTGATGATTCACATTATCCCATCCTGTCCTGTGTTTCCCAGAGTTTTCACTAAGTCATTTGTTTCAGTTGTACTATCCTGTATTATATTTATTTGGAGAAGTGCAGTTTAGAGTTGTGAGTGGTTCTTCAGCATTTCCTCTTAGGTCCTCTGTCTACATGATTCAAATCTTAATGTGCACATTTCATGGAAACAAAAGAGGAACAAAGTTGATACTGTTCCAAAACGTCTCCAAGTAGCTTTTCTTATTAACTAGTTAAGTAACACGAGTGTTCTGTTTCTTGGGTGTTTCTAGGTCTAGAAACAAGTGTTGCATTTCTATTGGATAGCTGAGTATTTTCTTCCACTACTACTAGGAAAAAAACTGTTTCTGGCAGTTGGGAGTTATGAAGTGTTCCAGGTTTGCCCACTATAGAGCTGAATTAAAGGAACTAGTTTGGGAGGAATATGTGGTAAAGAATGGAAGAAAAGAAAGGAAGCAAGCAAGCAAGCAAGCTGTTTCTCTACCACCCATTTTTCTTTAGTTTTAGTAGCTGCTCAAGGGTTTGGAGTTTTGGGAACCTTTTAGAGGGTTGTGAGTCAGAGCTTCACAGAAAATGCAGCTAATTACATTTTAACCCATTGCTATCCCATCACTGTATAAGAGTCTGCCTGAATGAACATTTTCTTTGGGGCAGTGTTGGTGAGATTTGTGAGACCAAGCCAGCAATGTCTCACCTGTTCTCTGTGCTCTGTGTCCAGAGCCAGTGTAAGGAACATGTGAGCCAGGGGAGGTCTCACTTGCCCAGGATGGGAGTTTGAAGAGCCATTCCCTATGGTGTAGATGGTTGGAGATGGGGGGTTACTCTGGGTCACAGATTGTGTTGTTGGAAATTCTTGAATGAGTCTCATAGATTCAATAAAAACGGAACTTTTATTAATTATCATAGACTGCTTTGTCTGTTTCAATGCAATTTTATTTGTTTAATGATGTATATTGTGTGTATTTTGTTTCAGTACAATAGGTTTTGCCATGACTTAATAATAATTTCAGTCTTTTCCATATTGCAGTCTACCCACATTGCTCGAGCCAGCTTCCAGGTTGATGCTTTTGGATCATCCTTCATCTTAGATGTGACACTAAACCAGTAAGTAATGGCTGTATCTTATGCTAAGTTTGTCCAAGACTTGGTGCCTGTGAAATAGAATTTTCCAGTAGAGTTTTTAGAGGCTATATTATAGCAAAAATACTGATTTAGGTATTGAGTTAATTTGTAGTGGCATATTTTAGGTTCTTATGCTTCTATCTTGAGCAGCACTGTGGGCTTTGATATTCCCATTGTTACTTCCAGGTTCCTATTCCAGTATAACTAACATTTTAGTGGTATAATTTCACTTCACAGAATCACACAATGCTTCAGGTTGAAAGGGACCACAGTGTGCCATCTGGTCTAACCTCCATGCTCAAGCAAGGCTATCCTAGAACACCTTGCACAGGATTGTGTCCAAACACAGTATCTCCAGTGAGGGAGACTCCACACCCTTTCTGGACAATCTGTCCCAGTGCATGGTCATCTGAACAGTAAATAAATTCTTCTTCATCCTCAAGTGCAATTTCCTGTGCATCAGTTTCTGCCCATTGCCTCTTGCCCTATTGCTTGGCACCACTGAGAACAACATGGTCCATTGTCCCTTCAGATACTTGAAGACATTTTTGAGGTCCCCTCTCCATTGTCTCAAGGCTGAACTGGCCCAGTTCCCCCAGCCTTTCCCCCTAAGAGAGATGCTCCTGTCCTTTAATAATCTTTGTTGCCTTCTGCTGGGCTTGCTTCAGGAGCTCTGTGTCTCTCTTGTTCTGAGGAGTCCAGAACAGGTCACAGCATTCCAGGTATCGCCTTGCTTCTGCCAATTCATTGTAAAGGCAAATTACAAACTTCACACAGAACCTCCCTGGATATTAAAAGGTGGATTTCCCAAAAAACTGGTAGCTCTGAGCATTTTAATAACCAAGCATAAAGTACCGAAGATGTATCAATTGCACAACAGCTAATCCTCAAAAAACAATGAGGAATTGGGAATGAAGTTTCTCCAGATGTGTTTACAGCCTTCTGGAACAGAGAAGCTTTATAAGGCAGTAGCACTGTGAATTTCAGTACACGAGGAAAAATTGAATAATGGTAAACTTACAGTGAAATCTGGTGTGTGGCTTTCAGTAATGAGTTTTTGAAGTAGTCTTTTAACGCAGCTGTTTTAACATAGGAGTTGCTTTGCTTTTCTGTCCTGAAGTGAAAAGAGAATAAATAATAGAGTAAATAGAAGTGTTTCATTAAGTAATTCAGCTCCTAATAATTGAACACAATGTTTTGTGGTTTGGTGTAAGAGTTTGCATGCAATTGCTGCAAGTTTTTCTGCTATAAAGATGAACCGTTCAGGTTGCAATGACACCCACTCAAATATGAGGCTTGTTGTTTCACTTGTAAATATACTTGAAACAGTGGCAATTTCTTTACATATACTGAAATGAGTTAAAAAACACGTGTGAATCCCTGCTGGTTACAGACAGTGGAGACACTGTGCTGCTGGAAGGAGAAGGCAAGAGGCTGTTTTAGAAGTGTGATTTTATAACAACTGTATTTTAAAACTGTTCTAGAGGAAAAATTTCCTACTGAAAAGCAACAAATCCTCAACACTGAAATGTTTCTTGGAAGTAGAAATTTTGTATGCATATTTATACCTTACTGAGAGTAGGCTGCACAAACCTGTTTTAATTTGGTAGGTTAATGGTGTGGCCACATTTAGTTTCTAGAAGATCAGTATTGTCCTTACAGTATAAATTTCAGGTCATCTTAAAAAAAGTAAATCCATTTGTTAATGGTCTATGAAAAGAGAAGTTAAGGCTTTGATTTTATGAGCTGCAGCTTTGTATGTATAAGGAAAGTTGTAGGTAGAAGTTTTTGTTTGTGCACATATGAACCTAGACACACAAACCTATGTTTAACATTTTGTTTTGAGCTGAGTGCCATTTTTATGTCATTCTTTTATTGTCTTGGTTGATATTGCACAAGTATGTGTATGGTAAGACTGTCAAAATGCTTTCTTATTGTTAAGAGTGCTGGAATCCAACTAAATACTAACTTTTCTTGAAGAGTTACACTTTTTATAACATGAAAGAAGTTCTATCACAAATGGTGCAAAATGAAAAGAAGAACACTGCAAGGAAATCAAGATGTTTGGCTGCTATCATGATATCTAAATCAACTTTTAAACTACCTCTGCAATATCATTTGCAGATCCTCAAATTAAAAGAGGACCAGGTATACCAAGAGCAACATTTAAAATGTATTTTTAATTATCATTCCTGTGAAAAAAAGAATCTTTTATTCAGAAGGTTGTAAATATTTTTCCTTTTGCAATTCTTACTCTCCACATTATATTGTGTGTGTATATTTAGACCATAGTAGCGCTATAATTGAAAAGAGTTAAATTCTTGTAAGCTGGAAAGTTCAAGATTTTAGTCATCCTCTGGAAAAAAAATCAAGTTTAGTATCCAGAACTGAACCTCTGCTAATACCTAAAGCATGCTGAAATAGGCCCCCTGGTAAAATTAGCTCTTATGTGTAATACATATTTGAGAAATGTTAAAGGAGGCATGGGGGACAAAGGGGGAGAAATAATTTAAAATACATAGGTTATCAGAAAGGAGGGACACTCCTTGCCTGTGTCAGTCTCCTTTCTTGCAGTCTTCATGTTGTTTAAAGCTTAGTGTACCTGAATATATCTGAGCATCATCTGTAGTTACAGTGTCAGTGTTGGTCAGTGGCAGTGAAAGTGTTCATTCTCCCATATGGTTCCCCAATTTATGGAGGAAAAAAAAATCAAAATAAAAATGTGAGTAGCAAACAGGGAGCTTAAAAAAAAAAATAAATCAGAAATTAAAATATGCTCCTGACTCCAGATATTTGTCCACAATTATTTTTTATTCTTTTGCTGATTTCCATGTGGGTGTTATTTTCTCTATTCTTTTCAAATCCATATTTTTATCTGTTGGATTCTCTGTTCCCTCTGCTGTATTTGCCTGTGCTGTTTTATACATACTCCTATTGTGTACCCTGTTTTATTTTAGATTCTGTTGTGTTTGTGTATTTTCATTCTTTGTCTTTATTCACTTCTCTAGAGTCACACATTTCTTTGTCAGCTTTTTCCATCGGGAATAGTTGTCCACTCAACCACCACCATAGGTACTGAAGAAGTTTCTTATTTTTCTTTAACTCTTTCCTTGTCAGCTTTCTGCACACTCACAGTTGAGGCTGGCAGAAATGTTCACGGTGTCCTACTTTTGTCTCTTCCCCCATTGCCTGACACTTTCTGTTTTGCCTCTTAACTTCTCTTGCTATTATTGATTTGGGATGTTCATTGAAGCAACTTTCCCTTCTTCTGCCGCCTCCCAGAACAGTGGCCTGCAACCAAAGGCTCACTGATTTCTGCAGCGAAACAAGCAGCAAAGATAGAGGAACTGGGCAGGAAAATAAAGAAGTAAACCTCACACCAACATTTCACACACCAGGAAAACTGAGACCCAGGACTGGAGCATTCTGCAAGTCCAGGATGCAAGTGAGAGGAGGGAAATTTAAAAATTTCCTACTGGCATTAAAGCGTGGCAGTTTAATTTAACAGTGAAATCTATGTGCTTTGTTCTTTTGCTTATTTTGGATCTCAACCAGTTGTGAATGCATATTTGTTCCCATTAAATGCAGATGTAAAATATGCTGAAGTATAACCTGTAATGATAATAAAAAGTAATAATAAGCTGTTAAAATTACAGTATAGTTTCCTTTTTTCCTCTTTCCCTAGTGATGGTGGTATTTTCTCCATATATTCTTTCTCCCTCCTTTTTTCCCTTGAGTTGCCATAGCGTTTCTACAAGGAGCTTTTTTCTAAAATACAGTGTTTCTTTTTAACTTTTCTTGCCTGTTCAACGGGCTGTAGCATTCCAAAGGAGCTTTCAGATCCAATCAGCTGTATTTTTAAAAGGTTCAATCCCTTAGGCAGAGGTTAGGGATGCATTAGTGGCTTCGGTGTATTTATGAGCCCGTTGCCTCGGTATCCTTATGTGTTCAGGGCTGCATCAAATGGAGCTGTTTTCTCTGGCCATCCTGAATACTGCTGCCTCCAGCAATGGCAGAGCCAGGGCTGGCCTCCAGCCTTCCCACCCTCCACAGGTGGTCACACAGAAATTAAGTGTGCTTCCTCATTTCCTTCGTTTTAGTTCCTTCCCCTTACAGTTTTTAATGCTGTGGCAGTTTTTAATACAGTTTTAAATCTGTGGCTCAGCAAATGGCTGTTTCTATTTTCATACAGAATGTTTCTTCTTAAATGTAATCACACAACCCTTTACTCTCTCATCTTGTGTTGTAACTATGTGATTAAACAGCAGAGCTCATCAGGACAGGGGGCACAGCTCCAAAAGCCCCTTTGAATCCCTTCTGCTCATGTGTATCTGTCCTGGAGCACCTGAGCCAGGATGTGTTTGTTCATGGGTGGGTGAAGCAGCTGAGACCTGTTGTCATGATGGCCCAAAGCAAGCTGTGGTCATAGGCTGGGTTTGGAAGGAGTGTGTTGCTGGATGGATGGTCAGGGAAACTCCAGTGTTTGTGCTTGTCTGGAGGGTAGATGGGCTCTGACATGGGGGAATCACCCCAGGTTCATTTTGTGGAAGCCATGGTGGGCAAGAAACATGATGCTGCAGCATCACCCTTCGTATAAAGGCTGTGGTGTCTCCCATCATGGAGACAAGCAGAGAGTGTTTCTTGAGTGTGAGTTTGAAATGTGGTCACTTCTGAGGTGCAGTGCAGATGCTGAGAAGTTCCTAGGCTTTCAGAAAGCTCCCTGACCACCTGCAGGTGCCTTGGCTTCTCATGCTAGAACAAGAGGAGCCCTCCTTAATTATGTGCTTTTTTTGTGAGAGTGAACTTGTTGGTAGTCTGGGATCTTCAGGTTTGTGGTGATGGGAAGTGCTCTGAAGGGTCACAAACATAAATAAGGGTTTCAAGCTTCTATTCAGTGCTTCAGGGCTATGCTGTCCTTCCTGGTGACAGTCAGTCACTAGGATGGAGCAAAACCATCAGCTAATTTCTCCTCCTGGAATGCAGATTTAATTCCTTTGGTCCATGTTTTTGTGGAAGTTAAACTCAGGCTAGGTGAGATGTGATCAGAAACTCCGCGACTTCAGGAAGCTCACACATCATCTACTCCAGCTGAGCACCTGGCCATGCCCTGAAGGAGGACCAGCTCACTGTATAAATTGCTGGGTTGTCATGATCAAATACTTTCAAAAGGCTGAAAGATTACATATGAGGCAATTTTTAAAAATTCTTCAATAACTATATTCTCTATGTGGAAAATAAATACCCTTTTCTCTCAGTTTATTAAAAGATAGTCGAAACCAAAAAAGCTTATTCAGAAAATATTGATAGGCTTTTTTGTATATGTCAGTCTTAATTTAAATTATTTCTTGTTAGTGATATTGGAATATTCGTGGCACCTCAGGAATCGAATTATTTTGCTTTGCCACTGAATGTTTTTTGCAGCTACTTCTGAGAAGGATACAGATATTCCTCATGCCTTGTGGGGAATGTTTATTAGGAATGTCTTTTAACTAGAGTTTTGTAAACCTTACAGGATTAGATTGTAAACTTCATCAAAAAATTCTGAAAAGAGAAGCAAAATAAAAGGCAGCTTGACGGACAAGTGCCAGCTTTTTCATGAGACAAACTGCTGAAACTTTGCCTGTAATTTTTCTTGGCAAATGGTCTCCAACACTAATATCAATGTGTCATGTAAGCTGTAAATGAAAAACATATTCCTAAATTTGCTCTAAATTGTAAACATTTGGCTCTGTGGAATTCAAATGGATTAATTTCCCCAAGTGGTTTAAAAAATGCAGTTGCACAGTTTGTAACTACTGTAGTTTTTGGTGAGTTGTTCTCCTGTGCTGCCCCTGTGAGTCTCCCGGTCACCCACAGGAGGGGAGTGAGAGAACCCATTTGCTTTTCCTGCTCCAAAAGTGCTCCCTGCTTTCTGGTCTCTGTCACTTTTGTAGAGATGCCTGGTTGCTGGTTGGGTAACTGTGTGTGGGCAGTGATGGTCAGATCAAACCTGAGGAGGAACAGCTCTTCCTAGGAGCCCTTTTGGGCCTCCCTATGGTCCAGCTCAATCCCTTGTTAGTTACTTCTGTGAGTCTTGGCTGCACACAATCCCAATTTTTCTCACTGCAATTTACTGAGACCAAATGAATTCAAGCTCTGTTCACTTTCCTTGTCCATGCTGTGTTCAGGCTGTGAAGCCCCACTTGGATATGATCACATTTTAGTAATTGGTTCTCACTTAAAATAATGGCCTTTTCACCACATGAGAGTGCTCTGAAACTTTAATTGTAATATTTATTACCAGTTTATGGATAGCAGGATATAGACTGGGTTCAAATCTTCCGAAAGAGGTATTGAATCATGTTCTGCACTATTTTTGAATTATTTGTTAAATAATGTTTATCAGTTACTGTGATCAGGATCCTGGCTGACCCAACAGGACTGTTCTTTGTCAGCCCTCTTTTGATGTCATTCTCCATCCTACTCTGTGATGGAAAAGCTGCTATGGTCATAAGTGCAAACTTATGAGAAACACTTTCTTCCTGGTACTGTTGCTTAATTTCAAATGTTGATTTTGTTCTCTGGGAGGCAGTTATTCTGTTTGTTGCTAACATGTGTTTTGTACAAACTGGTTTTGAATGACTTATGATTTTTTTATGCTTAATGAAAAATGTTGATTCTGCAGAGATTTCTGGCAGCTCTTCCGTTTGGGCTGAAAGACTAAGAAGGGTAAGACAAAAATTCAGAGTTTCACTAGTGTCTCACTAAACATCCTGAGACTGGGGAAGTTGCCTGGAATTACACAGACCTGTTTGTAGCATCATCACTCAGAGTTCTTGCCTTTGTGTTTGTTCGTTTGGGATTTTTTTTTTTCATTTTTGTATTTAAGAAGTGTGGGACTTAAGAATTTTTCAACTGATTGCTAATTACCCTAATTGCTAAACGTTTGGACCATAGTTTCAGTCTGAAAAAGCTCTGTAGCATTGAGTTTTCCTCCCACTTCAATATGTATAGCATATGAGAGCTTTTTGTTATATGCAAGAGCTCGAGCTCCTGGATCTCTGATAAAATGGCACATTTTAAGACCTTTAATAATTTCTTTGCTTTTTGATGACCTCCTCAGTATTCTTGCTGAATTGTACATTCACTACTGCCTTTTGTCAGTGTCATGTATAAAGGCAGCACAGCTTTCACATTTCTAATTGAAATCCTTTACATTGCTCCCAAAATTTGCCCAGGACTTAAAAATTTTTCTTTTTTTTTTAAATTAAGTCCCATTTTCTAACCTTAGAGTTGAACATTTAGTAAATGTGATCAATGTTCTTTAATCTTATTATATAATCATTATTACATTTGAATTTGTAATCCCATGCAAAAAATATCTGGCTAAAATTCTACGAATTTTCAAAAAATTTTTGTCAGTTATCAGTAAATTTACTCCCTTTCTTCAGTTTGTTTTGTACATTGTTCTGTTATGCTTAAACATCTCTCAAAAGGGTAAATTGCTTTTGATAACTCAATTACATTCTTACATTATAGCTTAATTTTAGGTTAACAAATTTCTGTTACCCAGTATTTCTCTATTATTGTCAATAGATTTATTGATTTAGTACCAGCTACTGGAAAACATTATTGAAATCAGCACAGGTTTGCTGCTGACTTCATCTGGATATGAAAAGTTTGGGTGATGTCTGTGAAATTCCTGTGAGTGCTTTATTGGCATCCTGGTTAAAATGAGAACAAAAGGTAATTTTTTAAATTTACGTGTTATTTCCATTTGTGTCATCATGCATCCCCTCATAAGATACTTTCCTGGCCTATTAAAATTTTTCTGAAAAGGCCATTCATTTGTTTTCCCCTCAATGGATGTTAATTAAAGGAGTATTTTACTGCAATTGCATTTACTGAAAGCAGTATTTGTTTGTTTAGAGCAGAGTGTTTAAAACATATGGAATTATTAGCACTAAGTAAATTGCCTTTCCATGGTCTGAATTTTTTTGACACAAAAGTAATTATAGAGAATGTATTAGTGTATAGTTGTGAGTGTGTGTTTGTGTGGGGGAAAAAAAAAGATTAATTATCCTGGAGAGATATTATCATTCTATTAGCATAATATTTTTCCTCCTTGATGATATACCTTAGATTACCAAGTCATTTAGGAGAAATATATTTTATACACACATATACAGAGATACCTTGTATGTACAGACCAGTCATATATCAGTGCAATATTTAATATGTTTTAAGTAAAATGGCTCAAACTAGGGAAAGAATCAAATAATGTTTCAGCACCTATGAATTTATCTTCTAAGTGTCAAGTATCTCCAAGTGGCAGTAACTTTAACAGCCAAATAATCTTTAACCATTGTGAGAGATTTTACAAGAAGAACTGTATTTTTTATTTAGCCTGTAAAAGGAGCCGTGAAAGTCCAAGTGTAATTTCTGGATTCATTGTTGAAATGGAATTATATCCTTATATGCTAATATCAGTTTAAACACCAGAGTTTTTACTTGAATGTTTGATTTGTATTTAGATTACTGCTACATCCATAAATAATACAAAACAAACCCTTGACCTTTCCAACTATTTCTTTATTTGGTTATGGTTTAACAGCTAGAATAGGATTTGTGTTTACAAAAGCAACTGGCAGCCATACAAGTTGGTCTAATAGGAGCAATTATTCTTTCTTACTTGCTTTCTGCCTCTTGGATTCTCAGAGACCACTGTGGCTACCAGCACTACTACGATCCTGTGAATTGGTGCTTATAAATAGTAGGCAGAGTAAAACATAGGGAGAGGGTAGTAAAAAGGAAAATGCATGAAGTGGAATGTGAATAGCAGGTATTTTCTCTACTATCATTTATAGGGCACATCTTCCCTGAGTCAGCAGCCTTCCTGCTGATACAATTTCCTTCATATGCCTCTACTAGTCCAGCCACTCTGCCCTGTTTTTTACTTTCTCCTTGAGAACTCCTTTGACATCATAACCTTCTGTAAAAATAGCACTTACAGAAACACAGGAGGTGCTGGAGGACTCTTAGCTCAGGGCTTAAATACTTTCCTCAGCTAAGCAGTGAAATGAATTGAAATTTACTTTTCTAGACAAGGAGCCAAGGGATACATGGAGCTAGGAATGAAGATATGAAGAATGAAAATAGTAAAAATTATTACACTTTCTGGTGGGGAATTGGAGCACCTAATGGATGTCTGGAAAAATCATTAGCATACAAACTCATGGTGCTTAAATCTGTAAGATTATATGAGGAATAGGTTATTCAGCCCTTTTCTACTCAGAATAGTGGTTCTTAAGAAATGTGTTGTTAGTCCAGAAACTGAGCCAACAGGTGGTATTTAAACAATGTGTTGTTAACATAAGGAACATCTTAGCTAGGAAATAACAGTGTTCATCTGGCACACACAAACTCTGCTGTACCTAAGACTTGTTTGCTTTCTTTACAGTATCTACAATAGCAGATATAGGTACCTCTTTGAAGCCCACAGCTATTTCTTTCTGTGGTTGTGAGAAATTTATATAGCATTTTTAATGTGTTTTGCTAATAAGATTCAAGACAGGTGTGCCCATGTTTCCTCACTCAGTGGCTGGAAACAGGCTGCTTCTGCCAGACATTCTGTATGCCAATTGTTTGCATTTGGCTGGGACCTGCTAGTGGGTAAAACTGCATTTGCAGACAATTGTGTCACCTTAGTGAAGAAAGAGTTTCCTTAAGGAAAACCACAAACAAATCAAATTCTGCATTTTGGTTTCAACAGTGCTTTGGTTTCACACAGAGCTGCAATTTTCTCCCTGGCTGTATTAGCACGAGAAGCAGCAGGTAATAACCCCAGCATAGCAACCCCTAAACCATGCACAAAACTCAGGTTTTAAAATCCCAAAGCACTAATTATCGAATGCAAATCTGGCAGAATAGTGATCCTGCTCCTTGCCCTGTTTCCCAGGGGCAGAAGATCCCCTCAGCCACTGGGGCTGTCCCCTGTCCCACTGGTACCGCTGCTCCCAGCAGCTCACTGGGCTGAGTCAGGGCCATGGCCTTTTGTCACAGGGTTTTCACCATGGAGAATGCACTGGAATTGTAGACTGGCTTGTGGTAGACAAATATTCTACTGGTAAACCTCTTATTTCTTCAGTATGACCAAGGGCTACTCTGTTTACATGCAGTAGATGAGGGTTTGCTTGGCTATAACCTGATGCTCTTACTTTTCAAAGCCCTGGACTCTTGATACTTTGCAGGCCTTTGAACGTAACAGTTTGTGATTTATTGTTTTTATGATTCTTCTTTAAGAAACCTATTTCTCTGGTTTTTTTTTCAATTATATTAAACTCAAATTTTCCTTTTAAATAATTTTCTGTTTTGAACAGGATTTTACTATGTCTCTAAAATTCTTCAAATATCTAATTGCTTCCTATTTGTTTTTAGTTCTTTATTGTCCAAGTTGTATGATGAAATTGTAGTATATGAATGAAGCAGTGAGAGATACCTTGTACACTTTATCAAAAGAATTCCATTTTAGCTTTTCTCTTTCTTTTCAAGTGTTTTAATGAAGGATTATGGAATCTGCTTGTATTACTATGAAATGAAAATCAATTCATGCCAAAAACAATCCCTTTATCAATTGACCGAAGTACTGATTGTATCATAATAGCTCTATTTCTTTAAAAAAATAAATGACAAAACAATGTTATAAGAGTGTTTATCTTTTGTCCTTATTCTGTTCCATTTACTTTATTTCTAGCATCCCAAAGGAAATAAAATGCTGTCATCTAATGTGATATACAGTGAGAGGATGAAGAATAATCATCTTGTATTTTTATTAAAGATCACCTACAAAGACATATTTCTTCTAAATTGGGCTTTTGCCCTTTTTTGAGAAGTAAAAGGTCATTTAAGAAGAAAAACCATTTTTTCTCTTGATCTTCTTCACTTCTTTCTCTAGAGAAACAAATCCATGTAAAATCTAGCTTTTATAAGAGCTGAATTTATTTTTACCCAGTGTTGTTTACCTCGTATCAAATCTTCTTGTCCTTGCTGAAGAGTGTATTGGGGAGGGTATAAATGAACAGGAAGAATTGCAAATATGTGGGTTGTCTCCATCTCCTGAAGTAAAAACCCTCCTGATGACATACTAAAGGTTGACCTAAATATCAAAGATATGAAATTTGCTTCAAAAGAACAGCATTAAAGCATTCGTGTCCAAAGGGCATGACAGATTTTAGGCTCCTGATTGTGTGTTATCAGATATACCATAGTGAGGGTTCTGAGACTAAATCATGGTAGGGATAACTAAATACCTCATCTTAAAGATTTTCTCTCCACAAAACAGTTCAGTTAGAGCAAAACTGCTCTCTTTCTGACTGTAGATGTGGTAATTCTGGGTGGCAGCCATTCAGCCTTCCTTTCACAGGGACAGCCTTGGTGGCGACAGTAAAATTACAATCGCCTTACTGCTTATTATTGCTCTTGCAGTGAATCACGCTTTCCATTTGGTCTGTCAAATTTAGATAGTATTCAATGAAGTTTTGATGAGGGAAAGCAGAGAAAATGAGCTTGATGTACTATTTCTATAATAGAATTATGCATGCTTTCAGAGCAAAGAAGTAAGGAAATTCTGATGTAGCTCTGCTTCCTAAAGGGACAGCTATTTCTACATATCATTGAAGGGACAAAAAGCTTCTTGTTTTGTCGCCATATATTTTAGCATTACCTCTGTTTTTGCTTAATTATAAAAGCAAGAGAATTCTCCCAATGACTTGTGAGAATGTAACCCATCCAAAGGCATCAGACTGTCAATGCATTTCTGCCTGTGTTAGGTGGCCAATTTGATTGCAGAGGGAACTTCCTACAAATTACCCAAGGAATAAATTTAGTATATTGTACTTCACTCCAGAAAGCTGCTCATCAGTAAGTGGCTAATGAAATGTGAAGCTGTAGAGAAACAGCAAGATGAAGCTGAATATGATACTGTAAAGAAGCTGCCAAGTCCAGCTAAAGAGATTAATATAAATACATTTCCAGTGTTAATGAAAAATGATGGCTGGAACTTTTAATTTATATGTGCACAGCCTTTGCTTTGGTACAGAGTTAGACGATTTCTTTTGTCTTTCTCTTTTTGGAAGAGTGGTTAAATCTTGCATTACAATGTATTTTCTAAGTTCAGTCACTGATCTTTAGCCTCTACTTATCCATAATCATTCCTTGATCTTAATTTCTTTTTTGCTATAAGAGGATGTATTTCTCTTTGTTGATTTGCCAGAACATCACTGCTAATGGATTTCTGGTGTGCTAGGATTTTCACAATAGCCAGATAGAATTATAGTCCAATGGCCTGTAAATATGTAATGTACTGGCACTTGAATTAAGCAGCTATGCTGTAATCATAATTTACATTTCCCTTTGCCTGTCTCTTAGCTAGACTGTGGTAATTCAGGAGATGCAATTCATCACTTCTTTTGGAATGTGTTTGTTTTCCACATTTGGCGGTAAGATTGATACAATTTTGCAGCTGGAAATCTGAAAGACAAGGAGCAGACACTTCTGAATTTCTGCCTTTCCCTTGAGGACCAGGTTCTTGCACGTGTTTTTAGGGCTTCTGAGCTGTGCAGCTCATCTGAGTTCACCTTAATCCTTGTCCTTCTCTTTCTGGGTGGCAGAAATGCAGCACTTTAGGCCCAAGCATACAGATTTCCTGTCTGATGCCACTTCTGCCCTTTAAATCTGGATTTCACTGACAATTTTTTGCATTTCTTTCCAAATGGCCTGTTAAATTTAATTTTTTTTTTTTTTGCAAACTTACTTTTATTCCTGGATGAACTCATTGTTGAAATGTATTAAATAGATAAATATAATAATATTTTAATAACTGTTTGACAGTAAATGCCTGAAAAGTTAATTTTCTTTTCCTCCTTCCTCTATCCTTTTAGTGGTTATATATCTCATATAAATATCCACTAAAACATGATTTTCATGTAAGAACAAATAAGGGAGACATAAGACATTCACTGAATGTCCCCTTAAGCTGTCACCTAAGTTAAATTTCAGGGATACAGAGCACTAGCTGCTTCTGTTGACTTTTCGGAATCTGTACAGAAAATTATCTTCAGTCAAAGAAAAAAACCAAAATTTAGATAGCGCATTTATATATATATATAAATTGGAATTGTTGTGATAGCCTTCATCTTGGTGCATGGTGTAATGCCCGTGGATTATACCAGTACAATTCCACTATTAGATAATGGTAGGATTCAGCTGGAATGGGTAGGAGCTGTCAGAAAGTCCAAAGAAACATTTATTATTTGACAGTTCTTCACAAAGAGCACAATGAATTGTATCAATATCTGTAGTAACTTCCCCTGTGCTTTGTTTTTAATAAATCTGTGTGTACACACACATACAGGTACATAGACACACACGGATAAACACAGAGGGGTATTTCTGCCCTCCTCCCTCTCTCCACAGGTAGGAATACATTTAAGACTTTAAGTAATTCATGAGTGGCTCCTGTTCCTAATAGCAGCATAGAAAGGCTGATACAATAGAATTGTCTAGACATTGTCTGAGTGTGCAGACAGTACAGCCAGGTAGGTAATGCAGATTCTGGACTTGGCTTCTCATATGGGAGATGAACTTGGACACTTACTTCCTAGCAGGATTCTTTTAAATTTTCTGCTTTCAATTTCTGTCCCACTCCACACCCTAAATGATCAGATTGAACAAGAGGCACTTTGGCACTTCTGAGAAGTAAGATCTTCACAATTTTTGTTGCTTTTGCAGATAAATTCTAAAGGGATTTAAAAAAATTAAATACTCTGCTTTTATTTTGGTTTCAGTTTTTGCACCTTGATAATCATGCAGACAATTCCTGAGAGCAACTCTCCTTTCTTGCTGAAAGAACATGAGAAAAACAAGGCTATTACTGCTTGGTCCTTGCAAAGCCTGCATAAGAAAGGGTTTGCCCTTGCCTTTAAGTGCAATATTTTAGCACGATATGACTGAGATTTTTTTTTTAATTCTCTCTGCACCTCTTTCTGATATGGAGAAATCAAAGCAGCAACATGCTGATGCTTTACTGTGCCAGCAAGAATAAGAAAAGTATTCAAGCTGACATTCAACAAAGAAAAGATGTGGACATTTTCAATACTTTTATTACATGGAAAGCAGTTTTAAACTGTTTTCAGAATTGTTTGCAGGTCAGTGTAAATCACTGAGGACCTAATACTTTCACTTCACGTTGCTGATAGCACAAGCTCCTTCCTACACGTGCTGGGAGAAGGAAGACCACCATGGTGCTATCTAATTGACAGTATGATCTTGGGGCAATGGCTGGGGAATGAAAAAATCAAGAGTTGTTCTCTGTACTGTTGGCCCACTACTCCTTCAATATTTGTGGGCAGCAATCTGTGTGTTATTCAAAGAAAAATGCACCAAAAGATATTTTAATACTCTTGTTTCAGCTGTGTCATCCAGCAGAAAAGAGAATGGTAGTGGAATTGCACAAGGGCTATGGCAAATTGTCATGCTCCTGCACTTGAAAAACTGCTGCCTTTCAGTTTTGCTTTGTCCAAATCTACTAGCTGGTTTTCACTTATGCATTTCATATTATCTCTGTTCAGACTTGTGTATAGCATAAAATAATGTTATATGTCAAATTTTGCCCTTGGGTGAACATTAGTAGTTCTGGTTGACTTCAGCAGGAGCTGCGAGCAAACATTCTAATAATTTTACTTTAGACCTAAAACACCTTTTGGCGCATTGCACATTCCAGGAATGTGCATGTCCCTGCTTTCAGGAATTGCTAACAAGTCTCTTTCACTTGACCTTGTAAAACCAAACAGAAGGGGCTAAATACTGTGTGGGAATAAGAGGCCAATGTTTGAGAACCTTTGTGATCCCAGGCCCTGAAATCTGCTGCCACCTTACCAAAGCATTTAGGATTTTGTAAGTCTATGTAGATAATTAACACCCTAACCAGAGCACAGTGGTCTTAAACACCATCTGTCTGTAGAAACTGCTATAGATAAGCTTACTGGGACACTTTAAGGGTTTGTATAATTTTTAAGCTGTATTTTTGTTGTATTGTAACTATGCAGTCAAGTTTTCCCCGGGGTTTCTGAAAGTAGCTGACAACCTCTGCTGTGGCTTATTGTTGGTACTTAAGGGAAAAGGCAGAAGACCAGCCTGTGAGAGGCACCTCACCACTGTCAGCAGAGGAGCTGGCGGAGGAGCATTTCAGAAATGAAGAATCCTTTCCCCTCCACTTAGACCATATGGCAACCAAAATCTTCCAGTTCATTACAAAAGAGCCATAAGATAAAGGAATTTAAATTGCTGGTGAAAGACTAAGCCAGAGCTAGGAATAATCAATATACAGAGAAACCACCTGGAGAAGTTAAAAGGCTGAAGCTGTGTTAGGTATTTTGCAGCAGACTCTGATGATATTTTGATGGTGTTTTAAATGGGTAAAGCAGGATTGCCTGCTTGCTTTTAAACTGGGGACACAGCTGTCAGTAAACTGAAGCTGGAGTAGGAAATGTTTCTGTGTTTCTATGTTTCTTCATTAATGGAAAGGAGAATTCCCAATGCCTGATTGGACCAAGTTTGCCATCCTTACTGGGGAACTGGAGTTGTTGGCTGCAGAATTTGCTTTCTGGGCACCATGGCTGTTGAGTATGTGTAGCAAATCAAAATCTTTTCAACTGCCTAGTCTTTAGAGTATCTACCTGGGATGTGAGGAAACCTGATTTGAGGTTTTTCTCAGCAAATCAGCCTAAGCAGGGATTTTTAAAACAGGTCTGCTAGATGTCTTGTTTCCTTAGGTGTCTGATACTGTGTTGGATTTGACACTGGATAGATGCTGAACTGAGACAGAGAAATGCTTCAGCAATCTGTGTTGGCTGTTTAATGATTAAGCTGGTGTTAGCATCAGTCTGAAGAACAACAAGAATTTGCTGCTTTGGTGACTAACAGAAGTTGCATTAAATGAATGTGTGTGAACAGATAAGCACATTTATGTTGAAGATTTTTTTCTTGCTTTGCTTTTCCTTACTGATGCAACAGCTATGCCTTGAAATTGTTGTTTTTATTCAAACTGCAACCCTGTTTAGTAACTTGCAAATAAATGGTCATTTTCCTAATTTGTATAATAAATGAGTAATGAGATTATATTAATATAATTCCAGGGCTGGCTTTAGTGTTGTGCATGAAGTGCAAGATTGAGTAGTCTTGTCTAGTCCCCTTTGTATAAAGGTAGTTTTATAATTTAGAACAAACTTAATGTCTTTGGGGTTATTGGAGTTTTTAACTGCAATGTATTTTTAAAAAGTTTTTCTACCATATAAATTTTTTTTAGATATTAAAAAGATGTTAAATGTAAAATACAGATATAAAAAACCCCATCATTAAAACAATATTGACACCCCCAAAGTCACAGGCTTGTAATGTCTGGTAAGAAAGCAGGAGATATTTAACAACTTTTGGAAAATGCCATCATTGTTTTTCAGCCGGTGTCTAGTTCTGAATGCACAGGATCTTACAATTTTCACTTTCTTTTAAGGAGGCTTGGTTACCAAAATACCAGTTTCTGATCTCTTTCAGCATCAGTGCACCTGTGCTACAGAGGAGGCAGCTGATGCTGCCTTGTTGATACTGTCATCTATCTTCCCACTCTGGTACTGCTAGATCTCAAAAAGTTTAGAAAATGGCTGATTGCATTTTCTGTCCTTGCTGTAACTTGGTGCAAGCATTTACCTGTCACCACTATTGCATTTTCCTTTGCATCCTTTCTATAGCTGTGTTGCTCCCATTGATTGATTGAGTTTGTCATTCAGTATGATTTTATTTTTCTTTTAGAGAGAGACAATGCATACATATTGCTCTCCTGGTATCACACTTAGCCTGGCTGTTTTTGTTAACCCAGGCACTGTTTTCTGCTTGTTAACAGTCACCTGCAACACTTTGAACCATATAGCTGGAAAAGCATTAATTTTCAGTGTCACACAGGTGCATTCTTTGTGATAAATTTTTCTTCAGCTCTGTGATGCTGAATGTGGAGGGTATGTGGAATTAGGCACTTTCTAACTTTTGTGAGAATACGTGGTGCAGGAAAGTTTGCCCTTTATCAAGTGCCCCATTGAGCTCCTTCACTGTGAGTGCTGCAGTGGCTTGACATCCAGAGCAGCATGACATTGCTCTTGCAGTCCCACAGGTGACTTTTTTCAGCAATGCCCGTCCTCCTCCTTCCCCTGGGACTTTGCCTGACTGTCTTCTTAGCTTATGTGCTGGATTGTCTCTTCTCACATATGGTTATTTTTGCTAAGGACATTAGGTCCAGGATGTTTGTGTCCCTCAACTTGATTGCACATTAATTTCAAATTGCATTTGCACTTGGAAAGAATGGACTATTTCCATCCTGGAGACGTAAGGATCTAAGTAATCAAAGGGTTTTTTTGTCTTTCCCTCAATGTTTACTTAAAGTTTTAATGTGGTTCTCTTAATTTTTGAGTTTTCAGGTGCCAAGTGATATCTGCTGCACTGTGGGGCTACTGCACTCTGTACGGATCTTAGTCCTGTACCAATTCTGCCAAAATATTGCAGAGCATATTTCTGGGTTCAAAACAGGGATATTTCAAGGTGACCATACAGGCATATTTATACACAAATATTGTTTTTTTTCTGTTCTGTTTTGTCCTTAGCTATTGTTATGTTTAGAAGCCTCATGGTGTTTTCACTGCATGCTCAGTATTTCTGCTACTTATCATAATTTGGGGGATTGCCTCTAAAACAAGGGGGGACTTATAAAACAAATCACCTATTACTTCAAGGCAACTGTCTCCATGCTTGCAAACTTGTGTAAGGAAAGGACTCTCTAAGACTACCCTCAGTGCATAAATATCAAGTCATTTTCTTAGCAGCAGCTCCTTGTGGTTTAATCCTCACCACCTCTCTTGAATTGTCTCAAGATATGTGTCAGGAATTTGATGGTGATGGTGGGGTTTTTTTCCTCAGAAGTCTTTGGTTCATTTGGGGTCATTTTTTTATGGTTTCAAACTGTTAGAACACTCTGGTTATCCATGGGCTTTTTTATACAGTGATAGCTTTGTTTTCTTGTACCTTTGTCATACGGGGTATTGCCCATACAGGTTTCCAACTATTACTTATACTTAACAGAAGGAATACCTATCACATGATGAATTTTGAGGTATGTGAACAACCTGCTATATTTTAAGAACGGTACCCCTTCCTGCCTGCTCCCCTTTCTCCTTTTCTCCTTTTTCACCCTTCTTTGAGAGAAAACATTCACAAACACCATTTAATGCAGTGTATAAGATTGGTCCTCAGCTAAACTCCAGAGAAATGTTTTGGATGAAAATCAACATATGTATGTTTCTCTTGCAGTGTGGAACAGTCTTCTAGTTCTGATGTGTGCATAGTTTTAACATGAGGATTGCTCTTTTCCTGTTGTGGAGCTCAGTGCTGCTACTTTTATAAACAGAAGATTATTAAGTACTTCCAGGCTTGTATTATTCTGGATTTCAATTTACAAATGAAATAGAGAGTCGGGATCATTGTTGATTTTAGATTGGTCTCAGATACTTCTAATTGCTTCCTGATGCCCCAGGATGTTCATATTCTGGTCCCACTTACGTTTTTCATCTCAGGTGTCTGAGGAAGGGTTGGTGCTGAGGAAGGACAGGTAGCTGTTTGCATAGTGCACAGTTAGTGTGTGCAAGAGCTTCTTCTGTGGTTGAGCTGCCCTGGTAGCCCACCCATCCTGAGTGTCCAGTGGTTGTTTGCAGTTGAAGGGAGATCAAGGGTGATCCAGTAGCCAGAAACACCCCTGGGGGTGGGCAGTCCCCAGATCTGCCATTGGGTCACCCTCAGTCTTGTGGAATCACTTTATCCCACTGTAACCCAGTTCGTGTCTGTCCAGCAGGGTGGTAGACAATCTGTAACTTGAAATGTGTTGTGGGCATTAGCATGTTAAAGAATGCAAGCTGGTCACCTAATAGGTGGACTCAAAACATGGGGATTGAATGCAGAACACGAGGGCTTTAACTTAAATATATATATTTATATGTATCCCAGGACCTAGTGTGGTAGTAATTTGCTGTCTGAGTGGTGCACAGAGACTTGTAATATGCACCCTCAGGAATGAGCTGTCCTCTGATACTTAGATGGTGAAAATGGGTGGGCATATGTCAAAGACAGCCACTAAATTGAAATGAAAATGGGAGAAAGCTGTGATGTCTTGTGTGCTGAAACAATCGGCGAGAGAAACACTGTGGCTTTCAGCTCACTGCATTTTCCATTTTCCCTTGGCGGGTTGGAGCTATTTTTAAACTCAGTATCTTTTAAATAATGCATAAGTTAACAATAGAGAGTTATACTACTGGAAAAAACCACATGAGTGAGCTTAAAAAACCCCAGAAAATCCTACCCAGACTGCTTCCAGGAGGGTCTCTGGGAGGAACAGAGCACGCTTGTCTCTTCAGTTTCCAGACGTCTTTTGCAAAATTCCTTTTTTAGAGCAAATCTTTCTGTCTTTGAGCTGAGATTTTTCATTTGCAAAGTGCCTTCCCAGTCAAAACATCTGAATAAACCCTCTGCTGAGAGAAGTACGTCACTTTGTGGGCCTTATATTTTGACATAGCACAGCCCAATCTGGCTGTGAAAGTACCTTGGCACCTTTATATATCAGGGGAAGTGCGGAGAAAAACCTTTTCTTCTGGGAATGGTGTGCTTGGATGGTTCAGCCGAGCTGTGCATCTGTAGCTACTCTTGGTTTTCCAAGCAACACCAGACCTGTGGTCCATGTGCTCCGTGGCTGTCCCAGGCACAGGCAGCCAAACCACCACAGCTCGTGTGTCCATGAACCTGGAGCACTAAATGGCTGCCTGTGGAAAAGGAAAGCCTAGGGAAGATGGCCAGCAGGGGTGGTTACGTCCACACGTCTTTTGCAGCCTTTTTCCAGTGGTCACTCTTGTGTTTCTGCAGCTGGCGCTCATCCAGTGGAGAAGGATCAAGGGAAAGTGGTGGCTGCGAACATTGCCACCTCCAGACCGATTTATCTGTCCCTGATGGCTCTGAGAAAAAAGGGGTTGCAGGCCTGAGCTGCTGGGCAGATTAATGGTGCAGGCAGCTCGGAGATGTGTGAGCTCTGTGTTCAGGAAGCCGCAGGAGCTCCTGCGTGAGAGCCCTGCCAGCGGATCCTGGTCCCTCTGGCGTGTGACCTCCGAGAGCTGCGGGGCTGAGCTGCTCTGCTCTGCCCGGCAGGGCTCCAGCAGCGAGGCTAGAGGGGGAGCAGGGCTGTGAAATTAAGAGTGTTCCCGGGGGATTTGGGTCTGCTGCATTTTTCATGTCATCCAGATCTAGTTTTGCTAATGAGACCTCTAACTGAAGGAAAGGGAAAATGTCAGTTAATCATTGTTTGCCTTTTTTTTCCTAAAAAGTGAACTCTAATGATCTTAAGGGGAAAAGAGGGACAAGTAGAGTATTTAGGGATCCAGTATCAATCATGTGGTTTTATTCCCTTTCACTTTTGTCAAATGCTTTTATATTATCTTGTAGACAGTAATAAATATTCATGTGGGTAGAAAGATAGCACTTCTTTTTTTTTTCCCCCATGTACATTTGGAAATAATTTGCACTCTGGTTGCCTGAAAAATTACAGTTCTGTGCTGGTTTTCAAATACATTATTTTAATGCTTTGTGAGATATTTTGGGTGAAATGGTTAGTGATTTTGATCTCTTTCGCTGTAAGAATTCTTTTTTATATCTTTCCTTAAATTTCTAAGAATTTGTATATAGAAGATTTTACTATTGATTGCATTTAGTAGAGAAGACTCACTAATAAATATCTGTTCTTAAGACACTAATGAATTAATACTAAAGAAATAAAAGTAGTACCAGAGTGTTAATCATAATTCAGTAATTAATGTAAAAGATAAAAATAGTCTTCAACCTTATATGAGCACAGCAAGAATTTTTGTAATTACTTTTTGTGTCACTGACAGGAGTGACAATTTGTGATATCTGTTTAATTTAGAAAAACTAAGCATAAAGTGGTGGGTGTAGTAATGTAGATTTTCAGGCTATTGCTCATGGTTTAGTGTCAAGGGGGGAAGTCTTAAGCGTTTCGGGATGAATCTCAGTGGAGAGCTGGAGAACATATTCTTTCATTTACACAGTAACAGTAAGGAATGAGGACTCTAGTTAAAAGTCCATGTGTCAGTTACAAAGCATTTTGTAGAGGTTGTAAAGAAGGGATTAATTTGACTCTATCTTGCAGAATGTGCTGTACTGTTTTTGTAGCCTTGCATGTGTGAATCCCTCTGAGTATTTACCCAGATACACCACTGGGCACTTCAAACAGTTGGTGTAGGTGGATTTTACCTTTTACAGGCTCACAGGCTGCATGTGTTTCTTGTTGTTCCTCACACTGAAGGCCTAGGACATAAAAGTTGGTGAGTGCTCCCTCCTGTGCCTCTCATCCAGCTTTGGCTGAATTTTAGGATGCCCAGCTGGTCTGCAGCTGTTCCCAGAACCTCTACTTTTCCTCCCCCTTTTCCTGCCCCTTTTTGTCTCATGTTGGATTCCTTCAGAGAGTTGCACAGTTGTTTCCACTCTCTTCAAGCTTGTTGCTACAGGTGAAATGACACACAACAGTCTTGTGGCTTCTGCCCTGTGGCCAATTCAAGAATTGACACTCCACTTTGGCTTTTCCAGAGTGCCTGGCTTCAAGTGGAGCACTCAAAATTGTTCAGGTGAACTGTGTCTCCAGGTTGTACATTATTCATAATATTTTAATAATTTTCAGACCTAGAAAGATGCTTTAGATCAAAGTTCAAGTTTACATTGAGGAGAAATCCTTGCCCTCAGTCTCTAGTCCCAGGACTATGCACAAAAGCTGGAAGAACATGAATGTCTTCGTGTTTGGAGAGGTCTTTGTCTCTGGAGATGTTCCCAAGAAAAAGAACTATCTGCAGCATCCTTGGGAAGGCGATCTTCACTCTGCTCTTACTTCCCAGGCTTTAAAACTTTGCAGTCTCGTGGCAGCAGTGTCTGTTTGCAGGAATCTTCTCTCTCACAGGTAATGTGGTGGATGATCATATTCCTGTGCCTGAGCCCATGCCCCTGCCCTAGTTATTCTCCTAGAAGAGATCTGATGTGACACCTCACACCTTGTGCTTCTGGCATCTTCAGTGGTGCTGCCCTGCAATGACTCTGTGGACTGGGGGGACTTCTCTCATACCCCCTTTCTGTGTAGATATAGATGGTCACACATAGCCATTTCTTTCTATGACAGATGGATTGACAAGTTTATTACTCTTATTCAGACTAAAATAAAACCCACTGTTAATGTCTTTATTTTTGTTAAATGGAAAGCCTGGTCCTTGAAGATCTGGGAGGTACAAATCTACCCCACAGTTGTGTCCAGCTCTTAACTTGTCATGGTAGAAATCTTCCATCTGTAAGACTAATGTTTCAAAGTCTCAGCAATTTCAATTGAAATTCTGTCTAATTAGTTTTTGGAGTTGTGTGAAATCTGTTGTGAAATCCTACAGTAGGCTTGCCAGTGATAACCTGTGTTCTTATCAAAATGAAAATAAATAATTGCTGTAAAGAGAAGATGATTTTCTATTAGAAAAGCAATATGTATATTTGCCAGAATATCATCCAACTTATCAGTTTTTTAGACAAAACCAAGAACAAAAATGGAATTTGGGTTTTTTTTGGGCAATAGTTTCTTTTTCTTCTTGATAGGTGAGAAACAACAACAGTGGGAGGAAAGGCAAATAAAAACATTCTATAAAAACATTGCAAAAGCTTTTCAAGTCTTGACTTACATCAAAAAATAGACAATATTTAGCACTTTCACCAACTTTGACTTAACAAACTAGTTAACTTTTGTGCTTATTATTCTTTTGGTTGTATTGTATTTCTGCAAGCTTTCTTCTCCCTGGATGAAATACTGCATTCTGTGTTTCATTCACTGATTACTATGTTGTTGTTACCCAGTCATTGACTTCTCTTTGGTTGTAGTGTAGGGTTCTGTGCTGTACAACTGAAAAAACTGAGTTTAAGACAAGAGTGTTATTGTGCTTTTGGAAATGATATTGTGCAAGTCTGGGATAGTAACTCATGATTTTTTTCCATGTCCTTTTATAAACCCATATCAATAGTACTGCTAAAATATGTATTTGTATCCTGAATAAATGACTGGGGCTCAAGTGGCCAAGTAACAAAGAATAATTGCTTATTTTGAATTGTTTTCCAATTCATTACAAGTTGCTCATTTAGAAAAGATGAATAACATTCTATTTTGGTGTTTTTCTCTAACTTAAGTATCTTTGAAGATTAAAAAAGGAATTGCTTGGGGGAGAAAACTGATTTGGAAAAAAATGTTCATACACTCATTAAACAAAGGGGTCTGGTACTTATGTGTTGAGCTACCACTAGAGAACAGAAACTCCTGATTAAACTGATAGAAATGTAAAGCTTCTGTGCCATTTTTGGTCCATATAGGACATGGCAAAGATGGTAACAAAGTAAAGCTTTCTGAGCTTTTACTGTATGGTACTTTCTGTGTTTTAAGATACACTGGAAAATGAAATGAAAGTATTTTGGGTACAAAACTGTGATACTGCACGGA
The DNA here is from genome assembly GCA_013397245.1 of Thryothorus ludovicianus. Taxonomy (NCBI): domain Eukaryota; kingdom Metazoa; phylum Chordata; class Aves; order Passeriformes; family Certhiidae; genus Thryothorus; species Thryothorus ludovicianus. The sequence continues at coordinate 2,278,826 of VZTB01000696.1, forward strand.
ACTATATCAACATACTGTGGGCAAAGGCCTTTAAATCCTTGGGCTGTGTTTAGATAGTGGGGTGGGAGAGTGCTGGTCAGATACCTTAGGGGGCTTCCTTAGCTTCAGGAATGGAGTCTCCCCTGGGACACCAAATGGGTGTGCTCTCTGCTCCTGTCTTCTGCCACTTTCGTTTATTTGCAGTTCTACATGTCTTGTCACCTTTCTGAGGTCATGGTGTGATAGTATAAATAATACTACTTTATTATAGTACAGCTGGAGCATAAATAATATAATTATAAATACATAAACATAAATAAATATATAGAATAGCTGTACTGTATAAATAATCATTCTTTCACTGTCATTTCTATTGAGTGTGAGGCTGGGGTTCTGCCTTGCTACAAGGAGCAGTTCCTGTGCTCTACTGCACACCAGTGCTTTTGAGTAGCAAGTCTAATCCTACATTTTCTGAATAAGTGTCACCTGCTATTTCATTTCCAGTGAATGAAGCCAAAGCACATACATAGATTCAGGCAGGCAGACTTGGGCATGCTTGGCATAGGGCCAGTCACTGTAATTTGAAATTAAGATGCCAGGAGTGCTGCCTCATCTCAGAGGGCTTAGGTCTTTCTGGAGCTGTGTCCTTCATCCCACTCATTCAGGTGGGAATTGGGCAGCTTCTCCTTGAGCACGCTCAGATTAAATGGACTGAAATACGAATTTCATGTCTCAGAACGATATCATCATCCTGCGTATTAAGAACATTTCTCAAACAGCTTGCAATGCCTCGAATAGTGCTACTTCATCTCCTGCTTCTCAGTTACCTTATTCTAAGAAGAAAATGTTTTCTTTCTTCACCTTGTCCTTAATGTGTGCTTCCTGCTGATATTATATATTAATTCTGCAAATGCATTATTGAACTTCAAAGAGTATTTTAGGCTGCAAACTGTTAAAAAGTGAAATGGATGTTTGAGTTAAGGGAGAACACATCTGCTCTACTTTTAACTTGTTTAAATAATGTTAATTTTATACTATCTGTATATATGGCTTGAGACTTAGTAGAGAATATATCATTGCATTTCAGGAGTTTACTCTTGTTCCTGGTGTTAAATATAGTTTTATTTGAGGAGATTTTTAAACTCAAGTTCAATACAAAAAACAAACCCATATGTATTTGGATAGATTCTGTATTAATTTCATGTCTTCCACAATGAAATGCTGTAGGGTTTATTGTACCAAAATGAATTAAGCTGTGGAAATGCTGGAATTGTGAAATGTGGAAATGATAAATTTGTCTATACCCCAGAGACTGTGAACTTCAATGAAAAGAAAGCCTGTTGTATTTAGAAAAGGCTTCTGCTCTCATAAGATTTGTCTCCCTTAAAAATATTTCATAAGAAAGTGTAATGTCAGTAGATTTCAGTGATGACAGGCACTTCTTGTAATGCAGAAGGTGTAGCAGGTCTTTGCTCTCTAACCGAAATATGAAAGTATTGTGTAAAGTCTGAACTCATAAGATGATGATACAGATATTGGAAGATCTGGAATCTGCCTATTCTGCAGTGCATCACTGATCTGCAACTGGTTTAATGATGTTTTCCTACAAAATAACTTTCTCTTAAACTTGGGTGTATCTTTAGGGTTTGCTTACAACACATTTGTATTCTCATTTTGAGTGTCTTAACACTTACATTTCTTGGCCAAAAATATCAGTCTGAAATGCACAATGCTTATTCTGGATAATGAACTGATTTTCAAAAGTGCTGTGTTTTCAAAAGTGCTTTGTAAATGGATATAATGAATGCTTAGCAACTCTAAATATCACGTGCAAGTTCTTGAGGGAAAATGTCAGTTTGGGAATGAAGAGAGAAGAGGATTGACAATAAGTCCAGGAGACTTAAAGCAAAGCCTGTTGTATCTCAGACATGTCAGCATATTCCAGTTAGTATTGTTTTTGCTTTCTTTGGTCCAATGAATCACTTGTATGGCACAGAGTAGAAATGATGGAGATGATTACAATCCAAGTGTAGTCTGCAAAGCAATGATTAGGTTACATATCTTTTTAGAGATACTCCAGTTACACTACTTGATCTGAATCAAGCAAATCAAGCAAATGTGAGTTTTCTTTGCCTATATGGAGGTACTTTATGGGGAAAAATAAAACCAAAAATGAAAAAAAATGTTTTAACTGTTACATTTTGGATTAAGGTTTCACTCTGGAAAAGCTGGTGGAACTTTTTCAGTTTAAAACCATTTCGTGGAAATTGCAGGTCAGTACTTATTAAAAGATATGTTTTCAGGGCATCTGAGATGTCTCAGACATCTTGCTATCTGTCCTTACACTCTAATTCTCTACCTGCTATACACATTGCTGGTCCATAAGAAAAAAAATGTAATGGGAAAGTGCATTTATTCCTGTGAAAGCATTGCTTAAACTTACTTTACTTCTGAATTATCTTTTTTGTAGGTTTCTGATTATGGCAATCAATGTTTGAGATTACATCACCCCTCCCCAAACACGGATAGATATATGCAGATATATGTAGGCTTGGAAGAAAATATTCATTAATGCATATGTCTTTGAGATTTAAGAAACAGCTATATTTATTTTTATGAACTGCAGTTTAGTTTTCATCTTCAAATATTAAGATAGAGCACTGCAGATTTCAATTGTACTAGCAGTGTTACCAGATGTACTGAAAATATTCCCATGAAAAAGCATTACAGAACTAATAATTTGGTAGTAGAATTGTAAATATATCTGCCTCTGTTTTTTTGAGGGGGAAAAGAAAGTCTGTGTGTATAAAAATATATATAACCCTGTATGTTTTCTAACTTAAAACCTATTAGCATTCTTGGAGGTTGGTTAGCTCTAATTTATATTTTAGCTCAGAATTAAATTCTACAGTATTATGTGAAGCTTTTGGAAGGCTTTTTCTTGTTCTGCAAGCTACATTATTGTCCCTGATGAATGCTTATCAAATTCATTGCACTCTAGAACTTGAGTCTTAAATCCAGCTTTTATTATAAGCAAAACATGACATGTTAGGAGAAATATTTTTAGAAACATAAATAATTTAAAGTACTGAGCAAGATTCTATAAATATGTAGTAAGAATGATAATAAGGATCTCCTTATACATCTTTGTACTGAAAAGGAGAATACAGTCTTGAACGTGTGCTTGTCAGTGTGAGCTGTAAGTACAACCTGTGGTGCCCTTTATCTAAATTATTGTTGTCAAAACCACACATGATGTTCTCTAAGAACTGGGTGAGAGGCTCTGGAACTCTCCGCTGAGGTCCTGGATTATATTCCCAGAGTATTCCCCCACCTGATTTTCAGAGGTGCCTAAATTGGGAAGCAAATCTCCCACGATGTTTGTAGCCAGCAGGGAGAGCGTGGGCTCCTGCAGAGGGTGGTCAGGGCAGGAGGCAGGTGGGAGGGTAATGTCTTGCCTTTGTGACAGCTGCTCTCTCTCTCTCTGCTGATTGTGGAGTAGGGCATCCCATAGGGACCAACCTCCCCGCTGGTTGCCCTGTTTCCCCATGGCTCAGCCGAGTGAAGAAAGGGGAGGGTGGTTTCCTTGTCTCTTTAGAAAAGTCCTTCTATATCTTTGTTCTGCTGCAGAGGCTCCTTTAGGACACTGGGTTACCTCAGGATGAGGACAAGTGAGGAGCTGGAGCAGTTCTTTTGTTAGAACAGTGTGAGCACATCACTGAGATTGCCAAGCAAAGATGACAGGAGGTTTGAAAGTAGGTTTCTTGTAAAAATGCTTGGTCAAATTCAGACTCGTCATTCTTTGAATTAAAATTTTAATTAGAGGCATCTCTACGTTTGAGGCAGATCACAGCTGGAGCCACGTGCACGTGGCCATGTCCCTGGCTGGGGGGATGGCTCTGCAGATGCCCGGCGTGCTCCCAGGCACAGACCCCATCAGCCAGCTGTGTTTCACATCCCACTCCTGGATTTGTGAGTGGACCCTTGGGTGGGCAGAAGGACAGGACTGCAAAGAGGAATGGTGGCTTTCAGAAGTGACACTGAGGTCTCTATCCCCTGCCTCTTTGCTGAGGAGGCTGTTAGAGGCCTTCTGATGAGGTTCTCTATGGAAGGAGTGGTTCAGGATTAGAGTCAAGGGCTCTGAGGGGGAATATGTTATTCTGTGCTCCTCAGGGCAGTTCTGTAGAACTTTCTGTGTTTTTTCAAGGCTTTCTAACACTGCTATGTAGCATTTAAAAGGGTCTGCAGCTGTTTCTGCACCTTCAGATTTTGGTTTTTTTTTTACTGGATGTGCAGTTGCTTTTTGAAAATTAAACCTTTCTAAAGGGACTATAGTTTTCATCTTGATTTTATTAATCTGTTTGGAAAGATATTAACTTGGAGCCCTTTGAAGGAAAAAAAAAGACCTCTGCCAGAATGGCAGAATATGTTCCTTTTTGCTTCTGCATCTGCTGGAATTGATTGCACACCTCATCTGCTCCTGCAGGATGCACTTTGCACCATCACTGTGGTGCTTTGCTGTGTCATGTACAAAATGTAACTGTTTGATGCCAGATAGTTGCCAGATTGCAAAGAATGCCCAGGTCTGGAAAGCCAGGTGCACAGCCTGACCTACAGAAAATATGACACTCCTGGGAAAGAAAAAGGAAAAGGTAAGTAACCTCTAAATGAAGAGGTTATTTCTTTGAAAAGTAGTCATTGGAACTGGCACACTCAAGTATGAAGATCCCTCTTCATCCTGAAGAGAATACTTCACGATAAAAATAAATAAGATTAATATATAATAATAAATATTTCTTAGAAATATATTCTCATTATAAACGGGTGTATAATGTTTCTGTCTGTAGTCATATCATGGCTGAAAGATGAGAGGGTACAGGAAAAGACAAAATAATAATAAGGATTTGCATTATCACCAAAAAAAAATTTTTGAGTCTCTGCTGGAATTATAAGCCTACTTCATTGTGGCAAGCATTCTGGAGATGTAAGAAGGTGGTGATTCAGATTTAAAACTCAGTGGGAAGAATTCAATATACTTGGATCTGCTCTGACCCTGCCAGTTGTTCCATCCTGGGATATGTATTCTGAAATTTAAACCATAGCTTAGGTGGCAGCATGAGAAGTTAGAGGTGGTTTATTATTGAGCATGGCTGAATAAATCATGTCAAATGCTGAAAATGTCTGTTAGCATATTAGACACAGTGGTAGGTATGCAGGATAAAATAACTTAGTTTGTATTTGAGTCAAGAAACAAAACATGCAGAATGCTATTTTCTAATCATTAGAATTTTGAGCTAGAATTCTCCCTACAGGCAGTTCTACAAGCAAGGCTATGGACTGGTCCTGATTTAAAAGAGGATGACATGAAAGATGAGAATAAAGGGAGAGGAAAAAGGTGTGATGGAGGAGCAAGAGAAAACAAAGAAGCAAATTGGATGTCTCATGCGTTGTGTATTATTGACAGATGCCTCCTAGGGATGTAAACTCTGTCTTATATAAATTTATATGGATATATGGCATACAGAGGAGCTATGTGTGTGTATATATATATATATATACATGCATGTGTGTGTGCGTAGAAGAAATGGATGCAACAGAGCATCAGTCAGAAATGAGAACTTCTAATAATGCTGTGTGACTGAATGAGCTACACAATCCAGAGTTTTATTTTTAACTTCTTTTACCAATCAATGCACCAATTTATGTGGGTATATGAGCACCACTAGTAATGCCAAGGATTTCATCCTGTTCCCTTTCTTACTGCTTAGAAACAAGCCAAGTTATGTCGCTTATGAGCATAACTGGTCTTAATACAGCTTTGTTGTCTTGAGGGGTATGAATATGGGGAGTTCTGTATATAGAGGAATAAAACTTATTTTAGGGTAGGAAGGATGTGAGACATAAGATAAGAAAAGGGAGAGGTATTTGAACCTGCAGGAGATTTGCTGTAGGATTGTTGGTATGAATGGAATCCATGCATCCATGAAGGAGCAGATGGAGAATTGTCATAGAAATGGATTTACAGAAATGGATCTCCAGTTACAGATGTGGAGCAGTTTCTGCAATGGATGCAGCCAGCAGGGTGATGCTGGCCACTGTTGCTCTGTACACGTATTGTAGGTTACATGATGTGGATATGAACCATGTATTTAAAAGCACTCCTGTGCTAATAGGTCAAAAAATAATTTGCATCCTGTAAGCACAAATGTATTTTCTCTCAGTTTGAAAAAATGACTTTGGATAGAAAAGTAAATTTAAAATGCAAAATTACTGTTTTCATTTCACCCTAAGAAACAGTGACAGTGATTAAACAAAAAAGAAATAAAAGTGCCTCATACCAGTGGTCCATCTGTCCTGGCATTGAGAATGGGAAATGCTGTGAAAGAGCACATGTGCTGGGCCACTTTCAGGTTCCATTCCACTCACCCCCATAAAATCCATGACTGCTTGACTGGAGATGCCAGAAGGCACATCCCTCTGTGTGCCTTTTATAAAGTACCTGTTTATGAACTCGTTGTCCATGACTTCAGTCCCTTTCAGAGGTACCTTCTGCTACTGTTTGCCTGTGCAGCCTCCTGTGGCAATGTGGTGCAGAGATTCACAACTTGTGTTACATAGTGCTCTCTTTGATCTGTTTTAAATTGGTCTTCTAATTTCTTCGAGTACTTCCCTATTTTACTGATGTGGAATTATGAGAATAACAGCTTTGCATTCATTCTGTCTATGGCTCACATGATATTGTAAACCTCTATCATATTCCCTTATCTTCATCCCATCCCCTCTTCAAATTGAAGAGCCTTTTGAGTTTAGAGAGGACGATTTACTGGTAGCTAACACACAGGGAGGCAAAATAACCTGCTGGGTCATCAGCAATGCCAGAGCCATCTGACAAGCCAGACAAATTTGTCTTGGAACAGCATTAGGGAATGGATTTGTTTGCCTCTCTGAAGCTTGCTGTACTCTTGTAGTTGTGTATGCTAAATGAAGATTGATGATTTTAAGTTTGAGGGAGCTGTGATAATTTCTTGGACTGGGGTTAAGTGATTAGTGTTATCTCAGAATCTGGCTCCTGAGGATTCAGTGGTTAAGGGACTCTTGTCTTCTCATTCTTCATTCATTTTTAAGATGTGCCATGAATTTTATTTCACAAGCTTTTGTGTCATTTGTGAATATTTTGAGATATTTTCCCAATAATGCAGCCTGCTTCTTCAAGAGGCTTCTATCCTTGTCTCTCTTAATTGTGGAATTGAATATTTTTGCTTAGTTTCAGGCTAAAATCCTGGTTCACCCACGACTGAAGAGTGAGACCTTTGACTTCTGATCCACACAATGGTCCGTGCTATTACAATTGACTTTCTTTATCAAAATAGAGACATTATAGTGCTACAGGAGGTGATTTCAGCTTCTTACTCTTTATATTGCCTGTTACATGTAATGACTCATTTTTTCTTAGCCCCCTCTACCAAGAAGAGGCTTTTTCAATATCAGAGTTTCAAGCCCATTCCTGTCTTTTTGAAATTCTAACATATTTTCTTCTTCAGAATAGTTTCTGGAAACGAATCTAGTTCCTAGATTTAGATTTGAAATGTTTTAAATTGAAGCTATTTTCAGGTATAGCCTTTTCTATAGTTAACATCTTTTGTGAACAAAGATAAAAGTAGTAGTAACCTTTTTTTCTGGTCCTTTTTTTCACTGAAACATCTCAGGTACTTCAATAGTTGATGCAATCACTAGATTGACAAAACCCTCAATCTTCTCTATAATTTTTTGATCTATTTATGTAATACTCCATATATAAATAGATAATATTTATCTATTTATGGAATACTCCATATATCAAAACCAAACTGTTTAAAAGAAATGATTCTTGGTGACTTCTACATACAAGAGTACTGTGACACTTGGTCTTTCAAATATTCAGGATAAATAAACTGCAAAGTTCAAGCAGCAGCTAACCATGAGTGTTAGGGGGGTGATTTCCCTATGTGCTTATAAAAGAGATGAGAGCATGGTGGAGGAAAGCTTTGCTGACATTAAGGGTGCACATTTTTAGATGGATGTGTCCAATGTTAGTGCCAAACTGTATCCCTTGAAGAGATACTGGCTCCTTTTCTGGTTTTCCTTGGCATCATGCAGACGTAGGAAGCAGTGTCAAGGTAGTGCTGGCAGGTAAGAAGGGGCAATGGGCTGGGGAGTAAAGGAGGTGTAGGAATGTGACCAGGGAGAGGGAGGTAGGTATGGTGAGGGGGAGTTTGGAAGAAGGTGCTCAAAGGCAGAAGCTGAGGCAGAGCATAATTTGGCCCCATTGTACTCCTATTTTCTGCATCATATTTTTAAAAATTTTATTTCTGTAATTACACACTGTTGGCAATGTAAAGTAGCCTGGGAGTGAAGCAAGGCTGTGCTGGCAATGAGGTGGTTTGCTGGACAGCCCCAATTTGCCTGTTACTGGGTTGTAAATTATTTATGTGCAAAGCACGTGGTCGTGCCTGGTCACTTTGACAACAATTTTCTGCATGGTTCTGGACAAACATCCCCCACATTGAAGCCTTCACCCTTTGCTGTATGACTGTTCCTTGTTCTTCAGGTACCATGAGGAGGACACTTGGGATAAGCTCTGAAGAACCTGAAATTATGATTTCAGACCTACTTTAGCTGTGCTTTGTTCTTAGTTTGGTGGAGTAGGGAGTTTTATTCACATTTCCTTAAAACATAGTGGTAAGAAACTTGCAGTGATGTGAGTAAATGGTTAGTTTGTAAGTATGTCTCTTCCTAGCTGCAGGAAACTACAAACTTCTAATTTTTTTGCCCTGGAAAATGCAAGCAGTATCTGTTCACTATTGCGTTCTCATAAAATTGCCCATATGATCATTTTGATAGAGAAATTCAAACTGAATTGCAAAGGTTGTAAAGGATAGGCCAGAAAGTCCATGGTGTGGTAAGTACAGATGGAGAGTGGCACTGTAGAACAGCTCTGGATGTGCTTCAGGTGCAGCCCATGGGCACAAGGCATGTGCAGCAGGATATAATCATAGCAGCCTGAGCCTTCCAACTACTGCTGCTGCTTCACAGGTTCTTCTTGCATTGCTGTGTACTTTCCTTGCATTGCTGTGTACTTTCCTTGCATTGCTGTGTGCTCTCTCCTTTTGTATGCTGCTAATAGGAGCCATGTGTGTAACAGAAATTTGGTGAAACTAAGGAAGAATGTCTTCAACCTGCTTAAACCTTTTCCCATCAAGAAATGAAGCCAGTTCAGGAATGAAACACATGTTGTTTGTAAGCCAGAACTGTGAATCTTCTCTAGAGCCAGAGGTGGAGGCCCTGCTTAGGGCTACAGAGCTGCTCTGCAGTTTGCTGTCTGCACTAGGGTGCAGGGCACTTACTATCCTGTCCTGCAGGCAAAGCAGCTATTAAGGGATAAAGGACTAAGTGCATTTTCGAGTCAGATGGCATTAGGGATCTAAGTGAGAAGTCCTGGAGAGAAAAAAAAGTGAGCAAATGTTAGTATTTGGAAGAAACATTGTCAGAGATTCAAGTCGAGTAATTTTGTGAAACGTGAAATTAAGCTCCAGGAAAGGACTGAGAGTGGGTACTACTCAGCATTTGTGTATTATCCTTTGAGAACTTAACCCATTCTTAAGTCCATATTATCTTTTTGAAGAAAGCCTTAAACAGTTAGTAAGAGCAGAAACATCAAGAAATTTCTTACTCCTTTCTTCCTTTCATATTAGCTGTAACAAGGACAGAAAAGTACAGTAAGAATATTTTAAAAAGCGGTGAAACTTTGTGTAAATGGGGTAAAATTTGTGTAGACAAGAACCAGCTCTGTTTTTCTCAGTTGTTTTTTCATTCCTCTGAGTAGGCACTCTGAAAACTGCTGCCATATCTACGAGAAGCTATCTAATTCTGATTGATTAGTCCATTTGGCTTACTTAACACATACAGTAATTTATTAAATTAGCCATCCACATAAAAAGAAATTCAGCAATTCTTTTGATGGGAAGGAGGAGATGAAAGTTTCAGAGCTGTGGCTATTAAAGCAGATTGGTTCATGGAGTATGGAGATAGCTAATCTCCCCTGAAGAGAAAAGAAAGGTCACGTATGAGCAGAGAGATTTTGGGTAGGCATGAGAATGAAGAAGAATTAAAGTGTCCCATGTAGTGAGATACAGAAATCTGCCAGCTAAGTGGCTTTTTTGAGTTTATCTTGCTGTATGTTTTAGTTAGCTCATGGCTGATACTGAAAATGTTTCAGGACTAGAGTGTAATGCAAGATAATACAAAGCACATAATAATTGTGCTTTGTACTCTTACTGACTGGCAGATAGAAACACCCATTCTGTTCCCTCTCATCCAGTTTTCCACTTTCTTGCTCTTTGTTTTATGACAATCAACCTACCTTATCTTCCTTGGTATACAAGATGGGCTGTACTAAAATGTCCTCTGAGAGCCACTCCTTCCACAGCCACTTCTTCCACAGTTATTTCTGTTAATACTCTGTAGAGGGTATACACCACTGGGGGAAAATATTTCACTTTATGGGAGTTTCCTCATCTGCATGTGCCTGGTACCTGACATTGCCCATTCCTTTTACTGCAGCCCTCTCAAGCATGCTGTTGCAGGAGGCTTCCTTCTTACAGCTGGCTCTGCCCCAGGGGCTAGCATTAATTGTGCAGTTGATATGGCATCTATCTCCTATCAGTCTCCATCATTTCCCTGAACCTGTTCTTTCTTCTTGAAGGTCTCCATATGTCTGTTGATAATTTCCTGCTGGCATTCGACCCATCCAGACCTTTCTGCTGATTTCAACTAAGACAGTCTTCCTTTCCAGTAATGCATCTTCCCTCAGATCTCTCATTTGATGTCCTTGTCTGGCACCATATTTAATCTAAAATTTCAGGTGTACATAGTGGAGAGTTGTGGAAACAAATGAGGGTGAATAAATGATAAAGAATTTCTACAGTATTCAAGGAGACACAGCAATGATATCAGATTATCTTGAGGCTGGTAATTTCTGTATGACACTGATGCTGACAAAGGTACATTATAGTACTATGTTTATGAACTCTCTTTATTTCTACTTTTCTTAACTTTGTAATTCTTCCTATGGCCTCTAAAGAGATCCCTATAATTTCTGCTCTTTTTCTTCCAAAACTATGAGGCTTTTCAGTCTCCTAAATCTGGAGAGTTATTTTTTGTTCAGAAGCTGGTGATAGGTATTTTTCTTCTCTGTTTGAAAGTGAAAGTTTTTATTAAATTTACAGGGATAATTCATAGCATCTTCTCCATTTTATATTCAAATGCAAACCTTTTCCATTTAAAAAATCTTTACTCACCTCTTTCATTCTTTTGTCTTGAAGTGCTTTGTAATCACTTGTTTTTTCCTTCTGTTTCTTTAAACACTTGACCTTTTCTGTCCTCTTTTCTCTTGCCACCATATTTTTTTAACCTCTTCTTCTTCCTGGTGCAGCCTCTTTCTATATTTGGATATAGAAGCCATCTATATCCAAAGCTAATCTGTTTTCCTGGGTTCCCAATCCCAGCTTTGTTTTGGTAAACTGTTTTTTTCAAGGTAGAATTTAAGTGCATGTATATTCATCATCTTGGATGAGGATAATTTCCTTAGCTGGGGGCCCAGCTTCTGCCTCTTGTTGTGACTGGGTAGGTTGGAAGAGCAAAGAGGAGCTTGCTCATTTATTTTGTTCTAGCCCTTATGCTATTGAGTCTTGATGGGATAGGCTCTTATGGACTTTGGATAATGCTTCAAAAATGCTGCTGCTGTAAACAAAATGACACCACTTAATTTGTGTACACTGAAATAACAGGCCTCTGACAACAGAATTGCCATTATTAGTGCAGCGCTGTTTTTCCTTGTAAAAGCAACAGATAACGTGCTTTTTTTTTTCCTGTGAAATGTTTTATTTTTAGGTCTTAACATATGTAGGTTTTTGCTATGCTTTTTCAAAAATTTTCTACCAGTGCCTCAGCAAATATTTCTGAAAATCTCATTCTGCAATATTGTCAATTATACTGTTGGTGGTTTTTTTCTGTGATTTTCTCTATCTCTTGTGATTCTAAGATTTTTTTTTTACATTTTTTAACATGCCAGTTTTATTTATAAATAATACTAAAACTACCACTTAAGCTGATAAAGATGGTTTCTAGGATAGATCAACAGGCAAGAAATTCCTGTTTCATTTCTACCATAGAAAGTGTTTATTTATTTATGTTGAAATGCATATTATTTTAGTGCTGATTTTCTTAGCTTGCTTAAATAATTTTAATCATGTTTTGCAAGTAATTTAATTTAGATTTTTGTTTATTTTAAAAGAAGACCCTCTATTAAAATTATGCAGCTCTGTGCCTATACTGTTACTGCAGACAAAACGTGACTCCTCCTAGGGGGTGATACCTTTTGACCTTTTTAAGATTGAGCATAATGGTTGGTTTGTAGCTTAATTTTTAATAGCATTGGTTGCATTATTGGATCTACAGAAGTGTTGTGGTTTTTTACGATATTTTCAGTGCTAATCACGATAATAAAGTATAATATGGCTTCATTTATGGGTTTTTCTACTAATAAAATAAAATATTCTCAGACATAACCTGCCGTGTTACTTAGGATAGGCTTTGAAAATGTCTCTACATTTCAGATCTGTGGTCTGTTTGCAAGCTGTGGGCTCAGTCCCCAGGAGCTGCTCAGGCAGGTGACTTTGTGGTGTTTCCCTTCCAGACGGGCACATTTTGGGAATCAAGGCACTTGAGACAGACCTTGGAAGGGGTGGGAATGCCAGCAGCTCCCCAGGTGTTTCCAGCCTTTTGTCCTTAAAGTAAGAACTAAGCAGGAAAACAAAATGGATGGACCTGTTTAAGAATTGTTCTTTTGGCCTAGTTTGAAAGTAAATACAGCTTGAACAGCCTGTGTGTGTCCATCGCTGGGGTGGTGGGTGGGAGAAGAGACGCTGACTGACCGTGAGCCAGCCTGGAGCTGGGTGCCATGGGACACTGGGTAACCCTGAGGAGAAAAAGGACCCTCCCAAGGTGCAGGCAGAGCAGCTCAGGTCAGGGCAGAGGGGCTCTTGGCCAACTGCTCAGTCCCAGTAGCCCAGGGCCGATGGCGAGGGAGAAGTGGAAGAGCTGAGCAAACATGTATGAGGCTTCTCCAGAGCTCTTTTCCAGGACTCCAACACTTTGAGTCAGGTACAGTGTCTGTGTGTTTGGCAGCTCCCGGTTATGTTCTCTAATTTGTCCATTCCCAGTTTGAACCAGTACAAACTTCTGGCATTCATGCTTTCCTGCAATATGTTTAACATTGTAATCAGCAGCTATTCCAGAAAAGGCTCTTTTTAATTAGTTTTGAGCTTACTGACCTCTTCTGTTACCTTCTAATTCTTGTGTTATATGAGGCAGAGAATGATCACCATCTTTGTTTTCTCATGCCAGACACAATTTCCAGATTTTTGAGAACATATGATCTTCCAGAACATTAAAACATTAACAGCAGTGTCTATTAAAAAGCATTTTTTGTTAGACCCACATGAGAAGAACCTTCTCCTTGTCATCCCTCTAAAAACAACTGTAAAGGCTCCCTGGGTTAAACCTTTCTGTTCAGTCTCAGTCTTTGTACTATATATTTACTTTACTATCTTACATTTTATAATCTCTTGCATCTTTCTTTGGCACGAAAACCTTTGTGTCCATCCAAAAAGGAGGAGAATATTAGTTTAACTGAGTCCCCCTGAAATAAAGAAACGTCAAAGTAGAACCCTATACCATAATGAAATCTTTTTTTTAGTTATGGAAGCATAAACTTTTGCTAAAAGAGTATAGTGAATGCCAGAAAAATATATAACTAACTTCAGCAAGCTAAACTAAATATATTTCAAGAAAACATCTGTCTAAATTACTAAATCTGGAAAATGCATACAAGATGTTATAGAAGCTTTTGAGCTTCCCTCAGGGCATGAGTATCCTAAATATTTAATATTCACTTCTAAGAGGAATCAGCATATTGTAATCTGTAACTCAACAGCACCTCTTTTAGGAGCTCCTCAATAATGGGCCATCTGCAGGCAGCTGTGCCAAGCACCAATAGAGATGGGCCTGACCAGAATTAAAGGGGTTTACTCTGCTTCTGCTGTGGCCAAGTTCTCACTCTTTCTTTCACCCTGATTGAGAGCTGTGCATTCTCTCCTTTGCATCTGCTCTGGAGCTGACTGTGCCTCTTGTCGAGGGATTTCCCCCTAATGCAGCAAAAGCATGGTTTTGTGGAACCCTCCCAAGTGTACCTTGATGAGTGCCAGTGCTGATACCAGGAGCATTTTGGTGAGTGTTAGCTCTGACCCCGAGAGTGTTTTGATGAATGTTTGTGCTGACACAAGGTAGGTTCAGTGCTTGCTCCTGAGGGGGCATTGAGGCTTTCTGCAGTGACCAGCTGTGAACTCACTGAGTCAGAGGAAACTCCACCCCCATGGACAATCGGCCCACAGGTGCTCCAATTCAAAAATTTGTTGGCATCCCTCATTTTTTTGCCTCTGTCCCTTACACTTAGATACAAAGTATTTTTTTTAACATCCAATTTCCATTGACTCATTGACAGTCCTTATACCTTTGAGATTCTACCAGTATCTTCTATGGCCTAATTAGTTGCTCCCATATCTTGGTGTGTAAACTGTGATTCACTCAAAACTCAATTTTTTGCTAGACTTCAGGAGCCTCTCTGTGTTTCCAGGTAATGGAACTTTATAAGCAAAGCTGTCCAGTACCTGTCTGCAGTATTTGAAAAGAGGTCTCCTTTGGGCTGTGATATTAATCATACCTCAGTTTGACTGGAAATACATCTTCTTTGATGTACTCTGGGGTGACAGCTGTGTTTTCCAGGAAGACATTCTATTGATCTGCCAAATCATTTTGCCAGAAACAAGAGTGGTCATGTCTTCCTTATAAACCAGACCCTCCAAAAAAAATGTAATAGAAATTCCCTCCAACACTTAAGTGCATAAATTGGCTCTTTGTGCAATTGAATTTGATCCTGTTTCTAATAACCAGTCCTGAATATCATCCAGGTCTTTCCTGTGGGAGTTTTTTCAATCTTTTTTATTTTCCATGCTTTCCAATTTAGTGTTATCAGCATATTTAATTGGAATGCTCCTGGGTTTTATGCCTGCGTAATTAATGCAAATAGCAAGCAGGAAGTTTTAAGGGATGATATTGGAGGACCCATACTTCCAACTTTTTCCTGCTTGGGGCTCACTCAGAGCAGTGACCAATGTTTCTGTGAGCAAAAATGTCCATGGTCTGTCCTACTGCCAGTTTGGCCAGGGTGGAGCTCTGGAAAGCTGAGCAGCCACTGCCCTGGGTGCTGCTCTGCTGTTCCTGGCCTCCCTGTCAGGTCAGTTCGTGTCTAAGCTCAAGTGTTTTGTGGTTTGAAGGAGAAATACTAAATTTTTGCCTCTTCTGCTGAGCAGGTGTGTGCTTATGCCTCCTGCCCCAGTGGCCAACATGCCCTTTGTCAGGTTTTCTTTACCAATTCGTCATCTTTTCCAACTTAATTATCACTAAGGTGGAACAATAGCAAGGCTTTATACTGATTTAATCTCAGTAAAATTTTGTAGTCTTTGAACATGCTTAGTGAAATTTATGATGTAGATAATGAGGTCTCTTCCAGTCTTACAAATTCTGTAATTCAGTGGTTTGCCTGACTAGAAAATAACTATGAGGAAGATAATTTGACTGGTTTAGCATTTCAGTGGCTTTGTAAATACAGCCTGTATTTAGTTTGTATATGTTTGCCTCAGGTCTGATTGTTTTTTCCCCTTGGTGTTTGTTCCAAGTCCTTGTGTACTTGGAGGCTGGGATTGCTATTGCCCAGAGCCTTTTCCTCTGGCATTGCTAAAACTGCAGGGCTCCCAGGGTTTGTGTACACCTGTGCTGGGAGCCTGCCTGGGCTGCAGCTCCTGGGGCCCAGGGCTTTGCCTGCCCCTGTGGTGTGGACCTGAGCTCACCAGGTTGGTCTTACCAGGTCATGTCCTTGTTGTGCCATTGTGTCCTTTGAAGCCTGCCAATGTAGCTGCTGTTTTTCCTCAGATTCTAACTGGTTTCCCATCCTTCTGATTTTTTGCTTTTTTATGAAGTTCACCTACCTTCTATGCTGTTCTCTTTTAGCAGCAAATAGAAAAGTCTCTTGAGTTACAATCAGTGTCAGCGGTTGGTTTTGGACCTTCCATGAAGAAACTCCCCTCAGTTTTCCTTGTCCCACCTTCTGCTGTTGAAAATCAGAGTATCCCATGCACTGTGTAACTCCATTGGAGATGGTTGTTTCAGAGATTTTTATGAACATTTTAGGGAAAATATCCTGCAGGTTTTGCCCTTTTCAAATGTAAATGTTTAATCAGCGCTTGCTGTGAGGGAGTACAAGAGCACATGTGCGAAGCTTATGGTTCTTTTTTCTTCTTCTTGCAGTGACCTGCTGTCTTCTGAATATCTTGAGAGGCATATCGAGCAAGGTGGGAAGACAGTGGAAGTTAAAGTAAGAATTTTCTTTTTATGCTTTTCTTTTTTAATTTGCTTGGCTTTTGAAGTTCATGAAAACTCATATAGTTTTGTGAAAGGAGGGATAACTGATTTTTCAAGTGATTTGTTTTTACTATTCTGAAGCAAGCATTTTCATGTTGTCTTAACTTTCAGCTTCAAGAAGGTAAATACACTATATTGTCAAATTAATGTTTATATCAAAATTTTATCCATGAAAAATGCATTCATAGTAGCTCTTTTTGCTAGTAAGTATACTTTACTTTTGGTACTTATTGAAAAAAATATTTTTGTTTTGGTAGATAGCATTTTCTCATTGTACTGAGTCCCAGGTTTGTTGGTTTGTTATGAGATTCTTTGTAAATTTGAGAATTGCAGTATTTATTGTGTATTTCCAAATACCTGCTCACCAGTTGTGAGTTTCTTTCTCTGTGTGTTTGTTGGCATGGTGACTACAAGATGCTATTTATTGCTGTTGTCTTGTGTGAAATGTCCCACAGCCTTTGCAGAAGTGTTTTGTTGTTTGCATACTACATGGGAGATTTTCCTTGAGGACTCTGTGCTTGTTAGGACTTATTTTGTAGATGTCAGCTGTAATTTTTGTATCAATTGCTGTAAATTACATAGAGTGTTCAGAAATGTATTATATGTGGTACAAAATGGTAACTCTAAATTTGCCTATCAGGTAAATACTAGGTAAAATTTTGCTCAAAGTTTGCATTTTATTAAAAGAAATCCCTCCAAATTGTTTTATTAAATCTGAGATCATTTAAATACTTAAAAACAAACGCATTAATCCCTGCAGCATGAAAGTGGAAATGGAAATGGTCAAAGCAGTCCTTTATCCACTGGGTAGCTGAAGATGCAAGTTTCCTTTGGTTTATTCCCTTTTTGTCATTTGCAAATAGGAAGTCTACTCTTCCACTATTATCAGGATAATAGTCTGCATACATTATCAGACTGAGGCAAACACATACGTGTTCCATTAAATTGTAAAGACTAATTTCTCAATCAGCTCTGCTCTGCAGTCAAGAAGTCTTGCTTGACTGAGGTTCAGAATATGAGTCAAAGCAGAAATAAAGATAATAGCTGATATTAATGAGAACAAAACAACCCATTTGTCGGCATTAAGATATATATGCAAGCTAGGCAAGTTAATCCATCCAAGCCCTGTCACTGAATTGTTCCTGATGAGCAAGCCTTAATCAAGCAAGGAAATGTTTGAAATCAGCACCTCTTCATGTCTAAGTATTGTTAAATTGAATGTGAGAGTGATGGGAGGATCAGGCCTTTTAGAGGAAGGGTCAGACAATATTCTGAACAAATCAGCTGTCAGCCTCAAGGGTCACAGAGATTATTTCCCCTTCATTTAGATGCTGAGCCAGGGTCAGGGTATACCTCCAGGGATGGCTATCACTGCCTTGCTCAGTATTCTCAAATCTGCTTTGAGAAGAGAACTATCATGGCTACATTGAGCTTGATACTTGAGGTGACCTGAATTGGGAGTGAAAGGGGCTGCAAAGGAGAGGCTTGCTGCTCGAGGGGTGAGTTTCCCTCCCCATGCTCTCTGTACCTTGCACACCCATGGGCAGGGGTGCAGGGGTGGCCGAGGCATAGAGCTGGACTCCTCTGCCCCTGCTATTCCACTGCTCCAGGAGTTCTGCAGCAGCAGTTGGATGGAAGCACGCTAGGAAAGGGCATGTAAGGTTTCTGCTTGTTCTGTTGCATCTGAGTGTGTGGGATTGGCAGGGAGGGAAGCAGCTGCTGTGACAAAATGTCAGAAGAGCCTGGTGGCCACAGTCATGGGAATATTTTCATAAAAGTTCAGATACCAAAAGATTTTTGGAAAACTGCAGGCTACGAGTACGCTTAAATGCCAGACACTGAGTGAGGCTGATTTCAGTACTCAATAGTGGTTCAAAAATAAATCTGGTTCCCTCTGACCAGTTAGTATTTTCCAGAGCACCTGTAAATTCATTTGAGAGCTTTGAACAATTTTTGAAAAGACTGGCAGTATCTGTTTGTGTTTGAGAAACTGGCTTTGGTTTTACATCAAATGTTTTGAAAATCTTATTGCAACCACAATAAATTTCCATGATGGTGATTTATTACCTTTCATTACTGTAGGAATTGTTTACCATAACTGGTAACATAATTATTGTACTAGATTTTAGGGATTGTGCAGATTGCTTAGATACTTATTTAAAAATAGCTAGTAAAAGGGTGCAACTTACGAATAAATCACAAAATTTATGGAGTGCATTCTTAAGATAGAGGTGTTTCAGAAAGGAGACAAGTTTCTATCAGTTGCTTCAACATGCTGCTCTTCACCCACCTCTGTGCAATTTATCTTGGGCTGTAGGCAGAGACAGAGGCGGCCTGGCAGCATCTCTCATGCTGCTTTGGTGGGAGAAATGGTGATGGAAAGAAAATGTCCATCTGCCATCCACGGCCAGCTGCAGGCTTTGAGCAGCCTGTTTATACAGTGACATGGCCTCCTCTGATCTTGGCCTTCTTACTGCAGAGGTGTCTTTTAAAATACATTCATACTCCCCCTGCATTTCTCTGTGCAAGAAGACTGCACAGACACGCAAATCAGGGGTGCTGCTGTTGTGCCACCAGCAATGTGGGAGAAGAGAGGAGCTTTGAGCCACTGTGTGAAGGCAGCTGTACGTACATGCAGCAGTTTGGGAATGTGTCTGCAAAGCGGATCCTGTCTTGGCTCATAAATGATGTGGAGTTGATAACTACTTTTGCCACTCCTCCCCCTCTCCTTCCCTCCCAGCAAAACTTCCTGTGCTGTAAAATACATATGGATCTTCTTCAGTACTGGGGACGCTTCAAAGAGTAGAGAGGGGCAGGGGAAGGGAGAAATATACCATAAAAATTACCCTTTTTAGTAGCATAGGGTTTTTTACCGTAAGAAGAGTCCTCAGTTTAACATACCTTTTTATCATAAGAAGAAGTTACATTACATTTAATTTCTGCATAATTATTAATACATTAGGTCATTGTGAATATGAAACATATTACACATATTTTTGCAGGATGCCAGCATTTAGCTGCTGCAGAGGTGAGGTTTCTTGTTAATTTGGCATGGTTAGGCAGCACCTAAGACATTCTTATTAAACCAGCAGCAGTATGCAATGCCTAAAAAAAAACCAAAAGGAGGTAGCTGTTTGAATTACTTCAGTGTTTCTCCGCACACCCTCCTTTACTGTACATCATGTCTCTACTCGGAAAGCAGCAGTATTGGCCTAAATTCCCTCTGGTAGCAAAGAGAATAATCAATTAATAAGAAAGAGAAAAACCCTTCTTGGCATTGCCTTTTCCTGATTGTGTCATTCCAGACCATCCTATGCTCATAGCACATCAATACTCAACCTGTGTATACCTAGTCTCTGTGTCCTTTTATCTCTCTTTCTCCCTGTTTTTTGGTTGTCATTCTGTCACTGATACTGTCAATGAGATGAAAGGCAAAAAACAGCTGTAGTGCTGAGTAATTCACATAGTTGGATTTTTCACCCTCAGAAGAAACAACTGATATTTTCTGAATCTGATATTCAGTGATATTTTCTCAATAAAATATTTCAGTTTTCAGAGAGTGTAGAAATAAATGTTTCAGCTTGTAGTCCCTCAAAACATTGGACACTCCTACGAGTTCTTAGGAAATTCCTTCCTGAAAAAAATTAGGCTGTGAAAACAATTCAGTCAGAAAACGTGCACAGATAGAGGTGTAGTAGATAAATACCAGAAAATTTCGATGACATATTTAAATATATCTAGAAGTAACTATATTTCATAAGCAACCCTTAAAGTCTGAGATTCTTTAGTGTGGTGGTGTAAACACAGCATGTGTATTATGGGCACAAAATTACAGTGAGAGTGCTTATGGCATAAACTGCTTTTTGCTTCAGCCTTGCAGCACGTTCATATGATAGCATTGAACAGCATGAATGGAGCCATGTCAAATGCTAGGTACTGTTTTTCTCTGCTGTAGCATTGACAGAGGAGCTGTGGCCAGGCTTGTCCTGTGGGTTAGGAGTGCTGTGTGGCCACGTGTCCCAACCTGTGCTAGGCTGCATACTGGGCCCCACAGTGCTCAGACCGTGCCTGCTGAGCTTTCTTTGAAGCACCCACAGCCAGTGTCCAGCTGGGGTGCCCCAGCACTCCTGCCCTGTGGGGGACCCAGCAGAGGGGCCATCATTGTAGTCTGGCCAATGGGGGGGTTGTGGGAAATGCATTTTGATGCCGCACAGCAAAGCAGAATCATTATGTTGTGTGCATTGTTTGACTGGTAGCGTGTACAAGATGACTGTTATTGTAGCTTACAGCTATTTTAATGCTTCTGCACAAGAGGGGAAAATTACTGTTCTTTATTGCCTTGCTGCGCTTAAAACCTTGGCTAGTGTGTGCCCTGATGTGTATTTGAAGGGCTATTTAAATACCCCTTTTAAGGAAAAATGATACATGAGGGAGAAAAATATTAAAATCTTGAAAGACTAGACGAGTCTGGATACCCTTGATATGGTAGATATTGCTTTTTTCTGTTAAACTTGCTCCTTCAAATCTGGTCTGCTTGAGCAGTGGTTAAGGTACAGTCCCTTTACTGAGGGCAGTGTGTATCTGTGCACACCTATGCCTGTGTTTGATGACACCCTTATCCCATGCAGCATTTTGATGTTTTGTTGTGATCACCACAGGTACAAACTGATCATAGGTCTACAATAATTCGTGGTGCAGCCAGATGAAACACTTAACCAGTGAGCAGGCCATTTCAATAATTAACTGTTATGTTTTCAGTATTATAGCAAGGTGCTTCTAACCATCATCTTCCAGTTAGGGCACTCACTGTCTGAAAATAATCTCTTATTATTCTTCAGGTGTTGGTAACTCACTATTTTGTAACCAAAGAGGAAGATGTTCCAGTTGCCAGGGAAGCCTGTGTGCTAAACAGGCTTTACTGTAAAGGATTACATTTTCTCCTGAAAAGCAGAGTGCCAGTTGGGCTGGCAGAGGATGGGATGGGAGTGCAGGAAGACTCAGCCTTGGGAGGCTGGAGCCTGGGGCTGGTGGGAAACTCTGTGTGCATGTACCTGAAACTTGCACAACCTGCTGATGAAAACAGAAAAGGAATAAATAATAAATAATGCAGGAATTATATATGCCTGTTTCTGGCAGAGCTTTTTTGGCTGCCTCCAGAGACTAGGGAAGCTGTTATTATCAGAAAAATCATTCTCTAGCTTGTTTGAGAGATAACTTTGAATAAGGGTTCCTGTAACGTTGTCAGATCTCCTCTCTCTTATGCCCTCAGCAGAGCTCTGTTGGCCTCATGGCAAATTACTAACAAATCTAGGCCATAATCTACTTTTTAGTGATAGCAGTAAACTAACTGAAGAAGAGCTGACGGGGAGTCTGTGAGTCTGACACAGTTTAGCAGGGGGTTCCTGCAAGGTTGATCTTCAGAATGTTCTCATCAAATGTTTTCATTAATGACTTATGTAAAAAAAAAATTTGTGCCAAAAAAGAAATTTGCCAGCAGTAGAAAACTGAGAAGCATTACAGTGCACAGAATGATCAGCTGGAGAACCGACTGTAAATAAAAACCAAATAGAACAAATGGCGACTTCTTACACTTAGGGACTAATTATAGGTGTTTGTACTGTACAATGGAAGTTCGTAAATTGAAAGTTCCACAAGAAGGGGAAGATTAGAGTGTAGAAGTGGAACGGATTGGCAGGATGGAAGCAAACTGTGGTCCCAGAGTGTACCGGTCAAATTACTTCTTCTAGGTTTTGTCTGAAATTAATGTTACTGTATGTGTCTTGATGAAATGTTGACAAAATTTTTTAATTTCTATGTGTTAATTTCTATGACACTTTTTTCAGTAGTGTCATGCTGTCACACTAAGTCTATATACATTGGGAAATATTTCACTTTCCTGTTGTGGCAAGGAAGCAAACCCTTTGGGGTTTAGAAAATGTAATCCTCTTGGATTACATTTGGATACCACCAAAATGGTATCCTTTATGGGATACCAGGGCAAGATAGTCAGCCCTCATATATAGTGCATTTGCCTGACCTAATGATCCTGCAGGCCGGCACTTTTAATGTACATTTACAATAGCTTTATTTTTTTTTAATATCTGGTTATCTCCCTGTTATTACTGGCTTACTTTTTTACATACATCCTGCTACTGAGGAGAAGAAAATTAAAAGTAACAACTTTCCATGTAAGAAGTCATTCTGAGGTCATGGTTTTGAATATACTACACTAGAACGAATCCAGATCATGATTCATGTAGGATTTTGCAGGTTTAATTATCTTGTCTCCCTTTTCTTTGTGACATAAAAAAAAATAATCCTGTGGGTTTAACTAGTCCTGCAGGGGAAAAATGTCAGAAAGTGGAAGTCTTCAAAAGCTTAAGAAGTGCATTTCACTGTGCATGTGGACCCAGAGATGGTGGGTGCTTCTGCTGAACTGACAAGTCAAGCAACTGTGTGACCATCAGGAGTCACCTCTTGAGTACTCTGCCATGGTTTTCTCTTGTTCCAGAAGGAGGACAGCTTGAACTTGCAGAGAAATCTTTCCTGACTTTGTGCACCTCATGAGTTATTTTTCACGAGCTACCATAACATATGACACACACAGCCAGAGAGTGGTAGCAACCAAGTGTTCTGTAATCTCAGACCACACGAGGACTGAGTATGGCTAAGAGAAATTAATTACCGCTATAACATTAAAGAACATAAAAATCACTTTGTAGATGCCCTTATTAAATAAAAAAAAAGTATCTTTTTGGATTTAATTTAATCCCTTTGAGGGGGAATTAAGCTAAGCAAACAGAAGCTGCTGTACTTCTGAAGGAGTGCTTCCATGCAAGGCTTCAGTGTGCTTTAGTTTGACATCTTTACTTTCTTCATCTTGACTTCTGTAAGCAGCTTTGCCTAGACATGTCTGTTGTTCCCTATGGATACCAAACTGGCACTGTATAATAAACAGTAGGTTAATGTGTCTAGACACAGCCTCAAGCTCTGTGAATTTTCACTTAAAGAAAAAGTTCTGTCATTCAGAAATAATGAGGCAATAAGGATATCAGAGTTGTATTGTTTTCTGTTTTCCCCAGAACTTTATGTCCTGCTGACTGATTGGTATCCATGTAGGTGTTGTGTTTATAGTAATCCTGTAAATTGTAGTTGTACACTTTGGCTTCAGACTCAGGGTAGGCTGGTGAGCTGATGTGGCAGATTAGAATGCATAGATTATAAGGCATTTTCATACTGTCTCTTCAAATGTTTGCTTCCATTTCCCTGGAACAGGCATGCAGGAGTGGGGCAAAATGACTGTCATTTAAATGGCTTGTATACCATGACTAAAAAACACTAGCCACTGCTACAAGAGCTATCTTAAAGACAGCAACAGAGCAGGCAGAAAGAGGCAACCTTTTCTCCTCTGCCTCATCTTTGCCTGACAGCTGATAATAAAAAATAATTTTCCCTAACAGCAAGGTAAGTCAAGGCAAGTTGAGAGTCTGTTTCCTAAGCAGATGCCAAGGCAGCTTCCAGAACAGATGGTGTTGCGTTGGCATGAGCTTTCTGTCCACACCCTGCAGTGTTTTGTGGGGCATCTTCTCTCATAGCTACTGGGCAGTAAACACAACCCTCATTTGGCCTCTGAACTGGGAAGCTGGGCTGATATCTTGTGCCATCTGCTGAAGGCTCCTGCTGTGACTCACTGATGGCAGTTGGAACGAGTTGCCTGTGTGCAGGATCCTGTCACATACACGTGTGTCTCTCTCTGTTTGTTAAGAGTGCTGCCAACAGCCTGCAAACATGGGCATTTTGTGGAGAAGGCTTAGAAGCTGCTGTGCCTTATCCTAATTTTGGAATCCGTACCTCTGATTTAAGAGTCTGAATTTATGATAATCTAATGTCACTACAGCGTGTCAGCTCTGAGTTATACGAGCACATGTGATAGCCATCCTCCTACAGAGGGAGGGCACCGTTCACAATTTTGGAACATTTGGCTTTCAGGCATCTGCAGTCCAGGAACTACTCTGCAAAGAGGAGGTGCCAGGTCCCTGGCGTTGTTACTGAGGTGAATAAGAGCTGAACTCAGGGCTCAGCACAGCCCCACAGCAGGGCCCCTGCCAATTGCTGAAGTACGTGTCAATTAAAAAATGTTTTCTCTCGTTGCTGTTACACAGGTCAAAGTGCCATTTTGACTTTTCTATTTACTAAAGAAACTCATTCATAACAAGTTGTTTTCTGCCACAGAAGTCAATGAGTGAGGGTACATTTTGTTTTCTTTTTGCTGTTGATGGTGCAGCCTTGGTTATGCATTTTTGTAACTGGTGGCCCCACAATGGGTAGCTCTAAACAGCTAATCATTATCTGGCAGCTAATCATTATCTAGCATTCACAGAATGGTGGCTTGAGCCTTAGTTGGCCTTTTGGGAGCTTTCTGCTGCAAGGGAAGAGGGAGGGAGATATGTTACTAGGATTTGAAGTAAACCAGCAACCTCCTTTCCTTTGGATTAAAGAGTGTTAAAACAGGAATATGTAGGAGAAGGAAGATATTAATTTTAAGGTCAATGCCTGTCACATGAGTTTTACTGGCCATCACCTCTCTTAATTGCAGAAAATGGCTTACTTGGATATCCGATGTGGAGGGCAGATGAATGTGCATCCTTAATTTCCTCCCCAGGGAAGGTCATAGTGCCTCTGAGGGGAATAAAAAACCCTGCCAGTGTGTGGTCAGCAGATGCTTTCTGCACTGTGACTGCAGAGAAGAGTGAACTGCTGCCATTAATGACTGTCGGGGCTGTTCTTTTGCTTTAATTATTTCACCCTTTATTATGAGTATTGGTTAATGTGTTTTTCATCTCTTTTGTGTCTGCTTAGCAGCTGATGGCTCTCAAAGCAGGGACAAACTATCTAAAAGGATAAAAATGGGAGCAGATTTTATTTGTATTACTGACATCTGTGTCTTACCATTTTTTGGTATCTTTGCCACACTACATATCTGACAGATTTCAAGAAGACTTGTACTGACATGGGCAAAAGGTTTGCATCTGGTTAGAGATGAACTGTAGCAGTTCACAGGGTAACCATAGCCCTAATTCAGGATTTTGCTATAATTATCCAACTTAAACATCAAGATGAAGGCTATCTTATGAACTGACAGCTATCGTAAGGATTTACTTGTTTTAATTGACCCTGGGAGCCATTCTGGTTTCTTATTTTTTGTGGGATGTTATTACATTTTTATCTCTCCAAATCAACAAACTTCTTGTTAAAAATCTGTGTTTTCTGTATTGCCCTTGGACATCACCAGTAGGTTGTCCCTCACATAGAGAAGGTTTATGCACGAGCCAAGGAAATGGAACAGAGTGCTGTGGGCATTGGCAGAAAATTTGCCTTGGGTGGCATAAACCACAGCATGAACAGTGGCTGTGTGCCTCGTGGAGGCAAAAATGTTCAACTTCTCTCTGCTGTAGCATTATCCTGCCTTTAGATATGGCATAAGGTGTGTCTGTGTGTGTTGCAGGTTTGTGTCACAGCTGTTGTCACCAGGCTGACCTTGTCTCATAGGAGATGACATTTAGCCTTATTTTCTCTCAGACTCTAGAGTGACCAGGTTCAATTTTAGAGCAGAAGTGGGTAACTGTACAGCTCAGACTTATGGCTGGCATATGTTTGAGGAGTGGTCTGATTCCCTCTCATCTTACACTGAACCATTCTCCAGTAGCTGGCAAAGGCCAGTGTGGAGGTTTGATTTGCTGAGAGGGGCAATTATTGCTTTTGAGAGAACAGAGAGAGGCTCTATTAGCTACAGGAAGCCAAGAGCTCTTCACAAAAGACCCTTAATGTTCTGGACTGAACTGTAGTTGGTGCTAATTTCAGCTCTTAAGGGAAGTCTTAATTATCATATGAGGACAGAATATTTTTAGGAAAAAAAGATGAAGATTTTTTTTCAGCTTTTGTCTCACTACTAAAGATACCAGTAAATAAGAGAAACCACCCCTGTCCTTCAGGTTTCCAAGAGCAAAGATAAAGAAGAATGATAATTATATTTAGTGTTTGGTGATCTTAGGTCTTTCACATACTGTGATTTCTCCTCTTATATACTCTTCTCAGTGTATTTTGTGGCAGCATTTCATATAAAACAGCTTTAGTATATGTCAAACCCAGCACAACTTCAGCCTCAGCACTATAGTGAAGCAACAACAGTAAACTTCTTGCCCAGAATTACATGTGCTTGAAAAAACCTGCCCTGTAGTCTCTTCATGTGTCCTGACTGTCAGTACAGAACCACAGAATTATACAGAACCACAGTACACTATACTCATTAAGGTTGGAAATTACTTCCAAGTTCATTAAGTCCAACCTTTGACCAAACACCACCATGCCAACTAAACCATGGCACTGAGAGCCACATCCAGTGGTTTCCTGAACACTTCTAATCTCAGCATTTGTAGCTTTAAGGCAAACCCAGAACCTTGGTGTTATTAGCACCATGCTCTAACCACCTCAGATAATCTCATGCATCAAGTAGTTGGAAAAAAACAATCTTAATTTAAAGAAGTGAAAAAAAATTTTATTAGCTTAAGTTAATTTTATTAACTGGTTTGAAATTACATATTATAATGATAGGAACATAAGTACATACATAAAAATATCTCCCTGATGTTAGCATATAGAAAGGTATGTTTTATAGTGACAAGAACTGGTCCCCGAGACTGAAATCACAGTTGTTTTTCTAGCTCCACCAGAGTTACCATGAACTCTAGTAGATCATTGACTTTAATTGATTTGATTAAATAGAGTAGAATTTGTGTTTCTCAATTGTATTTTTCCCGGACAAGAATTTTGAGCTGTTTTTCTTATATATTTTTTTTTTTTTAGATCTGTATGCATAATTTTTTCCCATGTATTTATTACAGAATAAATTAATTTGGAGGTACTGTCACGGGACATTTATTTGATTCTCATTCAGAAGATCAAAACACACTTTTGAGCCACAGACTGGATTCTTAGTATGAAAAAATGTTCCTCCTGGTTGAAAAGACATACATTTGCAAACTAATGGAGCCTGAGATTCTATTTCTGGTACATATTAACTACATTTTCTGAGAACAAACCAATTTGTGTAATTACTCCAAATTCCTTCTACAGCTAGAAGTCTGTACAACTCCCTACTGATAGTCTTTTCACTATTATTCCCATATCCGTGCACTTATTCCAGTTATATCTTTTACAGGAATATTACTTCAAGAATTATCTTTAGAGAGTATTCTATTACTTTTTTAAAATTTTCTTTTTATTTTATTGTTTTAGATCATCCATCTAGTTTGATTGTCAGTTTTGTTATTTGCTTACTGGAGTCTCTCTTTGTTCCCTTCTTGTTCATACATTCCAAAAGGACCTGAAGGCCTAAAGCAGTTCCACGATCCTGTAGTGGGGGACACCCTACCAACTGAAAGAAAGAAAATCTCAAGTGGAGAGAGCTTAAAGTAGATAAGATATAGGAAATCAATAGGTGTAAAAAAGGAGGAAAAAATGAAGAAAATGAGCCAAAGTTTCAAGAAAAACAAAGAAAGATGTAATCTTTCTGAAATAAAATTAACTTATGATGTTGGTGGCTAACATGTATGTGAGTGCAAAGCAGAAATTAAAAGAATCTCCTTTTCACTGATACTTGGTCTGTGTCCCAAGAATTTGATAATCCTGAGAAATGCTGGTGCAGGCATGATGGCTCATACACCTGCTGCCAGACACTCCTTGTTGTAGCCTGGTAGGGGTCAGCCCCAGAAATTCCCACCAATGTGACACAAGGAGTCAAACATTTCCTGTGTGGCACCAGTTTCCCTTCAGATGTCTGAGCAGGGAGGTGCCCATGGTGGGCAGCATCTGCAGCTCAGTGTGGTGAGGGACTTCCTTTGACCAGGCTGAGATCCAATCTCTTGGATCCAATCCCTGCCAGCAGCTGTGTTCTGACAAACAGGCTCCTACACTCCCTGAAGGAGTGCACCTCAAACCAGGGGTGCATCCATACATTGTAGTGCTTTCAACAATAGTTTCCACACCTTGTGAAAAACAGAACAGGATTTCCTGATCAGAACACAAAACCGCCAACATAGCCTATGTATTTTCTTACCTTTAGCCTGATCTTGATTTTTTTTCATATTTGAAAAATAAAATCCAAAAGCATTTCATGTCAGATGTCTAAAGTGACTGTGCTGTGCATGATGCAAGTGATTTCTGGTTTCTGAAAAAGCTATAGTTGTAATGCCTTTCCCTCCCTCTAGTAAGTGGACATAAATATTCACAGGGCTGGATACATTTTGCTAGGTACATTATTCATTCATTTGCTGCAAGAAGTATTTGCAAATAAATGCTATTATAAAAGAAAAGCACTGAAAATCTGCTTTCTATTCCTTTAACCAATGTTAGTGCACTACAGCATAGCTGAATTTGGCAAGGCACTAATAGATAAGTTCTTCTGAAGAGCAGATGTCAGTGAGAATTTAAGGGATGTTTGAACTGTTTTTCTAATTTTGCATACAAATATTAATATGGTGCAGTACTGAATAAATTTATTGCATGTGCCGAAGGGCTTACATCCCTATCAGTGAAACTGGGGGGGATTTTTTGAGTAGAGTCTGCTGGATTTTATTTGAAAGGTATACATTTTATTTGCAGAACAGAAGAGGTAAATATGAATTTTCATTGTATCCCTTTACTACTTAGTTATTCTTAGAGTTTCCATTAGTTTTGGAGCGCTAGCGACTACTGATTTGATCTCTTTTTTTTTTTTTTCAACCAAGCATTATTATTATTTTGTTAGCATACCTTTCTCCTCAGAAGAAGGAAATTGCCTTACCCTCAGAGCAGAGTTCATCCTGTCTGATGTATTCATGTGCAGAGCAGATGTTGAGTCTAAGCTCCATACTTCCAACTCTTTTTCTACTCAATGAAGAAAGATGAGCACTTCTGGAGTAATTTGTCTCTGAAATCCATCTCAGGATGTCAGGGATTTAGCACTGAAATTGTGAAATACACCATTTGGTGTACAGTGTCAAGGTGATGGTGCTTGAGTAACTACCAAACCAAGGCTCAAAGAAGATGGGATGAACATCCCTATGAGTGATAGTCAATTCTTGGTGCAATGTCAATGGCTTGGCAATGTGTTTATGAAAGAGCAGTTTTTGACAGGGTGGAGTGTGATGCCGTGGAATGCCCCTTGGATTTACAGTCTCAATTTCCAATTTCAGGGAGGAGAACATTGCTATTATCAGGGAAAAATTCGAGGAAATCCTGTATCATTTGTTGCCTTGTCAACATGCCATGGACTACAGTAAGTTTGCTGTTTTGTTTTTTCTGACCTTTGTTTATTACTCTTTTAATCAAAATCAAGTGGTTTATAGTGAAATAATACATGTATATAGTAAAATAAGTGCTATTTATTTTCCTACCAGTTTGTTACCAATATTAAGTAATCAACTATCTCCAGAATTTCCTTTTTGTATAAACTGAGGACTTACGGCAGTGGCCAGGTATTATTTTAAGATAATTTATTATAGAGATAGCAGAGTAGAAGTTGCTTAAAACATCCTATTATTCAAGAATAAAAGTAATGCCAATGAATTATTTGGAAATTTTGTTCTTTTCTTTTTGTTATAATGATGTATACATGATTTCTTCTCTAGTTTGTACAAAGAAATGTCAGTTTAGAATTTATCTTGCACTGTCCATTTTGTTAACAGAATTTCTGGCCTTAAGCTGTATGTGTGGGGTAATATCTTGCATATAGTAAAACCTTGAAAAATCTAGAAGAAAAGATATAAGAGGGTGCAATAATTTCTATTTGAAGCATGTAATTTTCCTTATAATATAATTAAAGCCTCTGACAAGTGAAGGTTACATGAAGCTGTGTAAGGATTGTACAGCTTTTGGACCTTTCTACTTTTGGCATTATTGAATGGTGCTAGGCAGGTTTTCAGATCAGCCAAGTGCCTGTCACATCTGGGAATTATAGGATCTCAGCACTTCTAATACTGACATCAGCTTGAAAAGTCATGGCCTCAAGTGAGCCTGTGTGGAGATCACATAAACTTTACCTTTTTCTGTGGATTCAGGATTTAGCTGATGGAAATCTTCTTCAGCCTATCGTTTATCTGCAACTATTCTGTAGTTCTGGTATCGGTCATATAAATACTTTTATAGTTGTATATTCTTTGTTATGAAGGGGAGAATGCATGCAGAAGACTTGTCATCCTTGCACTTGTCTGATTTACAGCTGTGCAGCTCAAGAAACTTGAGCCCAGTTTGAAGCATGGACAGTGAGCCTAAAAATAGCAGCTTCCTAATGCATCCTGAGCCACTGCATGGCTCCCATTAGTGGTGATCCATTAGGTCTTGGCCCCTGGTAACTCCTAGGAGAAAAAGCAGGATGAAGGAGAGCCTGCATTTTTCTTTCCCTGCCCTCTTTTTGTGAATTTATGCCTAAAACTGTTGTGCCGCTCTGTATTCTTAAATGGCCTGTTTTCCAAATTGGTCCCTTCTAAAGTTATATGATGAATGATGCTTCTTTTTCATTGTATAATTCAGCTCTCTCTTGAGAAGTATCTCCCCTTCTCCTTCCCCTCCCTCTCCCCTCCATTTCTTCCCTGATATAATAAAGTTTCAGCTGAATTCTTTCACTCAAGCTTACTCTAATCAGGCTGGCATTTCAAGCATCCAGTACAAGAAAATAATGTTTCCTGAGCTGAATTAAACTCACATTCTCTGACACTGCATTTCTATCATTGCAACTAGCTCCTACACAGTTGATTTTAAATGATAAGTAATTACTAGAAACTCACACTGGCAATCAGAGCTCCTTAGATTCAGACACAGTTTGGAGTATCTTGCTGGAATTAGGGTAGCTGGGGAGAGTTGTCTTCTCTAAGGTCTACGGGGCAGGAGCTTTGCTTTCGTGAATTTGAGGAAGTACATAAGCTAGAACAGATGCCTTTAAGAGAATAACAAGCTCTATATTTCTAAGGGTCATGCCAATCTCTTTTGCGTATTAGTACCTCTAGATCTCAGCCAATAACAGCAGAATTTTTTATACATGTTGGGGGTTTTTAATCATAAGTTATGAGCTCTTCTTTTAGTAATGTCTGCTTTGCATCCTTCCTTTTATTAGTTAAATCAACCACATCTGCCTGACAGAATTCCTGAAATTACGGATGTCGTCTTAATGACGTGGATAATGACAAATAAATCTCTGCAACCTTAGCTTCGAGCAAGCCATTTTGCTGGGATTTTTGTTTTGTTTGCTTTCTGTGGGATATGCAGTAACCACGGTTCCCTGCGAGTTAACAGAGGAAAGCCTTTGCGGGCAAAGGCCAGCGGCTGCTGGGATGTCAGGGAGCTGCAGCGAGGCTCGCAGCCCTGGGAGGCGAGGGCTCGGGCAGCGGGCACGTCTGGGATCTTGCTGCCGGCTGGTGGTGGATGTAAAAACTGCCGTGGCTGCTGTGAGTTCCACTATCACAGCCGCAAACGTGATTGTCTGGAGAATACACATCGTCAAAATGCAGGCTTTGGAAATGTTTTGCTTTCTCCTTAACACAGCCGTGAGCGTGTGGTTTGTTCAGAGCGCGCTAGGTGTGTGGTAGGTGGGTGGAGAAGAGCCACAGATGCTTTGGGTGGGCAGGTCAGCTCTGCAGGCCAGCTGTGACCATTATTCTTGTCACTGTTGAGTGGCTTGATCAGAGATCAGAGCAGTCTCATGAGAAGCTCTTTGCTGACAGCGCTTCAGCTTGCAGACGCTGCTTAACTAAAGTTGCAAGTAGAGGAAAAGAAGTTGTCCTGGTTTAGGGCAAATTTGGGAGAGGGAAAGAAAGGAAAACAAACAAACCTCTAGATGAACCACCCCTCCCCTTAGCTGAATCAGGATAGGAAAAGAAAATTTCCTTGGTAGAAAGTGGAAAAAGTTGTTTATTTAACAGATAAAACACTCNATCAACCCAGGACAGAAGTTTTGCCTGATAAAGAGCTACAGGATCTTCCCCAATCTCATCTTATTTCCAAGCAAATAATCTTCAGTGGATGCTAGAATATTTAGCTTAAACTGTATAGACAGCATTTATTTCTAAGGAATAGGAACATGTGAACAAAATAGGAACAAAAGGTGAAGCAGCTTTACATTGTAGTTATGCTCATACTTGATATATGTCACTCAGTTAACCCAGGTTACTTCTGTGAAAGTCAATTTTGCTGATTTAAAAAAATGCTGCATAAGAAAGAAGAAAAGTATCTGCTTTTGTTGCTTGTAATTCTTGTTTGTTTTGTGCATTTTTATCAGTAACATAAGAAAATTAATTATCTTGATTTCATGCTGTTGTTGTGTACTATGTGCCAAGTTTGAACTTACAGCTCATTTTTAGG
Source organism: Thryothorus ludovicianus (assembly GCA_013397245.1). Taxonomy (NCBI): domain Eukaryota; kingdom Metazoa; phylum Chordata; class Aves; order Passeriformes; family Certhiidae; genus Thryothorus; species Thryothorus ludovicianus. Next base: position 2,311,772 of record VZTB01000696.1, read on the forward strand.
ACCAAGCTCAAACACCTTAGTAATGGCCCTTTGAAAGGGACATGCTGATACAACCTAATCCCAACCATGTTTGTACACCACTGCAGTAAGGGCAAAATTACTGAAAAAATATTCTGGTTTGATTGAAGATAAGAATGTATTGATTTAAGAAATGACCTTTGTTTTTCTGCTCTTACAGGGTAATATTGGTATGAACACTTTCTTTAAATGAAATGCTAAGGAAAGAGTTAATGAAAAAGAAATTAAAACCTGATGATAATTCAATTCAATGCCATTTTTGTTTGGAGAAAGCTATGCATATGTTCCAAATATGTGTTCCTAAAGACAAGTCCCTTATCTATCTGTTACAGGTACCTATCTCCTGCATGGGAGTGGAGGCTGTGAACTGGGTTTTCAGTTGGTTAAATTAGTCCATTTTTTGTTTATATGTATTGTAGAGAAGGTTTGTGGAAGAAGGAAGAGTCTGCATCACCATAAGAGAAAATCTTTCTTTCAGTGGAGTGAAGAAACAAAACCTTGATCCAGAATTGCATTCGGTTCCTGAAACCATTTTAAACTCTCCCTTTCTCAAATATTTAAATTTTTAAAAATGTTAACTTTAGGAAGTTTCTTCCATGTTTTACTAGTGAATGTTTATTAAGTCTGTGTTTACATTTCCTGCTCTTGACAGTGGGATGTTTTACGATGGAAATCATACTTACCTTATTGAACCAGATGAAAACTACACTTCAGATGTAAGTAGAACTTACAGTAGTCCTTGCTGTGTTTTTTGAATACAGTCACCCATGGGGACAGGGTAGACATAAGGCCGTGGGGCCGATGGGTCATCCCCTCACTCCCAACTCATTTACCTTGAATGTGAGACTCTATCTTCATAGACAAAAACAGACCCACAAAAATTAGACAGTGGTGTGTCTTTCTGTGTGTGCTCTTGTGGAGCACTGCAGCACTAGAGGAGGGTCCCTTGGAGCCAGCAGCAGAAGCCTGTGAGTGCCCAGTCCCCTTCTCTGGCCCTCCCTGCTCTGGCTTTGATACATCACTCTCCTCCTGGCTCATCCTTGACTCCAGTTCAGCAGCTCCTGGGATTCTCATTGACTCCCTGAGCACCTCTGGGAGCCTAATTTAGGCCTAGCTCTGTGTGCTCAGCCACTGTGTTTGAGGTACTCAGATATAAAAGGTGATTAAGTGTGGCATTAGCCATCACATTGCAGTTGGGAAAAGAAGAATGTAGAGTAATGGTGCAACTTGCATGTTCACTGGTGTGTGTGTTGGGTAACAAGAACCTTTGGAATTCTCTGTTTAATGCTCATGAGATGAACTAATTTTTCCTGATCTAATATGGACAATTATTTACTATTTCAGGATGACTTCCATTTCCACTCTGTTTACAAATCCAAGTTGTTTGAATTTCCTTCAGTCGACCTGCCATCTGGTATGATATTTTAATATTCATGACTTATTGAGTGTTTAAGGCTGAATTTGTTGACTATATTTCATGGATCATCTTCTGAGAGGGTATTGTTTTCTTATATATATACCTTATTTTACCCAATTAATTAAAGAAACACTGAAAAAACCCACATTTTGAAACAGCGAAAGCATAGGAAAGGAATCTGAAATGATGAAAAAACTCTGAATCCAGTGAATGGAACCTCTCCCAGACCTTCATGTAGTGCTATGTGTTTCTCTTATGGGCTGGATTATGTGCTAGTAGTTGTAGAGAGGAAAGGACTGAGGTTGTCTAGAGGTGATGAAAATAAACACCATGTTGATGGTGTTTGCTAGATGTTCATGGGTTTTTCCTGTTTTGAGATACAGGGTGAGTACCATGGAGCGAGCATAGGCCTGGGACACAAGAAGTTCCCAAGCGTTGTTGCTGTTCAGTGGCTCTGATCTCCAGTCCAGCATCTTTCACAGGGCTGGCTGTGATGAGAGCCATGCATTTCAGTGCAAATGAATTTGGAGACAGAAGTAGTTTCAAGTGTTTGTAGTGAAGAATGCCCATACTGTGTGTGGAGGGAGAAAGGTTTTTAAAAAAAATAGGTTTTCATCTGAGAGGCTGTCTTGCTAATTGAAGCTAAAATTGTAGTATTTATGACATATCCCCATTCTGTCAAGGATTTCCCAGTTTTACAGATGTGTTTTCCTGCTCTACAACACATATCCTAGATAAATATAACTGTCCTTCGTAGACACTGACATTTTGGTAGAAACCACCTCCAGATTAATTTCTTCATGAGAGTTACAAATGTTTTTTCATTTTGCTATGAACTATTTGTCCTATGGTAACATTTGGATCTGAGATCTGAGTGCTGAGTACTGCATGCAGAGGGGTCCATCCCTGGAGCACAGTTGGTGCAGGTTTGCCAGTTGTTAAGCAAATTAGAATAATTCAGGGAGCTAATGAGAAAAGAAAAAAAAAAAAAAAAAGGAAATTGCTACAATAGGGTTGCCTTAATTTCAGTTCTGAAGAAGGAATCTGTCTGAATCTAAACAAAAACAGTGTCCCTGCTTGGTGTCTCCTGTCCTGTGATGATGATTGGCCAGGCAAGGTAGAGGCAATGTTGGGATGGAGGGACATGAGCACAAAAGGCTCATGACTTATGTGCAAGGCATTGACTTGTTCTGTGTCACAAAACTTCCTGTGTACCTGCACCTTACACACATACCATGCTTACTACCCGTGCTTGCAGAGATGGCAGTGTAATGAGAGCAATTTACTGAACTTAAGGTCAAATAATAAAGGGCATCCTTTATCGCATTTTCTTGAGGACATATAATTCAAAAGATTGGAAATAATGCAACCAATGCTGAGTTTAAAATAAATCTTCTGCCTCAGGTTGTTAAAATAAGACACTGCTAGTGTTGGCACTTACTATCTGTAAGCTGCTTTATAAGATTTCCTAATAGTGAAATTTTATGTTTTCAAGATTTTGGAATAAAATCGTTTGCTGCTTTTAAAATTATGGAAAGGGATTAATTGCAAGCAAATGCCCCAGTTTCACCTCCACCAAAGCTTCTTGATTTTCAAAAACTGCTTAACTAGGGCTTCATGGTCTGGTTTTGTTTATTTGTTTTCCCACAAAAAATCCAGGCATGCTTGTACAGTTTTTGATTTTACTATAGATAACAAATATATAGTTACTGGCTTTGCTGTACAAAGCCCAGCATGTGACACAATGGAACACGTTGCCATCCAGATTGAATTAGAATCACAGGTTTATAGAAAAGGTTAAAAATAAAATTCAGTTACAGAGTTCTAGTCTTCTCAGTTATGCAAGTATCTAATGTGGATAAGAGGTACAGGGTGCTAATCTTCCATCACTTTATGTTTAGGATCCTGTGTATGGAGAAATAAACTTCAATTCACAGTCTACTTTCCCACATGTCCATACTTGTTTTTGTAAAATTGTTTGAAATGGTGTTTCTGATGGTTGTAGTGAAAATTGCAGTACAAGTATAATACTATATCCTCATTAGGAAACCCACCATTTTTCTTTGTCTGTGATAATTCAATTTATCTCTGTCTATAAGTCATCCTCCATGCATAGCCACAGCTTCAAGAGGATGAGAGCTCCACCAGTATCTCTGCTTCTTCCCTGCTAGTCTGGAGAGGTCTGACTGCTGTCTTGACCTTTTTTTTTTTCTTTAAATAATATTTGCAATTAATTGCTAATAGTATTGTTGTGATTGATTTTTTTTGAATGTACTGCAACAAAATTATTGTTAGCAGTAGCAGGCACTGTGCTGGTAAAAATCATTATAACTACTCTCATAATTTATCAATTTGACTGGCCTAAGGAGATTTTCTGTGAAGCCAAGATTTTTCTCTTATCTTTAGAAGAGTGTGTGTGCAAGGTAAGATTTCCACTCAGCATTTCCACTGCATTAGGAATGAACTGGATAGATCACCAGCTTCAATATTGGTGTTAGAAAGGGATAAAAATTCAAGTGATAGGAATTACTCAGTATCAGTGATAGTAAAAGCACACTCTATTATATCATGGTTCAATAGCAATGTACTTTATACATTCTTTTGCTTCCTGGGTATTTAAAAAAAAACCCCACAAGCTGTTGCAGAAAAGAATTTATTGTACTCTACTTTTCAGTGGTCTGAGGAATAATGAGGATTTTAAATAAGGAAGTTTGGACAGATGACTTGGCACGCTTAGAGCATTTGACTTTGTATTTACTGGACTGTGTTTTTTCTCACAATCTCTGTTGACATCTACAATGCCCTGGCATGGTTTTAGATAGCAATATGTTATCAAAGGTGCTGTTTTTCAAATAATACATAACAGATGTCCTTTTCTTTTGGGATCATATAAAAACTATGTAGATATGACACTTAGGAATATGATTTAGTGGGACTTGGCAGTATTAGGTTTATGGTTGGACTCGATTTTAGCAATCTTTTCCAACCAAGATGATTCTATGATTTTGTGAATCTTCATTACATTTTTTCAAGGTAATATATTCCCACCAAAATAAATGCTAGACTCTCTCAACTGTCAATATTCACTGTGATTTTGCTGGTCATTTTGCCTGAGGGTCCTTGGATGGAAATGCATTCTGTGTGCATTTATCCATCTTGGAATTATTAAGGCAGTGTTAATGTGTTAATGGTAATGGCTGCTTCATTTCTCTTAGAGATGACTAACTTTTGTGGGTAAAATAATCACATTTGCTGGTAAAGTTATCTGAGATCCTATATACATAATGCAAATTATGATTTTATTGATTGAAATGTGTTACTTTTACCAGTTTCATTATGCATGTTATAAAACCGAAATGACAGGTTGAGATCCAGTTGTGTGGCACTAGAACAGAGTCAAAACTCATTAACATACATAAAGCATAATCAAAAACATTGTAAAAATATTTCCAATATTTATTTTCTCATCATTGCATGCTCAGGAATCTGCAGGCCTTTAAGCAATAAATAATGAGCTTGGGTATCATTTAATTTATCCTCGGTCTTTTTTCTAAAGGAAGTCCTCAAGTGCATTGGTGTAACCATAAAAACATTTTTAGGCAGAGAGTCTATGATTTTCCAGGTTGCTCTATGTAAAGATATCTGCAATTCTCACATACCAAAATGACTCTATAGTCCCTAATTTACCCATGACAGTACCAGTTAGTCATGCTTTGTTTTCCTGGTTTGTCTTTTTAGTGGTTTGCCCCTTCTGGTTAAGATTATCACTTAGGCCTGTCTCGTCAGATTGGCCACTCAGCTTTGTGTTTTAATATTTTGCTGATATGGCAGCCCTGTCAAATTCCTATCAGTATGTTTTTTAATCCTATTTTTGAACCTCATGCAGAAATTGTCTAATTAATGTCCAGCAGGAAGGGAAGCTGTGAGAAAATTTCCTGTCACACCAGCAAAACTGAACTGATCAGGAATTTGTAAAACAAACAGAAGTTGTGTACAAAGATATATGAACTGGAAGTGCCTTAATTTACACAGCTCCATCAATCCTATAGCACTATAGGGGTGCTCTATAAATGCTATAGGAGCTATAATGCTACTTCTCTGCAGGGCTGGTAAAATCACTGGAACACTGAAAGAAGTTTTCAGTTCCTTGAAACTGAAAGGATGGCCAAAGCTGCAGTAAGCATAAAAGAGACAAAGCAGTAAAAGGAGAAAAACATTATTACAAACTAAGCAGCTGCAAACATTTAATTTGCATGAATGAAAGAAAGATCTTCTTGGGGTTATGTGAATAGCAAACACATTTATACAAGATAATGAGGGAGCTTTATTTTATATAGGGAAAAGAGAGGCAGGGACTATGAATCTAAAATTAAAGATGGAAAATTACTTCTTGGACATTTGAATGGGTGAGAGCAAGTGTTGCCTCCTGCTTAGTTTATAATCTGTCCTCTTCCATGAGGGGCTAGTAATAGATTTGGTGAAAAGGATTTGGCAAAAGAATAAACTACTTGATGCTTATGATTAGAGGTTTAAGAAGTTAAAGACACAGAGGGATTATCAGGGAGGAATATTGTGTTGGTAATGGAGCATTGCCAAAATCTCATAAGGTTTCTCCCAACTCTGACATATTTTGCTTTGTGAATATAATCGTCTTAAAGCATTAATTCTGCCTTCCATGCTGTTCTTATTAATTTAGGTAGCTATTGCAAGAGCTCTGTGAATGTCTGCTGAATTCCCAAAAATGTGATTCTCTCTGTGGAAGCACTATGCTAATAATATTTCATGCCTAGTATTGGTGAAGTTTTGGCATAGAACATCTGCTGTGCTTTTTGAAGCGTGACACCTACAGATCATCTGTTTCAACAGACTCAGATTATCACTAGTTGAGTTTTTAATAAGAGCCCTGTTACTGGGAAGCATCTGTAGTCTTGCCTCCCTTCTAGCTGGAAACTTGAAAAAATGAGTTGTTGCTGCATCTGAAGTGCTGAAGAATGCCATACTACTGTCATGTTGCATCAGGGTCACTAATTGCTGGGCTATATTTTTGTAAATATTCAATGTATTTGTCTGTGTTTTCTGCTTAGAGTTCTGGCAGACGAATACTACATCACAGAATTTTGTTGTAAGGCCAAGACACAAAAGAAGGAAAAGGCAGGTATGTGCCAGTATGCTTGTTTATAAGGAATATGCCATCAAGTTTGTTTCATATCTGCTGAGTTAATTTGTCCAGATGGAGTCCTGCTGCTCCTGCTGGTGTGGCATGAGATCTCTATATCAATACAGCTAATACAAGAAGAGATATCTAATGTAAGCTAAATGTTGATGGGTTCTCTTGGACTTTGCCTACCTGAAGAGTTAGGAAATTTTAAAATACTGCTATATTGCAAATGAAAAAGTAGGTAAAATATTTTTGCTCATTCTGAGTATAGTTTTATCAGAAACTCCTGTAATAAAACCATATTTTTTTTTATGTTGCAATCGTGACAAGTGGCTCAAGTTTATCTCACTTTATTTTGTTTGAAAATAAATATTCTGAACAGAGACTTCATTCCCAGTTTATTAAAGTGGGGAAACCACTAAGTGCTGATGTTTGTTACGAGTTACACTCTCTGTATTGTTAGACTCTCTCAGAGTTACATTCTCTCCCTAGGCTCGTCAGATTCCACGTAAAGTAGAAGAAGAAACAAAATACATTGAGTTGATGATTGTAAATGATCATCTGATGGTAAGACTGGCAACATCTTACAATTAACAGCAAATGGTCTTAATTTATCCAGAGAGCATAGCAATAAAGAACACTGTAAGGCTGGAATAAACTCAGTATGTCCTTAACAGAAGAGATTATGGTCTCATTAACCATTGGTGAAGTTGGTTTTAAATGCTGGCAAGTTAGTTTCACCAAGAATGCAACTAGGCCTGAGGATCAGAAAGAAGAGTCAGAAAGTAACTAATGTCAGTGTGACTTAAGCTGATGATTTTCTTTCTGACTTTCCTGGCACTCAGGAATGCATAGTGCTGTTATTTCAGTTGTGCAGCAGCTGTTGAGAATGGGGAGATTAACAGTGACTAGATTTGATTCATCCCAATCAATGTAGAGAAAATTGTTTTGTTAAACTTTTATACTTTCTCTGGGAAAAAACAGTGGGGTTTTTAATATAGTGGAAAGAGACATAATAACAGGGTATTAAAGAAAAGCCAGACTCATTCAAGTGGGAAAAAGCACAGATTTATGTCAGTGAAGATGATTTATTAATCATCTAATGAAGAAAATATAAAAGGAAATGGCAAATTCTTCAACACTTGCAGTGTTCAAAGGTAGCTTCAAACACAAGTAATGGATTTGCTCATGAATTAACTGGATAAAGTTCAGTCTGGTAATGCCCATCCCACTGGTGACATTAGATGATTTTATGGTCCCTTAGGGCTTTAAAATCAAGATATTTCTCTGAATCTTCTCTACTTCTGTAATGTGCAGCAATTCTCTCATGCAATACCTGAATTGGCAAAAATAGACATGAGAGTGTACAAGTGTACAAGATGTGTGCCACTGTCCTTAGACAGTGTACTCCTCCATCAGCTCAGTTTGGTGACCACGGGACTAAATTCTTGGATTAAAACTAATGATATTGGATGAAAGTTCCTTAAATCAGTGTAATTGTGTTTGAACCTGAAGACCTGAAGCCACAAATTTTCCCTTGGGATCCTATCTGTTTGGGCAGATTTTTTTCAAGGACAATGTTTCCTAATTTTGTCTAATCACAGCTACTGCAAGAGTCAGTCCAGTTAGGAGTTTATTCTCTGAGGTGCCAGTGGTCAAAGAAACCGAATAATTTCCTCCTATGAGAAGGAAATATCATTTGCTGTGAGTTTAACTTCCTTGTTTTTGGTGGGTTTTCCCCCCATTCCTGCTTGAAAGGATGCCTTTCCTATGTCCCAGTTGTGGGAAACTTGCCCACTAAAAGATCCTAACTTCCAGAAAATACGGACAATTTTCATTCCAGAAACAAGCATCATGGGGCACAAGATGGCAAAACATTTCTGAAAATCTTGTACACTTTGTCTTAAATTCTTCTGAGATACCTGTGACTTTCATGCCCATGATGTTCATTCATAACTGTTTTTTTTTCCTGCAAATAGGATTACCTGGACAGCTGTTTCCAGTGCCATTTTTATAACTCTGCATTACAAATTTCAGTAAAGGTGCCATTGTAGTCTCATTGCTGAATTGGTTTGGACCTGTTACTGTGTCATTATAAGAGTGTGAAACTATACAAGAAGAAAACCAGAAAATAGCTTCAGAGGGAAAATTGAAAAAAAAAAGGAGTCTGATAGATTCAAAAATGGATGCAGGCACTTCTGGGATAAAACATCTTAAGGAGTCTCAGCTATGGAAGTTTTTGTTGTTAAATTCTGCATTGTGATTAATTTTAAAATTGCCAACAGTAGTGATAATGAAGATAATAACAGAATGTTCCTGCTCTTATATCATTTTCCAGTAAAGATCCTAGAGTAGTTTCTAAAGAGAAAATCATACATCCTCACAATAGCTATTGTAAAGTGTATCAGTAATGTGCATTTCTGAGCAATTTTCTATTATTGCTTATTAACATTACACTCAGCACAAGAGACAAGACCTTGCACAGGGGCTGTTTATTGTCGATATAATTGATTTTTACTTCATGGTGTTCTGGAAATGGACCTTGTTTTTCTGAAATCTCTACCTGTTACTGGTCTGTGCTTGTTTCACAGTGTAAAAAGCACCGTCTGTCAGTTGGCCATACCAACAGCTATGCTAAATCAGTTGTGAACATGGCAGATTTAGTAAGTATCACTCAACTATATGTTCTTTTACATGTGAGACAAGTCATAAGATTCTCCTGACGATAGATGCAGGAGTTGTCAGTTCTTGGTATAACAATAGTAATGTATGAGAAGATTAAAAATTTTCATCTAGAACCATGATCATTTACTTATAAAGCCTTTGTCTAACATAAAGCATCATAGGGTTTTATTTTGTGGCTTTAAACATTTAAGTATACTGCTGGATTGTCCTTTGAGTCTGAGTTTGAAAGGGTACCTTAGATGTGAAAATTTCTAGCACAGGATCTCTGTTTTGACAAGTTCAAACCCAAAAGACAATCTGAAATTCTAATGCATTAAAATCTCTCCAGAAAAATGCACTTGAGTAAATGAGTCAGAATAGGGACATAAAGGTGAACTATGTGGATTATATTTATAATGCTAAATTGGATGAGTTGCTGACTCTTACACCTCACCACAGAAAAGTATTAGAAAAAGAAAAGTATTACTAGAAGAAGAAAATGCTTGATAATGTTTGGTGTGGAGTGATAACACAGCCTTGAAAGGATGACCTTTTTTTGTGATTCAGCCAGCATGACTTGAAATACTCCTGCAGACGTATATAGCAGTGAACAACGTGGCTTTACAGATCATTATTCCACAAAAGAGGGCCCTTGTGTGTCATTGGATGAGCTGGCTGTTATATAGGACCCATTAATTTCAAATCTTTGAACTATTTGGAATGTAGTAATTTTTCATAAATCACATTTTTCTTCTATGTACCTCTGCCTGTGTAGGCTAAGAGAACTGATTGAAGAATTAAACCTAAAATTCTGCGTTTACTTGGTTTTCATGTTTGTTCATTTTAAGTGAGATGAAATCACCTACAAGAACGTAAAGTGTGCTAGAGTAAGCTAAATATTTAGTTATGTAAAAATGCAAGCTATTACAAAGAAGAGGTAGACCTCACCTTTGTTCTATTTGACATAATATATTTGTTCATTCTGTTAATGTACTAGATATATAAAGAACAACTTAACACCAGGATAGTATTGGTTGCCATGGAAACCTGGGCTACTGATAACAAGTTCACCATATCTGAAAACCCCTTGGTGACTCTACGTGAGTTTATGAAATATAGGAGGGATTTTATCAGAGAGAAAAGTGACGCAGTTCACCTTTTTTCGTACGTAACCTTGTGTGATGTTTTATTCTGGGCTTTTTTTTTCTTTCCTTGGGGGTTGCTTCTCACAAGTGGCTGATGCATCTCCTTTCTGTTGCGTGTGTAATCCACAATAATTCAGAAGATAATGTTTCTGATGGGGAGGTGGGAAAAAAATTTATGCACAAACTGCCTGCCCATGCAACTTATTTTAACACACTAAGCCTGAGCTGCATGTGCTGTAATCCTTTGTTATTCTGTGCCATCACTTACTCCACAAGGGCAGCTATCTGAAGAGTCATGCATGGTTCCACCTCAGAGGCTGGCTTCTTCAGCAGTAGAGCATGGATTATTTAAAGGCAGAACATTGGTTTTGAAACCAATGAGGTTTTCTGCTTAAGTGCACCATGGCTTGCTTTACTCTGTTGAATGACCTGCATACTGCAGGATTACTGAAGTGTTACATATCCTCAAAACAGTTTGTTCTCCCAAGACATGAGCTATAAGAATGCTAAATTGAGAGGAATGTTATTTTCTCTAAATATCTTGATTGTTTTGAAAATAAGACTGATATAATAAAATACATTTACAAAAATACAGGAGAGATACATGGCTGAGATTTTTGATCCACACAAGATATGCCAGATGAATATCTCTGTTGGAGTCCTTTTTCCTCTCTGCTGACTGTTTAGGAGCCTGTAAGAATAAACTAAACCTAAATATCTCACTTCACACAACTTCAGTAGGGTAACAAGATAACCAAGCCCAATATCCACCTTCCTAATTTTTGCACATAATTACTGCCACTGATTTCTGCCTTGAAGAAAGCTAGTAAGATCTGCAAGTGGTGCTTGCAGATTTTGGTTTCTCTGTGTCTCATATCTTCATCTCTTAAATGGGAATCAGATTTTCTCATATCCTTCGTGTATCTTCGTGTATCAGACACTGTAAAGTCTTTGGGAGGGAAGTCTGGTTCTTGTGAAAGTGTGTGGATTGACTAGGACAGAAGAGAGCCTGAACCTGTGGCTGGGACTCTGGATACCATTGTAATGCTAATTCCAGTGCTATCCATAGCATTGCCACCAATGGTGTTTATGGTACTGCATTCATAGATGGTTTAGAAACAGCACTTTCTGAAATTGTGTCCGTGAATGAAACACAGATAAATTGGGAGGTAGGGGTAGCTGGTGTCATGGTCCATTGGTTACAAATGAGTTTCCACCTTTAGCACAGTTAGCCCATTGTGATCCTTCTTGATGTTTTTTTCTTCTCACCTGAGAAAAATAATTTGCTCATTGCATCAGTACTCTCAGGTGGAGCAGAGTATATTTCATCTCCAGTAACTGAGAGTCATTCGTGCTGATGTGGTCAGCACCAAAGAAGTGATTAGATTTAGACTCAGAGCGCATCTTGGATGAGATTTGTTATAGTCCCAGGGAGTTTTCACCTTCCTCTGCATCTTCTGCTAGTGCATCTCCCCTTGAGTTTTACCACATCAGCACTAGCCAAACAGACACGTGTTGTTTCACCGTGCGTTGGGAGCATGGTGGCCTCTCCTGAACTCTGCCTGGAGCGTGTGCCAGTGGAAGGCACTCGCTGCAGCAGAATGTCAAGAAACAAAAGGCTGGGCAGATCCAGGTGGTTTGGCAAAATAGTCTCCTTCTTCTTGTATTAGGTAGTCTGAAAAGAAGGAGGGAAGATGGTATAAGTTTTCTGGAGATATCTTGTCGTGTGAGGTTTATGAGTAGTTCACTGTTTTTCCCATTTGTTTTTGCATAGTTTGCAGCATAGTGGTGACATCCAGCATTTGCAAATGCCAGCTTCTCTTTTGGAAATCAGAAGGGTAGATGCAGGAATAGGCAGGTGCAAAACTCATGGACTGAGCAGGGTAAACTTCTTTTTCTTTTCGTTTTTGTCAAAGGGGGAGTCGATTTCAGAGCAGTCGAAGTGGTGTAGCCCACACTGGTGGAATCTGCTCCTTGCTTAAAGGCGGAGGTGTGAATGAGGTAGGTGGGGATACTGGTATGAGCAAAAAGTGGTGGAAATTTATCTGCATGGAATTTATCAGTGCAGACATGTTCCTCAAAATATTTTGCTTTTTGTTGCTGATGTAGAATTTTAGTGCAGCTCTATAAAAGGGACACTTCAATGAAGAGTGATAAGTGAATAAAGTCAATACACTTCAAATACACTTTTATGCAAATTCTGCAATAGCCTGCCATTCATATTTCCAGCCACAATACCAAGAGAGAAAAAGGCTTTCTCTTACTTTAGCTTGTCCATAAGCCAGTGTTTAGTTTTCATCTAGCTACCTTGAAGTAAGAATTCTAACACTGTGTGTCTGATTTTGCCTTTTTTTGCCTTGATATGAGAAAAGCTTCACTTGAATCCAATATACCTGTGTGTTACTGATTACTTTTCCTGCCTTGCTTTTTTATTTCAGTTTGGAAAGCCAGACTTAATGGCAGTTACCCTGGCACAGACCTTGGCCCAAAATATTGGCATTTTCTCAGACAGAAGAAAACTTCTAAGTGGTAATTTTATTTGCTTTTTCACTCTGTCTCAGGAGAAAAATCTTAAAAAGTGGATGATTTATCAGTGTCTTCCTGATATGTACTTTTCCCTTCCTTTTCTCACAATGTTGAAATATTTTTATTTCTTGCAGTAACATGAGAAGGGTCTGACATATTAATTTTCCTCTATTTGAATGCTCTGGTATCCTCCTGCTCGTAATTCCTGACAGCACTGGTGTCACCATTTTATCCAAAATAACCCTTAAAGGAGCCTACCACTTCCATTCATTTCAGGGAGCCTGGTGTCCCACCCACAGACCAAATGGCTTCCATCTTATGACAAAAGGGTGGGAATATATGTTATTAGATCTGGGGATAATGAGGAGCCTCCTCAGTAATGTTATATAGAACGGTTTTAACAATACAACTTTTCATCTGTTTTCCTTGATTAATTTTCTCTTGTAGATTATCCAAATCCCCTGTTTCTCCCGTAGATTACCCAAATCTCCAGTATTTGCTACTCTAATGCTACCATTTCTCTGCTGTAACCTTGATATTCAGCCCCTTAGTTTAATCTCCACCATTGTGCCCACAATAAGCATCTCACCTTCCCGCTCCCATGTTACATGGAGTCCCAGCTTGATCTAGTTAAAAGAAAAACAAGTTTTGGAACAATTTAGATAATGGAGTGTGGACTTACTGGATTGTGTGTGCTTATGTGGCCTACGTTTAAAAAGATAAATTGCTCTATTGATTAGTGGATTTTTTTTTTCAGGCTTTGTAAAGACAATATATAATGCAGAGATACATCTGCATTTAAAGGGTTTTTTTGCAGATTATGTAATACAATTTAAAAAAATACTCAGAAATGTAGGGTGGATGCTCTATCCTACGGTCTTTTAGTATTCATTTCCCAGCCCCATATTTTTGAGCAGATGTTGGGACAGGGTAAAAAAGAAAATTATAAATAGTGGTGATTCCTTATCTTTATGGCTGAGAGGGGAAGGACACTGTTTTGGTAGGGAGAGAGGAGAATGCAATTGTTAGACAGAACTTCGTTTCCTTTCTAATTGTACTTTCAAAATGGATGCAATAAACTGATGTTCATGTGTACAGTAAGAGAAGTTATGGAACGTGCAAGTGAAAAGCATTTCAACTGAAATTAAAGCAAGACACAGCTTTGAAAGAGGAGGATTGAGACCAGAGCAAAGTGATCCCATCTGGCAGGGCAGAAGGGAGTTGCATGGAGAAGGGAGACAGACAGGGGAGGGAAGAAGTGAGGTAGGGAGAGCAGAGGAAGAAGCTCAGAGATCCTGCTGTACTACCTTGTGTTTATTGATTATTCCATGTTTGGTTTTTTTTTGTCTGAATTATTGTTTGAGGTTTTTCAAGGGAAGATTTTCAAAATCCCATTACTGTAGTTAAAGAAGAGAACTAAAAAAAATAGAAAACTAAAATGATTGTTTTAACTCTGAAAATTTGGTAAATGAGTATCATCACACAGGAGATGATGAGGAAGCTGACTCAAGATTTGTAAGTGCTGAAGGCTAACACTGCAGTTTCCTCTAAGGGAAGGAAAGAAAAACAGCTGAAATGGAATTGAGTACACTGTGATTTTTATGATAAGAATTGTATTATTTTGGACTCACAAGACTCAAGATGTAATTTTTTATTTTATCTTTTTTTTTGTCAGGTGAGTGTAAGTGTGAGGACATGTGGTCTGGATGCATAATGGGAGATATGGGGTAAGACATTTCAGTAGAGAAAAGTCATATTCTTCATACAGTGACATAAAGGAAAGGTGTGAAAAGTTCTCTCTTTTGTGGTTCAGCAGAATATTTTTGATGACTCTATTTTCAGAAAGTATCTATTAGATATGCCATACAGAGATACCTTCAAAGAAATGTGAGAATAAGTGAGTTCATGAGAAAAGTGTCGAAGATTTTTGGTGAATGCTGATTTAACTTTTAAAGCACAAGGCTCAACAGTCAAGCCAGGTCATTGCAGAGTAGCAGAAGCAGGTGTAGCTTATTTCCTCATGCAAGTTTGCTATTGAGTTGTGGAAACAATGACACACCCTAATTTTTGAAATCCTACAATCAAATTTCTGAGGCATGTCTCATTTTCAGTGTCTTTGTTGAAATCTTTCATCTATGTCGATAATTTTTTATTGCCCAGTTTGTGTGATATGGTTAAAAAAACTGCCCCCATTGGAGGCTGAGTAAGTGTCACTGGAGATATTTTAACATAATGACTGGTGAATCAGCAAATTTTTGCTGCTGGATGACATTTGATGCTTTCTGAAGTATATTCAGACGCTAACAATTTTTATTACAGGCCTGCCCTTTATCATGCATATGAATTGCATTGTAGTCTAGTTTTAGATATTAATTACATTTTATTCTAGTTTTAGATATAGATAGGGCTCAGTTTTTAATTAATTTCTGATGCATCCACAAATTTTCACAATAGCTTCATGGTCAGAAAAATTTTGAGCAAAGAGGTATGTCTCATTCAAACCTCTTTGAAAGTGTGAATGTGTGCCCTTTTCACCCTAGTATACCTGAAAACTTACCTGGGAGGATTTTTCTGATTTTTAGTAAGTTTAAAAGCCAGTCTGAGAGGCATTTTTGATTCTTATAAAAGTTATAAATTCCCATGTTAGGGCAATTAAATTCTTTATCTGAAGTTCATACATTTCAAATAATTTGGTACATGAAAAACCCTTGTATTTACCTAGCTTATTGCTGAACTTTGGTGAAATCCACAGCCTCTGTGTTTGGACCTAATTTATGAGCATTACAGATAGAAAAAAACCAATTATGTTTTGGAAGCTATCTCTCCCAGCAGTGCAGGATAGCACTTTGGCTAATATTTTTATATCCAGTGGTGAGCTGATAGAGGAAAGCCCTTGAGACTCCAAAATCTTCTTGAAGCATAAGTACTTTCATGACTATGGACCTGAATGTAAAGATCACTACATTTGCCTTGGGAAAAGTTATTTCTCTGTGGAAAGGATCCATGCAAGGATTCTCTGCATCACATTGTTTTTAGGGGGGCACTGTGCCTCAGGGGCGCTCTGTGGTCAACTGAAATTTACTGAAAGGGACACATGACAGAAGGAAGCTGAAATGTTAGGTGGTGTTTGTTAGAAGCATGTTTAAAATGGCATAACTCTATTATATAAAATTCTGTGGATCAGGGGAACCATTTCCTCTAAGAGACAAACAAACTATAAGCTGTCTTTGTCTCCTGCAGTTTGGGAGGCAATAAATGTATTTCTGAGATCAGGCCTGTTAGTGGAACAAACCAAGCTTGTGTGAACTACACACTGTAATCAGATTTGTGCTGTTTGGCTTGTAAAAACTTAGTGAAATATTCTAGGTCTCTCATATTCCATGAGCTCTGTGTCATTGTTGAAATTTCCTTATTATTTACTGGAAGGATTTTCAAATTAGATGGACTTGCGAACAGATAGTCATTCTGATTCTGAACAGCATGTTTTCATTCTTTTTATAAAGCATAATGTTATATTTCTTCTGTTTTGAAAAAGAAAATAAAGTACAAAAAGCACCAGAGAAAGTAATCTTTCTACCTTTTTTCTGCTAGGTACTATCTTCCAAGCAAGTTCTCTGAGTGTGATATTGAAGAGTATCATGAATTTTTAAACAATGGAGGTGGAGCCTGCCTTTTCAATAAACCAACCAAAGTAAGCATTAAATTAATGTTGAATATTATTCTATTGCTAATTTTGATGAAACCAAGAAAAATGAAAACGATAATGTTGGAAAAAAACACTTGTAGTTTTGATAGTTCTGGTTCTCTCTAAGTTCTAACTATTTTGGTAACATGTAAGTAGATTATTTTAGTTCATAGTATTTTAGAAATTACTTTTAGATAAATTTCTAATAAAGTGATTTCATGTCCAGTAGAGTATTCACAGCCTCTGATCAAGAATCTTCCCTCACACAATTTGTTCTGAGTACTTTAAATGCAATACAATTTTATATTTACAACAGGTCTGCAATGGAGGGTTTGCAGCAGTGTTTTGTAAGAGTATTCCTGTTCCATTTACTGAAGCATATATTAAAATGTAAAGTGAGCAGGAAAATGATCTTGACTTTTTTCTATGTATAATTAATATATGTTAACATCTATTTAATACATAACATGTATTTAATTTCAACAAGCAAAGGAAGGAGGCTAAGACAGAAAGACAGTCCATTGTGGAAAAAAGACTATCTGGTAACTGAAGGGGTCACAGATGTAAAAGAGAAGAAAGTCAGTGCAGGAGTGATGCATGTTCCATCTGGTGAACACAAGAAAAAGTGCATCTATTGACAGCCACAGGATTTCAGTGAAAGTTAAAGAAGGGAAGAAAAAGCATCAAATCTGGACAAGCTGAGCCTGCTTATCTCTTAAATGTCTCTTTTGATGAAAGAGTATATTATTAAAATGGAGAGAAAGCACTGTAATTCATTAATAAGATGTAAAATTTCTTAATTAAAATGTACCTGAGTTTTAGAAGTTTGCTTTTTTCCATCTCATTAAAGGTGGAGAGAAATACTGGTAGATATATTTACTTGCTGAGTGTATTGTTTATGTAGTGTAATGTGTCTTACTTGGTTTTATTTTAGTAATTGTGTTAATTTACACATCTGTCAGTTGGAAAAAAATCCCAATTACTCTCCTTTCAATTTAGTTTGGCAGCACTTTAGGGGTTTTTTTGATGGCATGCAGAAATGTAAGTTAGATGTGGAAGCCAGGGTGATTTAGTCTCTTTTATGCATTGTGGTTTGGGTTGGTTTAAAAGTTTTGTCAATGGATGTCTGTCTAATTAACAAAGCTGTCAAAGATGTGTTTCCTAGCAAGGGTGCTGAGACACAAACTTGTTTTTCTTTATGAGCATTATGAGATAAAGGAAAGCTGATGTGACAAGGTAAGTGTTTGGCAGTGCTCCACTCTTAGATCAGCTATAATCCCAAAAATTACATCAATGGCTACTGGAACAGATTGAACATATGCTCTTTTCAAATGAATGGATGAATGATATGACTTTGGGGAAAGGTTATCCAATTTGCTTTTAATGTTTGTTTTTTTCCTTCAATTTTGTTTTTAGCTGCCTCTATGTACTGCAGCAAATTGGCCCAATATTTCAAGGCAGAATGCTCTGTTACTGCCATCTCTTTGTCTCTGTTGTGCAGCACATCAAGAGATATTGAAGAAGTTAAGATTTCTGGAAAAATACATAGGAAACAAGCAGTTTAAACAACTCTAATAATTCTAAAGGCTTGCATACATTTTATGTTAAATTCTACATATGCATTACATGCTGCAGTCAAATTTCCATTTCAATAGGGGTTCTAATAATAGCACATCAGCCTGTGGTTTGTGGCACAGGGAAGTACGTGGGGTGATGCTCCATCCTGTGGGCTCCTGACAGAAAGCAGCCAGTAGAAATGCTCTACACCATGTACCATATACTTTTGCAGATGGCTCAGGAGCAGAGTGATTTTTGGAATGGTCCTAGTTTAATTGGACAACTCAAAGGGTGACCTGCAAAATTTTAGTCTGGTGACACACTTAAATGCCATCTCTTTTATGTAATAAAAGCTACTATTATATTTTCTTATGTCCAAAGGAAAAAAAAAATCTTTTAGAAGAACTACCTTTAGAAGTTTTCAGAAGACAGAAAAAATTAAAATGGAAAGAACAGAATGTAGCTGTCCCTTAGATGAGGTTATGGCATACAAATATACAGATTTTGATCTTTTAAGTTACAGAACAGGAGAAGGATGAAAGGACAGGGAGAAAGCCTCATCAGCAATATTTCCTGTGCATATCTGCCTGTGATACATACTTATAGAAAAATGCAGGAAGTTCCCAACTGTGGTAGAGAAAAATGGAAAGAAAAATCCAACTGCAAAAAAACCTGACAAAGGAACCTAGCATCTCTTCTTCCCAAGCACTTTTGAGCCACATAAAAGGACTACTTTTTATGGCTATTACTTCTGAACTTAGAGTGCAGGCTTTAACCTTTCAGCCCTTTTCACTTGAACTCCAGAACAACAATTGCAATTGCAACCACCATGAAGATAATGATATTGTCTTATCTTAAAAATTATTTTCCTTTATTGTCATACCTTTTGTTTTTCATTGTAACTTCTGCTCAAACTGAATTTATTGTAAAGCTAACACCTATACACAGAAGATACCATGTGACTCACCAACATTGCTGTAATAATTTTTAGGAGTGTGCATTCTCTGCACTTGTATTGTGTCAGCCTGTGTCTCCCTGAGTCATGGGTACTGTTTTTCAGTTAATGCATTTGGAGTGCTAGCTTAAAAAACATGTTGCACAGAGCAAATATGACAATGATTCCCTTAAAAGAGACATGACCTTTGATATCTGAATTTCCATGCAGCTTCTGGATCCTCCAGAATGTGGCAATGGCTTTGTGGAAGATGGAGAGGAATGTGACTGTGGGACAATAGCAGTAAGTGCAATGTACTTTAAATTAGCAACTAGATTTGTCTATGAGTTGGTACTGCACACTGCTGCTGTTGATGATAAGTGGAGGAAGACAAACAGGGTGAAAGTCATGTGCCCAAGGATTCACAGTAAGAGCTGCCTGTGCAGAATCAGACCTTCAAAGACATGAAAGAAAGCATTTTTCTAGATTGAAACACTGGTCAGTGCTAAGATGTTATTATTTAATGGTTGACAATATGAAGTTAGAAAAATTATTTTCTGTCTTGCACAGGAAGTAGCAGTTTCATGCCCCACAAGTACATGCCCTTTTCTGTCTCTAGGTATCTTAAAGAATTAATGAAAATCCATTCAGTGTGCTAAGATGAGAAGTAATAAGATCTTGGGGTTCATGTGCGTTTCCCATGTGTTCTGTTCTGTGTGTGTGTGTTCCTCAGGAGTGTGCCAGTGAAGGAGGAGAGTGCTGCAATACCTGCACCCTGACTGCGGGCTCCCAGTGCAGCAACGGGCTCTGCTGTCGGAAGTGCCAGGTAAGGACAACGACCTTCACTGCAGCAGCCTGGTGGGAATGCACCCAGGCTGCAGGCACTACAGCATGTGTTTTCCCTTGCAGACCTTGTGATTACTCTTCCGAAAGCTTGTCTTTTAAAATTGGCTGAAATTTGATTTTTCTGAGGCTGCGCTCTGTCTTTTAGGCTTGGCTTTTTGGGGCAGGGACTGTCATCAAATGCAGAGGTAAATTGAATCCTTCCAGTTTCAGACAAGTTTGAATCAGGTTGAAGTCCTCTGAGATCTCATTAGGTATCCCTGCTTAAAGGATAAATAAACCATAAAGGTATAGTTAGATGTCCTTGTTTTTTCACTATGAGAATGGTGAGGCATTGGAACAAAGTGTCTGGAGAAGCTGTGGATGTACCATCCCTGGAAGTCATCAAGGCCAGGTTGGATGGGTCTTTGAGCAAGTGGAAGGTGTTCCTTCCCAGGGTAATGGTGATGGAGCTAGGTGGTCTTTAAGGTCCCTCCAAACCCCAACCATTCTGTCATTCTGTGAACATGCACATCCTTATCCATATGCCACACCTGTCTGTGTTGCTCTGGATTTGCCATATGAGACTGAATGGGAAAATCACACCACAGGGTGTCTTGAGGGAAGGATATAGTAAAAACCACAAAAGTGCAGCCAGAGAATTGCTGAGAATTCTGAGAATTACTCAGAAGGATTAATCTAAAAGACACCTGACTTCAGTTTCAGTTTGGTCTGCCTGTGTCTCCTTATGTTTGGACTGAGTGAAATCGTGTTGAGTAAAGGGAATCAAGCCCTATGTAAACTGTAAGTTATTCTTCTTGAGACATCTGTAAATAGTAAAAGGAGTTTTAACTAGATCATGGCTGTAAGGGACCTTTGCTAAATATGACTTCAAATAGTCATTTGTACTCTTTATTTAGTAATAAAGATAATTAGTATTAATGTAGTTAAAACTGTGCTGTACTATGTGTGATATTTTTATCTTTGTCTGTGCACATTTGAGGGTTTCATTTCCTTAGGAGAATCATTAATAATAACTGTGGGCCACGTTCTTGACTTTGTGCTCATCCTAATGTTAAAAAAAGAAAAAGCACAGATTATGCTGGAACAGATCACATTTCCCTAAGCACGTTTTTGGTTTGTTTTTTTAATGTGGTAATAATAAAAAAAAATCAGCAGATTGCCAGTGTGGCTGAATTTTGCTCAAGAATCCAAGTCACATAGGCACGACATTAAAGACTATCAGGACAAAAAAATTTTTTTGTATACCTATCTTATTTTTTTGCAAATGAGAAAAGTGTTTATGTTCTGGTTTGAAAAGCAAAACCAGTAAGACACTCCGAGTCAGATACAATTTATTAGGAAAAGGGAAAATAAAAAGAAAAGGAAGGCAAAATACATGCAATAATACAAAGGGAAAAGAAAACCACTGGCAGCCTCAGAATACAACCTGTCACCCTGTTGGTCAGGGTGTTGGTAGCAGTCCCATTAAATGGTGACTGCAGTCCTCCTGGAGTAGCAGTTGTGGCTCTGTTGGAGCAGTGATCCTGGAGAAAAGGTGCAGCCCTCCGCTGAAGGGCCAGTGGTAATGGATGGGCCTGTTCTTCCTCTGGGAGTCCAGTGAAAAAAAGCTGCCTTGGTGTGCCAAATCTCAGGTTTTTATCCAGGTGGAGGGGCTTGGTTCCCCCCCTGGCTGGAGCATTTCCCAATGGGATGATGGAAGTTTATCAGTGGACTCCATGGCCCATTAGCAGAAGACCTATCCCTGGAGGGAGGATGGGTCATGGAGGAGATAAGGAAACTGCTCTTGATGGTTTCTTATCAGCTGGCTTATCAACAGAAGATTACACCATCTCCCCATCCCAGTTCCAACAGAGGTGACAGAGTAACACACCTTTGATTACATTTTACACTACAACCCATGACAGTTTATCTGCTTACAGAGTGGCTAGGGCGACTGAATGAACAGAAAAGTAGAATTTTACAGAACATATACCCCTAGCAGCTGTTTTATCAGGACAACTCAAAAGACTGTATATAATAGTTCCCAAATTTCGGGTTACCTTCCCTTATTATATCCTGCCTAAAAGCAAGAGTGAAGGAGGGGTGCAGGCAATGAATGGTGATTATACATCCCAGAATCCTGGAGTGTCTCTGACAACATTTGTGTCTGTCTGCATTTTTCCAGTGACTTGTAGAAAAAAGAAGCTGAGGGCTGAGAAAGTACCATAATCTAACTTTTCCACGGATGTGTTGTCGTTCACTAACCAGAAGTTAGGAGTTGTCCCCTGAAAAATGTATGTGCATGCAGATCCAAAAAAAAAAAAAATAAAAATCACAGGTCTGCAAAATGAACCAGGTATCACAGTCTTAAGAAAACTTTGAGGAAAAATAAGGAATCTGTAATGTGTCTATCACCAGAAACACTAACAATTGCCTCAAATGAGGTATCTTCCTTCTTTTCCAGGTCTTGAGACTTAGCACACTATTCTTTAGCCAAAATGTCTATATTAGGTCACTGGTACACTTTTCACTGTTAAATATCCAGTCCCTTAGAAAATGTGTCAAACTGTACAGAATTCAGTACATTTATTAATAGTTCCTGTTCTGCAACAACAATGGGGGATTAAAATAACCAAAGTGTTTATACATAGAGCTCTGCAGTGTTCTTCATCCCTAGAGAGAAGATCAGGATGACTCCTTCTGTTCTGTAAAGAATAATGAAATAGTCACAAAAAGGCACAGTGACCTGGTAGGATAATGCTGCCAGCCACTGCAGTATTGGTTTGAGCACCCTCCAGGGTTCTCTGTCCCAGGAGAGACTTCTCCTGCTCAGCCCCATAATCCATGTCCTTGGGAGGGGTGCCTCAGAGAGTGGTACCACTTGCACCAGTAAATGGCTTGGGTGGTGCAGCATACATACCAGGGAAAGGAGAGTCTTCCCACTTCAGTCAGTACACGAATATTTCATTTTTTATTTTAGATAAAGGAAACATTGCATTTAAGGCAAGATATGGAGAAACCAAGACACTAACTTTCTGTGCTTTTTTTTTTTTCTCTAGTTTGAACCTAAAGGAGTTTTGTGTCGTGAAGCAGTGAATGATTGTGATATTGCAGAGAACTGCACAGGAAATTCCAGCCAGGTGATTTTTGTGTCTTCTATTCATGAGACAAAAAACCCCACCTGTAATCTCAAAATCACTACGAATTTTTTGTATAGTATGGTGTATAACAATTGTGGTAAATCTGTTGATGCTGAATAAAAAAGAAAGATACTGAAATGATTTTCCATATGAATTTTGTTGTATACTTTGCTTTCATGCTTGTCTGATATTTGATCTGTTACTTATTTTCTCTTTCTGTAGTGTTCTCCTAATATCCATAAAATGGATGGATATTCATGTGATAACAGACAGGTAATTAGGACTTCAGTTTGTTTTACATTATTTCTGCTGTTATACATTGCTTTTTATAGATTTTGTTTTAAGATCTTTGGAAGCCACCTGGGAAAGTTCTGCTAACATTCCTGAGTTTTGGGTGCCAGTCATGTTTTGAATGAAAAGAAGATAGAGTCATATATATATATTTGTTGCCTCAATGTTGCCTTATGTGTTACTAATCTTCATATTGAAGAAATACATATTTTGGAAAATCAAGTAATTTGAAGTATTTTTCTGTACTTTTTTTTCTGTCTTTCTAGGGTATTTGCTTTGGAGGAAGATGTAAAACCAGGGACCGTCAATGTAAATATATCTGGGGTGAAAGTAAGTGAATGTTTCTGTTTCTAAGTTGGTTGTCATACATGAAAGATTATCTTAGCCAAGAAAAAATATGGAATTGACATACTGAGAACATTGAAAACATCTAGAACAATATATCTCTCCCTTTCTTCCCCCATCATTTTGTCTGTCCATCCTCTTTTCCTACCTCTTTCTGTAGTGTTGGTTAATTTACTGGTGTTCATTCTGAAATCTGAAACTTTAGTTCTCATTAACATATAGGGAGCCTATACTCATTTTCATTAGTTTATTTCAGTGGCTACTGGACATTTTTGACCAATAAACTCTCATCAATCTGAAAAAAATTTAAAAACAGTCCTGTGGAGCCATCATAAAGCTTTTAACCAAGGAGAGCACTGTGCAGATTTTCATGGGCCGTCTGTAGATGGGATGATCTGTTTGCTTTGATTGTGTATCCCCTTTTCTCATGGCATGGCTTTTTGAAGTCATCACCTTAGAAGAGATTTGTTTCTTTTTTTAGAAGTAACAGCTGCTGACAGGTATTGCTATGAGAAACTGAATATTGAGGGGACTGAGAAAGGAAACTGTGGAAGAGACAAGGACTCGTGGATACAGTGCAATAAACAGTAAGTTGATCCATTTAGAAAGCTTCTAGAATGAGGTTCTTACCCCTGATCCAGTTCTTTAGCTAGCACGAAGAGACTCAAAGGCCTCTCTACAGAACAGACTTTTGTGCAAGAAATCCTGGAGGGAGCAGGGTGCCAAGAAGAGATGATCCCTGACAAGAGAGCACCATCTGAGCTTGTCCTAGTAATCAGTGAGGGTTAGGAATGCAGAGGAGAGCAGCTTTTGGTTTCACTTCTTGGTGTGGTGTTCACTTTTTATGCTGTGCCATTGCATTGCTATGTTGTGTTCACTTTTCATGATATTGTAACTTTCCGAGTATATTCCTGCAAGTTGCTGCCTAAAGAATTTTTTTACATTTTGCATATATGCAGTTGATTATTTCTGCCAATTTCTGAACCTTTCACTAGTCCTTATCAAACTGTTTTTTCATATATCTTCATTCTGTCCATGACATTTGATTTCTAGTTCTGCCTAAAGGTGAACTTTCCCATTTTTTAACACAGATTTGATAAGCTTACTTCTGTTCCATTACAAATTCATAAGTAAAAAATATTCAATAACATGGGAGATATCAGACCCCACTATTCTATCAGTGCAAGTCACCACACATGAATAGTGAAGTTCCTTCAGCAGTTGAATTAAACCTGGTGTCTATAGTTCCCTTACATATGTGTCCTATGAGAGTATATTTAGAACCAGTATCTACTCTTGCTCCTTTATGGACCAGTTGCTGTATCTTAATAGATCATTAAATCAATTTGATGTGGTTTGTTCCTGACAGCTCCCTGCTTGTTATTACTCAGGGCATTCTTGATAATGCATTATAAAACCAGAGTTTTCCCAATCTAATTTACAAGGAGAAGAATTTTCTTTGGAAAACACATCATCTATAGGAGTTATTGTCAATGGGAGAAAACCAAGGAATAACAAATAGGTTACCAAGCAAGCAGTCATATTTTTGATTGTCCATTTTCATTGAATTTTATTTTTTATGAGTATCTGTTTATTCTTTCAATGCAGGGATGTGCTTTGTGGATACCTTCTGTGCTCCAATGTATCCAGTGTGCCCAGACTCGGAGAGCTTGATGGTGAAATCACAACATCTATCTTGCACTATGGAAAAGTCTACAACTGCAGGTAATTGGAAATCCTGATAACAGAACAGTCAATATCCAACTTGCATAGAAAAGCACCTTTCTCATTCCTAAGAGGAGAAAAACTGTTTCCATTATTTTTTTTTTCCGATTAACACATAACCATTATTTCAGTTCAACCTTTGTTAAGCTTCAGAAAATTAATTGCCTGTGGGGCAGTTTCCCCTCAGTAGTTAATTTTGCCTGTAGAGACAAAATGCTCTTCTTAGGCCCTGTGATTTTACTTTCTTTAATATTTGGAAAGAACTTCATGTACCCAAAATACTTAGACATATGCCTGCACTGCCAAAGTTAACTGGCAGCCTAATTCATTGCTATATTGTAGGTCAATCTTAATTATAGATGTGGTATATTTTTGTAGCTTCACACAACTGTAAGACAAAATGGCGTCCTAAACAAATAAACTGAGTTTTATCTAACTCTAGCTGTTTCACAGGAAAAATGGTCCCTGTTTTCATGATTACATTTGTTTGATTAGATACACTGTTTTGGTTTGTTTCATCTTAGGCCCAGTGAGATCACTAAGCCAACATTTATTCTTGCCTGGTCCTGGGCATTGTGTAGTGCAGAGACACCAGCAGCAGCCCAGGGCCCAGTTTCCCAGGCAGTCCCATCTAATCCCAGCACAAGTCTCCAAGGTCCTCCTGATTGTCTTTCAGTGGTGGCCACGTGAAGCTGGACGAGGACACGGACCTGGGCTACGTGGAGAACGGGACGCCGTGCGGGCCGGACATGGTGTGCCTCGACCACCGCTGCCTCCCCAGCGAGGCCTTCAACTTCAGCACCTGCCCGGGCACCACAGACAGCCACATCTGCTCGGGACACGGGGTACGTTCCTGCACTCTCCAATGCTTTTTGCTGAGTACCTGGCCTTGTAGTCTACTAGCTGGACTCTTCAGGAAGCCAGCAGTGTGACTCTAGAAGTCATAACACCAGAGAAGTTTTTGAAAAGAAAAGGGAAGGGAGTGCCTCAGTAAATATAATGCATTCCAGTCAATGCATCTTAAACAATGAGTCATAGTTAGTATGTATTACTCTTACAGTTTTATCAATCAATGATTTTGCTGCCACTTTTGCTAACTTGATTGATATTTCCTCAGTCAATGTGCTGGACAATAAATGCAAAGGTTTTGTGAACTGAGAAACTTGGGTCTCTGTTTTTCCAGAGACCTGTTCTTTTTAATTCCCTCTTTGTTACATAAACAGTCAAGAAGACTCCTGAAGTTGTTGATGATGTTGGATGTTGTAGGCTGAGAGTTCCTTTACTCTGGAAGGAGGGCAGAGAGCTGGCTCTTGGCTAGTTTCTCTGCTTGGTGTGCAGTCTCTGGCTTTGCTGTGGCCCTGGCGAGTCCCCTTGTCCCTCACACCGTTTGACACAATGTCCAGGGCATTAAAACTTCCTTATTTATCTGAAATCATGCACTTTATCACATTTAGAAAAAAAAGTCATTAAGGTCAGTCTCCCAAAGCAATTATAAATGGTTCTGTTAAATATAGATTGCATTAAAGTATGTAATGAATAAACATTACATCTATTTATATAAAATATAGTAGCATATTCACTGCATTTATAGCTAACATATAAATTAAAATTTTGTGAGCAGTAAAATTTTGTGGCTTTATCACTGTACGTATACTTGAGTTATTAATTAAAGGAATGGATTCATAATCTGATTTTTTTCTGAGCTACACTTTTGACTGCAGGTTTGTAGCAATGAAATAAAGTGTGTCTGTGACCGATTCTGGGGAGGAGATGACTGCAGTTCTCACATCAAAGACGATCTATTTTTTGATAAAGATGCCATCAATAAAGGTTTGTTGTTATAATTTTTATCAACAACAGAAAATGCTTGGATTTGAGGAAAGTTTATTAAACAAAACTAGGTCTCCTACTCTTTCAGTTAGTACGCAATATTCTGCAGCATCAGGAGCCTCGTTCCCTTCTCTTCCTCCCACAGCAGAAGCACTCAGTGACTGTAAATGAAGCCTCAGCCAGTGCATCTTTGGGAACTGGTATCACTGGGTCCAGTTCTACCATGCTTGTCCCAATCATCTGAGTGGCTTTATTAGGCATATTGATAGATTAGGACAAGCAAAAGGTTACTGGGAGCATATCTACATGGAAAGGTAATTTTGACTTCATCATTTTTTGAACAGAAGTTATTCAGTTTAGTCTTGCATACAAAAGAAAGATATATTGTGGGAAAATGAGCTTGTAAATGTTGGTCATTAGAAATCCTTGTGGGGGGACCTCTTCCAGGATCCTTCATTTGATTAATTTATTTAGCTATGGAAGGGATCTGAGCAAAACCACCCAAGTAGTCTTGCTAAGCATGTATTTGCTAGGGCAGGTTGTAAGGATGTACAACATTTTAATATTGATAATACTGTTTTGGCATACCTGGCGCAGGTTCCCATGTAACAAGCATTCAGTTAATGGAAACAGACACAGAGGTCAAAGCTTGATTTACAAGTGATATTTTTATGTCTATGCTATGCTTCAGGGGTGTATCATGGGTTACAATTAATCAGCCTAGTGAAAGTTGTTCAAGCTGGTTCTCTAAAGATGGTGCATTTACTGGTTTTGTGTATTTTTCTCCTAAAACCATGTATATTTTTCATCTTTCTTGTGTTTCCAGGTGTGGTTAGTACAAATATAATAATAGGGGCTATTGCTGGCACCATTTTAGTATTGGCTCTCGTTTTAGGAATAACTGGTTGGGGTTACAAGTAAGTACATTTTGTTCTTCTTTATAGAGTTTTAAAATATGTGTATTTCATCTGATAGCTGATTATATCATGAAAAGAACAATTTAAGAAATCTAAAAAATCCAAATTTAACAATATTTATATGGTAACATCTTTATCATATTAACATTTTTCAAGCAACTCGTACATTTGTATATGGTTTTAGAGCACTTGATCCAAATTGGAAATTTATTTCTCATTTAGTAGTTTTTCTTTCTTTTTAGATGATCAGATTATGATTTCACTGTATGTGACAAAGGAAATACAAGAATATGATCTGATTAAATTATCAATGTTTCCTCATGATGAAGTAAATATGGCAAGATTAGCTCTCAGTCAGTCAGCAAAGCATTTAACCATAGGCTTCCTTAAATAGATGATTATATTTAGTTGGCTTAACCTGAAATCAATTCAAGCACATTTTTTGGTAGGAAAGATCTGCAATTTTCAAACAAGGCTCAAGTTCTCTCCTGGTGTAGAGCTGTCAGTGCTCACCGAGAGGCAAAAAGGATTATATTAGCCTGATTAGTTCTTTTCAGTTTTAATTATTTTGTGATTTTCTTATAAAATCAGAGGCATTTATGATTTTTCTTTGAAGTAAAAAAATATTCAAGGTACTGTGTTTGGATGAGGCTGTCTCTTGAGGCTTGTCCCCAGGTCCTTGTTGTGCTTGGAGGGCAGGGCAGGCTCAGCTGCAGGCAGTGCTGGGGCACAGCCCCAGTGCTTTGGCATTATGAAGTGCCACAGCCCCTGCTGGTTTGCCAGACTGAGGTAGGTTGAGGGCAGCCCAGAAACACGTAAGGAACTAAGCATTTGGAATAAAAACCACGAAGATGAGAATAGTAGAAAAGTAGGTTATACTGTCTTGGTGTACCACCTTCAGCTTCTGGCAGTATTTGAAAATCTGGACTTATATTTTGAGTAAAACTCTGTAAGTTAAGGGCTCTTTTTGAGATCATGTCTAGCCAGTGGGATTAATTTTTGGAGGTCCAGGACAAGAGTGCACCTCTCACTAGCAGCTTCACAGTGAACGGGCTTAAACCCGTCGTGAACTGCTCCTTACACTCAGTGCTGACTAGCCATCAACCTGAATAGATTTTTATTGTTTATTCTGATGTAGTATATTTGTAAATATGCTTATTTCACAAGTGATTTTGTAGAAATATTTTGAGCAAAATTTCATTCTCTATACAATGCTTTTCTTTTTATGTTTTTTTTGGTCTTACTGACCATATGTACTGGCATACTAAAAACTCATTCTTCTTCCTTTCTCTTCTACTTATATGGAAAGAAACTACAGAAGACAGAGGTATGTGCTAAAAGTAGTAGAATGTATCTTAGATGTGTCTGAAAATAGCTTTTCTTCTCTATTGCTCATTTACATGCTGTAAAGAAAATATTGAGATGAGTTACATATTTTAAATAATATATAAAATCAGTATTCTATAATGCATTGCTTGAAATCCTGATATCACTAGAGTCAGTAGCAAAAATAATGTTTTTTATACTTCTGCAATAGACTGTTTTATTTAGGAAAACAGGAGAATATTTCCAATAAGAGAAGCTGAAAATCGGCTATTAGAGATGAAAATGTTCTTGGGAGGCTAAGAACTGAATAATTAATATTAACATGATGTTCAGGAGCCTTTTGAGACAAATTAATTCCTAGAGCTTCTTTGCAGTTAAAAATACAATGCAATTAAATTGCTGTGTGGACAAAGAGCCCATTCTTCCCTGTCACCCTGTTTGATTGATTCATAACTAAGGAACAGTATTGGCTTCAGCACAGGGCTGAGCTTTCACCATTTCAAGCTTGTGGCCAAAAATAAACTCTTTTCCTAGTGACTTGTGTTTGGCTCCTGGAAGACCACCTCCCTTTGATCGGGCATCTGCCTGGCAGATGGGTCTTGTGGGAAGGAGTTGGCTCCTTCCTCTCCCAGTCCCCAACAGATAAGAGGATTTCTCAAATTCCCCTGTTTTCTGCCTGTATGGTTGCCTTCTGGTCCAAGCTTCTGCTTTGTTTGTTGCTGCTACCCGTTGTGCTTGTTCTCCATTTCCCTTTGTGTAGCGCATTCTCTGCCAGGCTCAAAATATTTGTTAAAAGTGGAAAAGCACTGTCAAGTGCTGGTTGTGTGCTATGAGGTCAGATAGGCCACAGGTACAGTAACAAGTAAAAGGCAATGCTATTGAAAGTCAAGCCTTATGTAGAGGGTGGGTAGGAAATGCCACCCAGCACAAGGAAGGCAGAATTTAAGGGTTTAGTGCTGCTTAGTGGAAACTGATGTATCTATAAGTGGAGACTAGCATGGCCATCAAGTCATTCTACTGGGATATTTCAGTATTGGCTGAAGACAGAGCAGACAAAACCTCGAAACAGTCCACCCCATGTATGTTTACACTGGAATATTAGAGAATATAACTTCTTCAGATATCTTCATCTCCAGAAATTACTTTATGGCCAGAGACCTGTGAGTGTGCAGTCAGTCTGCAGCTGTGTCTGAGAGCACAGACATAATGGAAACCAGCATAAGCTGAGACTTCTGAAGGTAATGGAGGACTCCATCATTTTTAAGATGAGGAATATGTTTAGCAGCTAAATTTCCTTCATGTCTAAAATTAAGTTTTGTAGGCTGATTTCTAAATAGAATAATTTTGGATAAGTACAAGGAGTGCTCTATAAATGGAAAAACATACCCACCAGATTGTCCAGACTGTCCCTTTTTTTTTTATTAAAAAAAATTAAAAAAATTACTTCTTAAATAACAATGAAAACAAACCATTACAATATTTTTGAGCATGACATAAGGATGATACTTGGTGCTAATAATCAAGTGAAACAAGTAAACTGAAAGTGGTAAGTAGAGCCAATTAGCAAGGATTCTGCCAGCTGAGATAGTGTGGCTTTAAAGGGCGCAGCTACATGGGAGAAATTATTTCTGGTGGAGTAGCAAGAGAGCAGTTTGCTAGAGGAACCCTGGGGAGCAGAGCTGCCCACACTGAGCCAACTCTGAACACATCCACGTGCCAGCTGAGGAATGGGACAAGAACTGAAACTCTGGAGGTGTTAGAAGATGAAGTGTGGAAGTACTGCATTGCACTAATTATTTATGTGTCATATAGTTGTATACTTTACATACTTCAGAAGCATTAGACATCTGGAAATGGAATGGAGAGGTCCCAGGTTAGGTCTGTAGCTGGACACAATCTGAATGTGAATCAACCTGATGAATGTGCATCTTAATAGGGGCAGACTGTAGCGACAATATCTTGGAAAGTGTGAGGCTGAATAAATACTGCTGCTGATACTATGAAAAAGTCAACTGTCAAAGTAACTACTTGTATTTGGGAGGATTTTTAAACCTGGTAGAACTATAACTGGAATATTTGCATGGCAGGTATTCTCTGCTGGCAATGAATTCACCATCTGCAAAAACTTTACATAACTTGATTACAACTTTCTAATGCACAGATAGTTTTATACGCCATAGCTAAGCTTCTAGTTCTGGAAAAGGATAAACTACTACCTTACTTTTGTGTGTTTTGGCAGATTGAGTCTACTTCTGTGGTAATCAGGAGTAGCTGAGAATCTCTGACACTGGTGTTAGTTCCCTTACGCAAGAAATCAGTTAAAAACCTGGAGGTTTTTATCCTCCTGAGATTTCAACAACTCAATAGGTTGCTACTCTTGAATTCATTCATGATGACAAAAGTTAAATGGGAAGCATCTCAGAAGGAAAAAAGCATTCACTTTTCTCGAGTGCCTCTTTGAGGCAGGCATGTATTCAGCTTAGGCTCAGTACTGGTGCTGCACCTGGGGATGCTTTTTGCCGCCAGGATGATGAGCTATTTGAGATGTCTGGAATGGTTATCCAGTGTCTCAAGAATCACTAATCACAGTTCACTTTGAAAATTGTGATCAGAGTTAACCAGTGAAATATTCCTTGTTTTCCCTTTCCAAAACCACATAATCCACTTTTCTGCACATAACAGAAGCGTGTAGGAGTTTTCTCTCAGATGGTTGAATTATTTATTAATAGCCTTATTGTGTGTGGTTAACAGGTTTTCTCAAGGATTGCTATCCTTACCTCTCTCTTTTAAACTAATGTTCATGCATGTTTGTGTGCGTTCTAGTTCCTGTCATGTTTTCTGACTCTACAATGTTTATTACACTTCAGACAAATACCCCAGGGAGATTATGTAAAAAAGCCGGGAGAGGCCGACTCTTTTTATAGCGACATGCCTCCTGGAGTCAGCACAAACTCTGCATCTAGTTCTAAGAAGAGGTCTGCTTTTCTGTCGCATTTTCAGATTTCTACCTGTTCCATCACCCATTATTCCATTAGTCAGAACATTTCATTGTTTTGCAGCAGGTTTGACTCTTTCTTCTTTCTTTGTGGAATGTTTGAAATAGCATCCTTTTTGCTTTGATTACTGATTTTTCTCCTGTGTCCTAGTTGCTAATTAATATGATTAGACCAGAATTAAAAAATTCTGCATTGTAAACCAATTTTTGTTTAATAAAATCTCTTCTTGAGAATTGATTTCAAGTAGACTGTAATAAAAACTGCTGGCTGGAAAAAAATTAAATGAAGTGCCAACAACTTCTTTAATTATGATCATGTAATCAAAGAAAAGGAACATTGTCTTGCTTCAATAGTAGTTATTACATAAAATGTTAAATATAAATGTTATTATTATATCTTTATTTGTCAGTGTCATTAATCCAGTGTGTTGACTTAGACTTCTGCTGTCTCATATTAAAGATGATAGTGATTACATTTTATTCCACTTACTAGACTAGTATACTAAATGGTCACCAAGTGTTATCTTAGAAAATAATTATACAAACACTTTCTGTAGTTTTCTGCCTGCTGTCATTAGAGAGAATTAGATTTTGCCCTTGATCAGATTTCACTAATTCCGTTATTGTTTTAGTTCCCTAAAAATTCCAACATTTTAAAAGGGAAGATTCATTTAAAAACATTAAAAGCCATTCATAATTGCTAAGATCATGATGCTCACTGTTCTGCAGTTCAAGATTCTTTATATGAAAATCTCCAACTAGCGCTCTAAAACAATTTATGAGAAGTGCTGTGTCCTAGAGGAACTGACAGTCATGAACTGCTTCATAGGAAAACTGCAATTCTCAACTCACAAGACAAGCAGCCTACAACTGCGCAGTTGATGAAGCCATTTTCTTTGCTATAATTTAAATGAAAGTAAAGAGAAATGTGTGGAAGGGACACATATATAGTGACATTTGCTATTTTGGTATAGTAGCTTGATCTTATATACAACTTCATTCAGTTTGTTCTAATGACTATGTTATTAGGAAAACTCCAGTAGTGATTACTTAATTATATCTAATTTTTAAATTCAGCTTTTTTAGATGTGTGGCTTGTTTATTTCAGGAAGCAAGCGTCTTAAATGATGCACTGTTTGTGTTGGAGCACCTTTTTAATTTGATTAAAATTTTGAAAAAACATCTTGGGAAAGCAAGTTTTCATAGCTTTGTCTATCAGGCTTAAATACCAGTTTAAAAAAGGTATTTTTATATTACTGTAATTTAATGTGTTTCTTCTTTCATGCAGTATCTGTGTTTCTTTTCATACTTCATTTATTTCATATGTCTCTCTTTATTATTTGTTCCAAAAAGCCAATGGTTTCTAAGGTCTGTCTGTACTAGAGAGTTTTGTTGTTCCCACCACCAGTTCAGGTATGTTGTGCCACTGTCAAGTCTGGAAAAGTAAGTCTGACAAATCTTCCATTAACATTGTGATACAGCTGACATAGTCCTTCCATTTGAATTCCCAGAGTGCTGCCTCCTACCTTCCAAGCTGGTTTTGATTTGCTCTGTGTGCTGGTATGGGTGGCATCTCTTGGGAGATGTTAGAGTGGCTGGGCCATCAGCTGCCTGGGCTTCTCCATGCTGGAAAGCACTTTGAAATATTACTTGGTATCCAGAGGATGTTCAAGGATTAGGACATAACTTTATGATAACTGTTGCTATAATGAAATAGCAAACACCAAAACCATTATATAGCAAGACATTCCTGAACCTGAAAGAGACCCTGAGGAGGAGGAAATGTTTGAAAATCTGCCAGTGGGTCTGTTGTTCCTGACCTTTCATGATGTGGTTAACTTTGAATTAATGAAACCCTGGGCTTACTTCGGTGTGGCTGCGATTAGCCTGAACTTCTGCAAACTGAAGAGCATCTCTCAGATGTCTCCAAGGAAAGCAGAGACTGAAAAATGCGAGTATCCAGACTTAAAAACTACAAAAATAGTCCCTTTAAGCAAGACTTTGTAATAAGTAAGCCATCTATTACTAATTTTTCAACTTCCTCTTCTCTTCTGGAAATAATTGTAGATCTCATGGCAAACAGCTGAGCAGCAGCTCTAGTTCAACAAGAGGCAGCCTGTTGCAAAACTCCACATGTTGGACATCACCACATACATCCTGGCTCTTAGAGGGAGTAGAAAAGGGGAGAGGAAAGAAAAAACAGTTTGCACCAAGCACCTAGATAAAAAGACTGTTTTTGGCTTTGAGTTTAGAATTAGAAGTATATACTGCAGCAATTGGCTGATAAAATATAAATGTTTAAAATTAGCAAAAATGAGGCAGTTACCTCTCCCCTGGCACTACCAGCTCTGGGTGGAAGGATGCTAGTTACAAACTCCTGAGCTCCTGGGACTAGTAGCAGTGGGGTGAGGGAAGCTGTCCTGCCTTTCCTGCAGGAGCATAAGGAGGGAGTGGGCAGCATGCAGGCGGGATGAGCTTGACTGTGAGATGAAAAAGCTTTGAAATGAGCACAGTTGCAAGAGCATCTTCCATCTAGGAACTGAGGCAGAGCTGCAAATCCAAAGGAAATCTGGTGTGCGCCGGTGTTTGTGCGTTCCACAGCAGACAAGTGGGAAAGCTGATGCCTGGCTCTTGAACGCAGGCACATGGAACCACTGCAGGGACAGCTGCAAGGTGTAAGTGCAGGGTTTAATCAGAAATCCAGGATGCTCTGCTAGTGCAGACAGACCTTAGGCTGTGTTTTGTCACTGGCCTCGGGAATGTGACCGAACCGCCGAGCAAACATTGATGTGAGACAATACCCTTAACAATAACCGCATCTGAGCCCTCCTATTCCAGGTCAAATGGATTATCTCATTCCTGGAGTGAAAGGATCCCAGACACAAAACATATTTCAGACATTTGTGAAAATGGGAGGCCTAGGAGTAATTCTTGGCAAGGTAAGTGTGAACCACTGTCCTGGCCACAGTGGAAACCAGCCTCTGGACCATTGCTGCTCTGCTGAAAGTTTAGCTGATCTTAGCTGACTCCTTAAAATTATGCTAATTGTTATTAACTCAGAATTAGGATTTAGCAACACCTTACATAAGTGCCTTTTTTGCACAGTGCTTTGTCACAAAGCAATTGCATTTAATTTCTCCCGCTAGCATGAGCTAACGTGAAAAAGGGAAAAAAATCTATTTAATATTGCCAGCTTCTGTGATTTTTTCAGGCAGTGTTTAGTGTTTTTCTTGAAGTGTAGTGATTTTGTCAAATAACAGCTGAAATAAAGGAGTTTTTTACTCTGCATAATTGCAGCAAAAAGTAGAGACAGGTAACCCAAGTGTCTGAGGTAAATCAAAAGGAACAGATCTGTGAGATTTAAATGGTTAAAGTTTAAGGTAGCAACTCTTTTGCTCTGGATGCAAAAAGAATATACAGTTTGGCATGGGGCAGGGTGAGTTTCAAATTGTTTTACTGTCTTTGTCCTTTGATTTCTTTCAGGTAATATAGGAGGAAACAGAAAGAAAGTCAGAGGCAAAAGATTTAGGCCACGGTCTAATTCAACTGAGTAAGTCTGAATTTAAAAAAGCAAAGCCAAAAAGTAGAGTTTTCATATTTATGTTTTGTAGATGGAAATTGAGTACTGAAAAGTAGACAGCTGCATTTTTGCTCTGTGGCCCATTCTGATTGCTGACTGATGATCTGATGAATGGCTAATGTATTTCAACCTCTTTCTATGTGTTCTTTAAAAATTAACTATTAATTTTCTTTTTTTATGTAGGCTTCCTCACAGTCGTTCCCATAGCAATTCCCAATGATGGTGGCAGCCTGCACCATCACTGCAGGCTTTTGTCTACAGTAAACTGCCATTGCTGAGTGTATCCTGGTTCAATACTGAGTTTCTGATAACCTAACTCTTTCCTACCCTTGTTTTCACCTTGGGTTGGGCCATTGCAGGGTTAGAGATTTGTATCTCTGCACACTTTCCTGGAGGTTTTAGGAGAGGTCTGCTTTCAGAGTACCTTGAAGTTTGCCATTGTAAACCTGAAACAGCCAGTCTTGAGTAAGTCCTGTGATAGATGGGTAATTAAAGTCTCTACCAAGTGACTGATCCCCAGACTTTTCCTACTACAGCTTAGAGTTGCTGGCTTATTGGTTTGTTGGTTACATTCCCTGAAGAGCCCATGAGTGCTCCCCACTCGGATAGAGCCTTATATACTTAAGCCTGTCGGTTCAGGACCCTCTTGTGAATGAGTGGTGAATGGCTGGAAACCTCTGGGCTTGTTAGAAGCACTGGCCTGCTCCTACAGCACTTACATCCCACATGAACAGCCCCTTCTTTGACCATGATGGCAGTGACAGTGTCCTTCCCTATGTCATGACTACTAACTTTGCACCTTGATGGGCAAATGGGCTTGATAGCAACCCTGCTGGAAGCTAATAATGCTAACTGCTCTCTGGGCCCTGTTTTCTTTGGTTTGGGGATTTTGAGTTTGTTCTGAAACTTTTCTTTTACCTACAGTGCACTGTCTTGAGGTGAGTAGGCTCAGAAAGGGTTCATAGGGAAAACCCTATGTTAAAAATTACAGAAATAATACCTTGATGCACATTGCAATTATAACATTGCATGGTCAAAATGGCATCATGGAATGAGAAATTTTAGCCCTTGGAGGAGTTTATCTCAAGAGTCTCTGTGGTCTTTGTGCTGATAAACTCTTACTGAAATGTTATTTTGCTCGTTTTCTTTCCTCCTTGCATGAGATAGTTTGATAAATTCAAAATTAGTCTGGCCGAACTGCCAAAAATACAAATGATATTTGCCCTGAGAACTTTGGAGCATTAAATAAGCAGGCAGACAGAGATACTGTGAGTTGGAAATCTTTTTCCCTGTATATTTGTTTCTCTTTTAAAGGTGCCCCTAAATTTCCACCTAATTCTCTGCTTTCCTTCTTGCTTCTTGTTACGATGGTCTCTCAACCCAGAAGCAGCTCTGATGCTACAGGGAGGAGGCTTGTACTTCCCAAGGGCCATGCAGCTACCTTTTGGGAGTGAAGTACAGTGTGTGTGTTCCTGGGAGAGGCCTGCCAGGCAGGAAAATGCTTTCTCCTGATTGGGTCTATGCTGGACTGCACAGGCCTGAATGGCTTGTCCAAGTCTCCTGTCACCAGCTGGAGAGAGAGCTCACACTGGATGATCCACATGCTGTGTCAGTTCAGTGGAGAATGGAGAAAACTGCCGAGGGCTACCAGAGGGCAATTATCTCTCTGGTCAGAGGGACAGCTTGTTTGGCAACGAGAGAAAATGGGCCAAGAATGATCTAACTGTGACCAGCATTTAGTCATTTAGGAAAAAAAAGAAAAAAAGCAACACTAGCTGCTTTGGGGATGCTACAGAATAAGTGGAGGCTTTTCCCAGACCAATATACCTTTCTACCTTGTCTGGGAAATACCGAATAATATTGAAATCTGTTCTGAAGCAGTATTTAGAAAGTCCTCTCATATGGTCCTTAGAAGTCCAATAAAGCATACTTGTTGAGACGGAAGAAAAAGGATAACAGTGTTGGTCTCCTGTAATTAGCAGACTGCACTTAAACATTATAAAATTGGGTTTATTAATGCCATACCTTATGCAGAATTCAGTCTTCTTTTAAGCAGGAGCACACTAGTGTGGTTGCCTACAAAGATACCTGTATGCATGAGTCCGCAGTAACTGCACATATTATGCAAAGGGGTTTTTCTGTATACAGCCAAGCATCAAATAGAATTGTGCCATTAATCATTTAAGCAAAATTTCTTATGGACTGAGGAAGATTTGAAGTCTGCAGCCCTCATGAGCATCACTGACAGGGAGTTACAAACACTTCGGGCAGCTCCTGAAAAAAGTCTCACACCTTTGCATGATCCTTGGACCTAACTTACATGAACAAGGCTTATGCTAAGCATAGAGCTCTGAGGAGACTGATAAAGATATTTTGGGACATTTTTAATTGTTTTTGGATGTTTTATAACAAAATAATTGCTCTTTACTAAAGGCAGATAGTTCATTACATGTGGAAGGAATGCCAACAGGCCAAATGCTTTTTCAGAAACATGGTTGATGAAATGGCCATGATAAATAGTTCTCTATTAAAATCAATTAGAATTATCCAGGAATGATGAGACTTTTCTAAATAAGTTGACAGTTTAATTGGGAGCTTGTGTTAAAACAGCTCCAGGAACAGATAGCAATTCAGACCTTTGTTAATTTGCACTGCTTTTCCTATAAGCATTTGTCTTCCTCGTTGTTGTAACTGATACGAACGTCTTTGGTTTAGACTTTCTATTATATATTGTCTTTTTGCAGCCGGGTAACCCATGCATCTGAGCCTGGGCTTTCTCTCGCCCACCAAATCCCTGCCCAAGGCATAAGCCCAGGGGGTTCCGACCACCCCCAAACAGGGAGTCGGGATCACAGGTCAGTCTCACCTGCCCCTGCATTCTGGGCTGCCGTTTTACCCCGTGAAAAGTCCCTTCCCTAGTATACGATAGTTTCACTGTGGCAAAACACCGTGACTGCTTGGAGGTGCTCCTGCTGATGCAGCGCTAGCTACCCTTCCTCCTCGCCAGCCTGAGGAGTACGAGTACTCTTGAACCCAGGTCTTTTGCCTTGTTGCATGTTGCGCTACGAGCCCAGTCGAGCTGTTGGTCTAGCTCTAGGCTTATGCATAAGGACACCTTGTTTCAAAGCAGAATTTCTCACTCAAAGGAAATGTGGATTCTGGCCATTACTAATGAACATGTGGCCAGAAAGACCAGCCTGAAGGCTTTCCAATGGTATCATGTAGTGGTCTGCAGTAACTTGAGTTTAACCTTTTCGTAGCGGATGGATTGAGGCGGTGAATGATGGTCTGTAATATACCCAGACCCAGGAAACCCTGCAACATGGTTGTGCAACAATTGCATGCTTTGATAGCACCTTACACTGTTTTCTAATATAGGAAGCCAGATTGGGAGTGTTTCATGGTTACCAAATGACCCTTTCAAATGAACAAATGCAAGTTTAAAGTACTGCAGCGAGTACAAGAGAATGTACAATCAAAGCAAAAGCAGTTTATTAGTTCCTGGTGATGCTGGCAGCAGCCTGTTGCTTCATTTGTGGTTCATCTGTTTTGCTGCGCTACCGCTTTTGACGTTTTCTTTCTCTAAGACCCCAAGCTGGAAAGCATAAAGCACTCCCGATTCCTGATAAATAAGCGAGCTGAGGAAGCTACTTAGAAGCACTTGTGGCTGAGGGCGAGTACTTTCTGAGAGCTGTGGCTGTGCTTGCACGGGGCGGGGAGGAGACGTTCCAGAGCAAAAAAGGAGCAAAAGAAGTTGAAAAAGTGCTGCTGCTTTTGTTGTCATCGTTGTTTGAAATATGGAGGGGGTTGAACGACACAATTTGGCCCAACTTTTGTTCATCTGAGCAATCCCTTGCAAGGCCTGTTCCCATGTGTGAGGTCATTGGAGTCACTCCCATAAATAAGGGTGGCAAGAACTGGACCAGAAGTATGAAAAATAACTTAATGAGGAACTTTCTTTCCCATTTTCCTTGTTTAAAATTTGTTTCCTATTTCATTGTGCTAGTTTCTATTTTATAAAGATGGTGATCTCAAATAATAATTTGATTGTTGCTATTCATATGTAACAAGAACAAACTTTAAATTGGTCCAGGCTGACTCCTATTTTCTGCACTGCCCTTTTTTTGTTAACGTGACAGAGGGGGAGGAATTTGCTTATCTTATTACTGGGAAAAATTTGTTACAAAAAAGTTTTCTCCTTCCTTGGTAATTTGTTTTCAGATAATTAAATATCATCTTTATTTCATATTTTTCATGTAACTAATATGAGTATACTACTCAGACTTTTTCCCTAAAAAATGTGGTTTTGGTGTCAATATTGCTTCTGTAAAATGTGAGATAACTCTGCAGCCCACCTCCATTAAATCCAAACTAAATGAACATTGAAAAATCAGAGGGTTGTTTGCCTGTAAGAGTAAAAATTGTCACTATAGTGGCAAAAAATTAAAACCTTTTAACACAATGAGGCTGAAATTCATTCCTGTAAAAAGGGTCAAGTCCAAGATTCTGCACTCCTTTAGCCATTATCTTGCAATTTATCTAGATGGGTGCAAAAGTATATTTGTTCAATTGAAGCCAAAATGCCCTTTTATCCTTATTTTGAGATCATGAGGGAGTTCAAACCTTGAACCTAATTAATCCTGAGCTTAATATTGTCCCTCTGCATAGGAGTGAATTTTATCCTTAAGACATTAAGAATGACGTATCCCAAAGAGTTTCCAAATTAATGAAACATATGAGTCATGTTGTAGGCTAGATTTTCTCATGCAGTTGTACACGTTGCCTAGTCCTCACCCAAATCCATACTGATTTATTTGCCATATTCACTTGCATTTTGGGGATGAAGACATCCTTGCTAAGCTTGTGCTGTGTGTTCTCAGATTTTCTATTCTTGTTCTTCTGCTTTCTCTGTTCCTTCCATTGCTTTCTGCAGGTATTTAAATCCATGGTTCAAAAGAGAATATAATGTAGCTAAGTGGGTAGAAGATGTGAATAAAAACACAGAAGGACCATACTTTAGGTATTTTGTAAATTAATTCTATAATTCTCATTTTTTAGAGCTGTTCCAGCATATACAAATATCTTGGGACTCCTACCTTGTATAAATCAATACAAGTTACTTAGGTGCAAAGGGCCCCTCTTCTTTTGCTGCATTTTGATGTCTGTTTTTGGCTTCATGTGCAATTTACAATTCTTTTTCTGAATGTTTTAATGAAGCCATTGAAAAGGGTGTGTGTAGTGCATGCGTTCCCACCATCATCTATAGCTTGTAGTAGCTTTCTCATCATTTTATGCCAAATAGTGTTTTATGGGCATGACACATATTTATCACTAATAAAGTAGTATTAACTTAAATAGAACGGTAATTTACTGAAGGAAGTGGCTTCATAACACATTGACTCTACTTATTGTCTTATATAGTGCATACTAAAATTTAAATGAAAAAGAATAAAAAAAATTGGTATTTTACCCTCAGCCTACAATGAAATAATTGATAAATTGTAATTGGAAAACTAAATGTATGAGAATATACTCTGTGCTCTAATTGTCAGACTGCTAATTAATCTGTTACAAGTGAGGTAGGGTTCAACCAAATATATCACTTGTTTTTGAAAGGGAAAATTGTGCATTATCTGATACATTCCAAGTTACAGAGAAAAAGCATGCATGAGGCTGGGCCTCTGTTGGATGTGAATCAAGAGACTGAGAATATTGCAGCAGATTCCCTAAAGACACAGTCCCACAGATGAGACAGATATCTGCATCAGCTGAA
The DNA here is from genome assembly GCA_013397245.1 of Thryothorus ludovicianus. Lineage (NCBI taxonomy): Eukaryota > Metazoa > Chordata > Aves > Passeriformes > Certhiidae > Thryothorus > Thryothorus ludovicianus. The sequence continues at coordinate 2,353,623 of VZTB01000696.1, forward strand.
AAAAATTTCATTTTCAGCTGAAAAAAATGAGCCAGCTTAGGAAAGAATGGAAGACAATTTATGACAAATAACATAAAGCATGAACAAAATAAGCTGATATATAAAGAAGATAGTTACAGAAACACAAATCAAAAGAAAAATAAGCAAAATCTTCAGTTAAAACAGTGAAGGATGGTAAGAACAAGTAAATGAAATCTTGATAATTTTTTGACACAAGTAGACCTAATAGTGCATCAGGGCAGAAACATACACTAAATGTGTGCAGTATGCATTTGGGGCAAAAAAAGTGATGGGAGTTGTATCACAAGGTACTAATGAAACACTTTAATTCCAATAGTAAAACTGGCAGACATTAAATGGAATGGTAGGAATTTTGTCATTTTTACAACTAAAAGTGTCCTGATGTTTTAAAACATCATAAAATCATTACTTTTTAAAACTATTTAAACCATGGTTTGTTTTTAAACAAACCATGTTTGTTTTCAACACCTCATAAATCACAGACAGAATAAGCTGCAGAAAAAGTTTTCAGTGAACAAATAGGAAAAATGAGTAAACTTTAGCCTGTCAGCCCTGATCTCCGTCCTGAAAAGGGAGAAGAGAGCCCCACTGCAAGAATCCAAGGCTTATGGGAGGTTGTTTTGATTGTGCCAGTTGGTATCAGACAGGTCTCTTGGTGCTTGGACATTCCAGCAGGGAATATTGTGAGTCTGGCTGTTTCCATGCTAGGATAGAGTCCAGTTCTGGTGTCTGCAGTTCTCCTAGAACTGGGGAGATTTAAGCCCAGAGAAACCATGGAAAGAACTGCAGAACGTCAGGCTATTCAATTTAATGGAGCAGTTGAACACTTACCTGATCATGAAGTCCATGTCACTGCTTGTGGAGCAAAATCTCTGTGTGTGGGAGGTCCTTAAGATTAGCAAACTAAGACTGATGATGACCCAAAGGTCACTGGAAGCTGAAATTAGGCAAACTCATGTAAGAAGTGAGGTGTGTTTTATTACCTACACTTTTTCTAAGAATAGCCTCTTGACCTTTATTGTTCAGGTAAGGTCAAGAGTTGCCCACCATAACATGACCCCGTAGCTGTCTTTCAGGGTTTTTGTACCTGAAGCCCTGTGGTAGCCATAAACAAAGATACTGATGGAATATGAAAATACCACAGTTTTAAAATAGGTTACTTTAAATGGTTTAGTTAAACAGGTTTAAAAATCTGTTTGCATACTCATAGTTTGGTTTTCTTTTTTTAATATCAGTATATTTTTATTTAGTAACTCGATTAAATTGGTGGGAGTGTACCCTGCCCCTAGAGGGTATTCAGCTGTTGCACTGAATGAGTCACATTTGTAATTGTATTTGAGACAAACCAAGCACTTTTGGCATGCAGATGAGGATTAAGCTGACCCATGTGAGTTTTAAAGTCTATGTATCAGCAGAGATGAAACATAAATCAAATTTTTTCCTCCATAGAAACTTACTAATCACTGCCTGCAGCAGTTCCCTTTAGAAATCAGAGAGCAACTAGAATAAATTTAGAAATCTGTATTGTCCTAATTAAATGAGGTAATCACGGGGAAGTATTCTGCAGACACATTATGGAAGGCATAAGATCAGATCTCCTGAGATGAGTTGCCGTGGGTTTATGAGAGGTTGAGCTAACAGTTAACAGTTTCTCCACAAAAATCAGATGCAATTTTGCTTACTGATAGCATGGACAGGAAAAGACTGCTCTTAAGAATGATGTGTCAGAACATCTTGTGGCTTGATTTTAACCCTGGGACTGTGAAGTGATTCACAAACAGAATGAAACAGATCTTACTTGATAAACTAGAAAGTCAGGCTGAAGTGAGACTGCCCAGCTGGTACTATGTTTTGTGAGTCAGAGTCCCAGGATAAGACATTTACACCAGATATTTAGCTGAGTAATATTCATGTCACTAATCATCTTTGATATCTCTGTTCTTTTAAATGTGTCCTGAAAGTAATACTGCTGTTTGGCTTGTTTCCCTGTAGTTTTAGGAATAATGTGCTGCTGACTGATGCTGTTGTAGGAAGAGTTGAAATAGAATTAAACAAAAGACAAAAACACTTGCTAAGAATGTTGCAGATTTTTAGAAAATAGATATTAGTCATCATCAAGATTTTTTCCATCTGCTTAAAAAAACCTGTATAAATCATAATTTGTCTCTCCAATGCCTGTTTTTCTAGTAAATTTTTTTTCTAGTCTACAAGTCTGATGGGTATTTCTATATAATTACTTTTTATTAATGATAGTAATAATAGTAACTTGTGTCTCTGGCACCAGAAAACTCCCAAGTGCGGGATTCCCATCTGTAAGAAAATAATATCTGTGAAGAAAACTCTCATTTTCCTGCTCAAAGTCTAGTCTAGATTTTAATATTGTATGCCAGGCTACAACCAGGCAATAAAATTAGGCAGGAAGCTTCTCCCTGATTTTAGCCTTGCTGCAAGGGACATTATTTTATGAATGTGCTACTACTGCTTATTCTTGTAGCTGCCAATTACAAGGTCCACTGCACAGGCTGCCCTTGTGAGATATAGTTAAGGATTACTCAGAATTCTCACTGAATCTGAAAGACTTGATGGAGCCATGGTGGAATCGGAAAACAAACTGCCAGAAGCCCCAAACATGGCATTTCTGTAGATAATTATAAACAAAAAAGACTAGAAGGCACTTTCTAAAGCATTGAGCCACCTACATTTGATTTAATGCAAGTATTTACAAAAAGTTATATTTTATGAGAGTTATTTAAATACAAAAGTAGTTTACAAACAAGGGGGTTTTTTAGGTGGAGACCCAGAGCACATAACCAGAAGGAAAACAGCCATCCCATATCAAAAGGGCATCGAGAAAGGGCATGGAAGGAGGAGACAGCAGGCTGTCATTTCCCTTCTGATTCTAATGTGCTTTTGTGTCCTTGATTTTTTCTCAGCTCCTCCTCAGCTGACCATCTCCATTACCTTCCTCTGTGAGCATCCATCTGAGGCCAGAGCCATGACCAGCTCTTGGCAAGCTGCTCTTGCTGAGACAGCTCTAGGCTGTGCTTAAAGTAAAAAACAAACAAACAGGCCTTTTCCCTCTTACAACCAAGGCAAAATACTGTTACTCTTGGCAGTCAATGAAAAAGTCCCTACTAATGTCAGTAGGATCAGGATTTTGTTTCAAGAGTTAGGGAGAAGAGTTCCTTGAAGCATGTGAGTTCCTGCTTCTGAGGCATAGTTCACTGTTCCAAGTGACAGCTCAAGCCATAACCATTGTCTCTTCTGCAGCCCCTCCATGAGTCTCCTCTCTCCTCTGCTTCTGCTCTTTCTGAGCACGTGTGCACATCTGTGGCTTTTAAAAGGAACTTATTTTAAAACGTTTAGCCACACCAGTGTTATAGAAGATCCTTCCTAATGTAGGATCTAGACTGATGATGTCATACGAAGAGCTGAATCCACAGCAACAAAGGTCAGATTAGGCTGATAGGGTCTATATTTGGGCTTGAAATGCTTTCACCAGGTTGAATGTTAAATGAATTTCATTACAGTATTTCAGTCTGCAAAAAAGATTCACAGTTCATGAACAGTTCAGATCTGTCAGGGCCACCTGCCTTGAGTTCACCTAAAATGGCACTCAAAATTGCAAGATGTTTAGTTGTGTGACCAGGTGACACATTTTGCACTGATTCTTGTGGACCAACGTTCACTATCTAGGGACAAGAGGCTGAGCAGGTAGGCCCAAGGCTGCAGGGATTGCTTCCAGATGCCTTCTTGCTGCCACAGTGTTTGCTGTGAATCATAGAATGGTCTTCACACTCTCTTAGTTTTAGCTTTCATGACAGAAAGACACAAAGAGGCCACTCTATCTTGCTTTCTAGTCAAAACTTAGAATTTTTGCAGGTGAGGTGCATGGCTTCATTTGGGGTTGCAGTAAAACCTCTGAATCTCTGTCGTGGTGTGTACTGGTTTCTTGTGTAAGTTTCAGCTGGGAGCAACATTTGGCATGAAAGCTAATGGATTTGATTGCAGGAGAACTGAAACCCTAGTGAAAGCTAAGTGGATCCCACCCTTGACCAAAACTGCAAAGTTTTCCTACCTTTAACCCCAGCATTACCTGCAAGTGTCCCTGAATGCTGTCTCTCCATCCTGTAAATGAGAAAGAGCCAGACATGACCTTTCTCATTTAAAGTATATGTAAATCTGGGATACACAGCACATACACAATTGCAGGGCATAACCTGAAAGATGATCAAAACCACCTCAAACAATGTCGTTTATCACAGAAGATGCACTGTAAGATCTGTGAGCATACGCTGAGTCGTGTATGTTCACAGTCTCAGTAGTTGGCACTAAGGGTGACAAAAACCAGCACGTAACTCTGTAGCAAAAATGAGTGGTGAGGCCCTGTGAGGGGAGGGCAAGGTTATTTCTGTATGTGTGCAACTGCATCTCGATGTACTGGCTGTAGTGTTGCAGGTGCAGCCGAGCAGCAAAGCTCACATCAGTTAGATGTGCAAACTGCAGGTGAGCAGGCAGTACAAAGGGGGTTTGAGAAGAAGGATATATAGGCAGCTACACTGGAGGCTTGGCCTTCAAAATCTTTGGAAAAGGCAGCACTGTGTTTGAGGTATGGTGCAAAGCTTCCTGGCTAAAAGGCTCAGTTAGGGATCCTGGTCAGAAGACATGCTTGTGCAGGGAAAATATTCAAGATGCCCCATCCTTCAGGGAATTATTACTTCTTCCAGGACCACATGCTCAGATGGATGGACAGGAAGATTGGCTGTGGCTTTTCCTCTCACTGTGGCCTTCTCTTAGAGTATCTAAAATGTGAAGAGCCTGTGGTGTGTTGGAAGTGTCGTGCCTGGTATGGTGAAAGAGATGGAAGATGCCTTCATTCTGTGCCACCCCCTGGCTACCTTATAAATGGCTTTCTGATAGGGCTTGCCAAGTCAGATTCCACTAGCCCAGTTCCTTGTTTCTAATCTCCAAGTGCATTGTTACAAATTTTAAAATAAAAATTTAAAATTCAACTGCAACAGTGGGGTAAAATTTGTGAATAATTGGATTTTTAATAATATCTAAATCTACTCTCCTTATCTTCTTCCCTCCCTCTTCTCCTTATATTCTTCATTCTAGATCCACAAATAGTTTATTAGTGATCCATACTAATCCAAATGGGGGCAGAGATAAGAGGACTTGTATGGATAGTGAACAGCAGGGCACTGTTGACAACCTTCCCTTGGATTTTTTTTTTTTTTAAATTAACCTGTTTTCTTGCATGCACAGTTTGGTGCCCAGATCCATGATGTCGGACATACGAAAACCTTGTTTTGTACTGCAGTAATTGTTTCAGGGTTTTTTTCCTGAAAACATTGGTGTATGTCCAGTTCATCTTAATGGGTGATCAATGTGCAGGTACTGAAGATGTATGCTTCCATGTTTGGATAATTGTACCAATGTAAATCTTTTAAGTGCTGCTGAACTTAGAGGCTACCACATGAGTCATTAGAGGATCATGAGCCAGACTGGAGAGCTCGCATCATGTAATTTCCATTGACACCTTGTTGCTTGTGGCTACCATCAGTCATTGTTTGTATGGGAGGCAAGAGAATGTGCTGTTGTAGGGAGCTAAAGACACAACAAAATTATACATTAGTCTAAAATCAAAGTACAGTTTTTTAAAGGTAAATAAATTTCATTTATTATTATGGAAACTTCTTATCTGCAGGGACTCATTAACTCAGAAGATACAGATAGCAGTGCTCAGGGCTGAGTGATGTGCCTACTGTATTAAGAGGCCTCCTATAGTAAATGCCCTTGGTCTGCACAAGAGAACAAGGCTGCCAGGATAGCTGAATTTTTCTACTTTGAGGCCTTTTTTCCATTTTACTCTGCCCATATTTAGACCTGATAGGAGCCTCTCAAGTGGGAAAAGTGCAGAATCTCAAAACAGAAGCATAAGAGTTTTTCTTGAGTATCAAATTTCAGTCAATAATGTGCTGTTGCCTTATTGACATGAAAAGAATGCATTTCATGTGATACAAACATTACTTGCTCCTGCTTACTCTACTCACCTTGTACAGAAATGCTGATTGCCATTGACTAATCAGTCCATTTTTGTATATTCTCATCAGACTCTTTCTTTGGCTGGAACAATATGCACTGTATGATGCTTGCATGTATAACAATTTGTTATTAGCACTTTGTATATGCCTTTGTTACTTCACAACTAACAGTTTGGCCTCCAAATGCATGCATTTGTGTAAATTGATGTTACAAAAATAATAGATTTATTTGCTATGTTTGTATCAATTTAGGAGATGTGTAAGATACACATAAAGACACATAATTGCCATTTAGTCACTGGGAGAAGACATTTGTTCAGCTTGTATTTATACTATTACTGTTTCTATTTAGACTTTATAATGCCATGTTTATCTTTAAGTCTGTGTTTATTCAGTTGCAGATTTGGGTTTTAATAATTTTATAATGATTAATTACAGTACCATACAAAACAGTTTAAGAAATAATTTTTGTCCTACAATTCTAATAAGAAGTAGCAAATTTTTTTTCTTCCAGTGTTCCTGAAATCTCTAAATACCTTTATTCATATAATGAAATTATAAGACTACTGATCAAGCAATTTTATCCCACTGATATTGAGCTAATAATAAGCTGTATACTTGGCTCTGAACCAAGCTTCGGAGTAATGGCAGTTGCTGTTGCAGTGCTAGAATGCAAAGACATCACATTTATTTTGTGTGTTTCAACATCTCAGGACTCTGTCTCCTGCAAAGTCTCCATCTTCATCCACTGGATCTATTGCTTCCAGCAGAAAATACCCTTACCCGATGCCGCCACTTCCTGATGAAGAGAAAAAAGTCAACAGGCAAAGTGCCAGGGTAAGTGTGTATGTATGTCCCTCTTCTCTCTGCATTTCACCAGTGACTTGGTTTACTGGTAGTTTTTCAAAGGGAAACTGGCAGATTAACACCTTTGACCAACAAGGACAGCTGGAGTGGCATTTCCTTTGCGCCCTGAAGTTCTGAAGCTGCTGAGCCTCTGGCAATGATGAAGGCCTTCACAGCTGTGTTTACAGGCAGCTTTTTGGGTTGCTGTTAAAGCTGCCTGAAGCCCAGATTTCACTACTTTTCTTATTTCAAGCTGACCATGTGCCTCAGACAGCCTTTGGGCTGCAGAGTACAGGCAGCCCCAGAGCAAATGGTGTGTTTGGCTCTCCTTTCTTACCCCTTCTCCTAGCAGCTCTCATTCGGGCTACAGGGATACCTGCTTTCCAGCTGTATGGAAATGTAAAAAAGTTCCAGTTATGGAGCATGTGGAAGGCTTGCAGGCCTGGAGGGACTTCACTGCTGTGTGACCTGAGCCCACCCTGGCCCCCCTAGAGTGACCAGGAGCTGCTGGAATGTGTGGTGGATAGTAATGCCCAATATGGACAGATTTCCATCGGCTCCAAAAGGCTTTTGTTTCCTTAGTGTCAATTCAAACACAGCAGGTATTTAAATAAGCAAAAAAGTCCTGTAATTTGCTTTAGGAGTTTTACTTGGAATACCCTTGGTTCATGTTTCTGATGCTGATGAGATTCTCATCACTATTCTCTGTCCTTTTTTTTTCAAGAAAAAAGGAATTGAGTGCTGCTGAGGGAACCTGCAAGCTCCTCCCCCAGTGCTGCTTGGGGCAGAAGATTGTGTGAGGTGCAGCACAGGGTCTCCCAAGGCAGCTTGGAGCCTGGGCTGTACTGATGTGTCTCAGCCCTGGAACTGCTTTGGCAGCAGCTCAAACCCATAGCAGGAAATCATGCTGCTCTGAGCAGAGTTAGGCAGATGAAAACGGGAAGTTATCTCTACACTAATATTAGCGTAACTCTAATCTAAAAGCTGTCTAGTACAGGTCTGATGCTACACTGACATTCCTCCTTCAAAAAGAAAACTGAACTCCCAGCCATGGGCATTTACTATACTGACTGTGAGTTGTGTTGAAATGCTTGAGAGTGTCTGTTCACTTGGTGAACAGAGACTGGGAGGAGATTTGGTCACCCAAGTGATGTAGATGCAGTCCCCAAACAAGCTCCTTTCACTGTTTGGGTGACAGCCTGTTTTATCTTGGTGTTCAATGTGTGTTTGTGTTCATTTTCCCCCTCTCCAGCTATGGGAGACATCCATCTAACTGCACTGTTTTCCGGGGGTCACATCAGAACTGTTTACTTTGGATTTTATAGAAACTCAGCATCATTGAGTCACTGCACATTCATCTGCTCTTCAGACAATTCGAAAGATCAACAGAGATGCCCATGATATTGCAGTGAAAACCTCCTCTCATGTGGAAAGGAAAAAAACAGTCATTCTTTTTTGTTCTTTTTTGTTGACTTGTATTTTATGGATTTGATGAACCAAAATCATAACATTTGAGAGAGAATAATTAGCCCAGATGTGACAAGGCTGTTCCACGTGGTGACCTAGAATCCCAACTGCAGTCCATTTGCCAGTCCTGTGTAAGAGAGGTTTTTCTCTGGTTTATTGCAGTCCTGAGTCAGACCAGAGTGGAACTGGGAACGTGCCTCACGGAGAGCCCAGCTGATGTAAACTTGTATGCTGTATGCATGAACCTTGTGTTCTTTACTTTCCACATGTAAGGGAAAAACAACATACTGTAGTAGAGATTAGCATGCAGGAGTAAGAAATATAGGATTTTTCTTTTGTGACAGGATTTCAAGCTTTGAAAGGCAACTATTTGACACAAACGGCAAACAAACAAAGATTATATCTTTTTTTTTTTTACCTTACATGTTTATAACTCAGTATACAGATTGTATATATGTAAACATTCAATAATGTCAAAAATAGCTGTTATACGTATGTGTATTTTGCCAAATGCCTAAAGAAACAGTCATGACTAACATCATCACACTTCAGATTTTGTAATATTATGAGCAGACATCCTTGGAAATACAGAAAGTACAGTACTGTAAAACTGTGTCTCTCAGAAACTGGTGTTTGACCAAAATCTATACAACTTTTTCAGCATCTTATACTGTCTTGACAATCTCAATTGTACAGTAGACTGCAGAAACCAGTACAGCAGCACTTTGTCTTAAATCATCATAAGAGGAACCAGCCAAAATCCCTTGTTTAGTAAGATAACCACTGTATCCTCTCATAGGTGTAATCAAGAATGATTCAGCAGACAACAGAGTATTTAAGTCATGTGCAGCCCAAACTTACTGGACATTTGGGAATACTTCTAAGTAGTCAATTCAGGATGTGGTGATGTGAAGTCTGTCTGTGAGAGTTGCTGTGTATTTTTGATAGAGCATTTCAGACACTGTTTTAGATGGCAAGGCATAGGCTTATGAGAAGCATAATGATTTCACTGCACTAGATAATAACAGTTCTGGGCAAGTGGCCAGTTTCATTGCTGTCTTTCAATTTTTATTTGTTACTGGAATCGCCTTTACCATGCGCTTGAATGCTATGCTTGCTGCCCCTGAAGCCCCCTTGACAATTTTTTGGGGCATTAAACTGAGCACAAGTGAATTCAGCTTAAAAATAATGGGGTGGGGGGGAACAACTCTTTACCATGTTAATCTTGTGTTTAAGTTGGTGGTTACATTTCTAACGCCTGAGACTTCTAGAGGTTGTTGTAAAGCAAATGCCTTCTGATTGGGAATTTTCAGTTAGTAGGAAACTGGACCATATTAAATCAGTTTATAATTCCCTGGTTTTCCAAAATTGACTACTTCTTAGCTTCAGGTAGTACCATTACAGAATAAAATATCTGACTGTGTGGTGCAGTTGAATACCCTACCCAACAGCTGTATGATTAATTAGACATTATTGTAATGGGAACATCTATGGTGTTTCTGAATCTTCTACCTCTTCCATGTATTTCCTTTAGTAAGTGAACCCAACACTTGCAGCCTTTTAATGTATTTTTTTAACTTTTATGTCTCTCAATAAAGTCAGATATATGTAAGATTAAATTAAGAAATGTTTAAAGATGTTGGCAGCTGTAAAATATGTAAGATTTTTAAGAAGTATTATATTTTATGATTAGGCTATATGTTCGATTATGACAAAATATTGGCTTTGGAATTCAAATGATTTTCCTTCACAGTCAACAGGTTCTGGTAAGTATTTGGAAAAAGACAAATATATGTAAGCACAAGTGGGTGCAGACTGACCATCTGGAAGGAGACAGTCACTTGTAGCTGCTTTAGGGAAAGATTCTGCATTTTTATGAAAGGTAAATATATCAATCAGCACTGAAGAATATTTTTTGCAAAGATTTACTTCAAGTGTAGCTATCGGATTAAAGATAATTGATAGCACGTAGCTTACAAAATTAGGGTCTGAGCCACAATTTGAAATCAATATGTTTTTTGTTGATTTCACTGGACTTTGAGCAGGACCCACAAGAGGTTCACCCCCATTAGGACATTAGGATAACCCGATCGTCGCTGTATTACTCTGTCACCTGGAAGCTGGTTTTCCCTCCTATATTCATATCTTGTCTTCAGTAACTGAACTGTTCATCATGTGCCTTTTATGGTATTTTTTTGGATACAAACTGGCATGCAGTTTTGAATAATCCCATTAGATTTCTGTGCATATCTTATGTTTACCACTGTTTACTCTTCCCTTTCCGTTTTGCCTTACCAAGAAGCAGCAAGATTTGGCAGGCAGAACTGGATCTAACATGCTGGCTCTTTCTGCTATGTTCATAGCTTCTTGTTTTGCAAACAAATTGCCCTCCTGACTTTATTTTCAATGTAGTACTTCCAGCTTCTTTTGTTTTGCTACAATTCATTTGTAGCATATGATGATACACTTATTTGTATAGTCTATCTTTAAGAGTCACCTTCACATTTGGAGATATGTAGTGACTGGAAGTCTAGTTCTGAGCACTAAGTTTAAGTTACATAAATGTTGACTTTCACTTTGGTGGTCTAGAGTGAGAATATCACAGGACTTTGTGTTTTAGCAAAATTCTTCTGCAGAGAACTTTGCATCAGGTTGGTAACTTGGGAGACCTGAACTGGCAGGGCTGTGTGAGCCTCCCAAGCCACTGGAGGTTGGACAGAGAAGTTGTTTGCTTACAAGCTGTCATTTCCTACTTTTAAAATGTAGTGTGTTGGAAAGCTGCCAGATTAATAACCTTGAAGATTGCAAATATTTTTATCCACTGTAGTTAGTTACGCTGGCAATAGCAATATAAACTGCCGCATAATACCTCATCCAGACTAAAATAGAGTACTTGTCACTAATATAGCTCAGTCATTTTGACTCATTGAGACTCATGCTTTTATTTTTGTTTTATTTTAATAAATTAACTACTTATTGCCAACTATGCTGTAGATGCCTGTTGAAGGGAGGAAGCTATTAGTTCTCAGCTGGAAGTTTGTTTATATGAGCATAGGACTTGGCAGGATGAGATATACTTAAGTTACCTTTATGTATTTCAATGTGGGAGAAGAATCTTGTGTAATTTACAATAAAATTAATATGACTAACTGATGGAGACTGGAAAATTGAGATTGTATCTAAAATAATGCTGCAAAATGATGCCACAGTTTAACAAGTAAAGATTTACCTACTAATTCTGGATTTGTTGACTTAAGAACTTTAGTAATCTCAGTCAATATACCAGAGATGGTTGTGACTAATAATTTACCAATAGTTTTTGTTATATTTAAGTTAAGTAGATTCAAGAAGATGGATAATTTTATACAGCCTATCTCTGCTAAAATTGTGAACTAAGGTCACAACTTGCCTGAAGTGTGACTTGACTTTGAAAATGGCTTCTTCCAAATGATTTAAGAGTTCCTGGTTTATGAGATGCTGAACCTGCTGTGCTCATGTGCTCATGAAATAATTTTGATTGTGCTATTGAACAAGTGAACCTTTGAGGTACAGCCTGAATTAAAATCAGAGAGAAATTATGCCACTAGTTAGTGTACTGAAATCCTCTTACTCAAATCCCTATTGCTGGTTTGGACTGATTGGTCTTGTCAATACTAATGTGACAACTCTTTTCAAAACCAGAGCTAAGAATGGGTATGTACACTACTATAAACATGCAGATTCCAAAAATTCTGACCAAATTTTCTGTAAATTCATTAATGAATTGATTAATTGATAGAATGTAATGTGAAAGAAGGATGAGACTCCATAATCCTAAAGGATATGCTCTTCAGTTAGCCCTTAGGACTTGCTCTATCATCAAATCCCATACCTAGTTGTAAGCAAAGTTATCACACTTCAGTGTAAAAATCAGTGAGCTCCTGTTTTCTTCCATCCCCTTTTCACTCCTACTGAAAAGCATTTTCGTGAAACACTCATCCACTAACAGCATGTGTGAGTTGGCTGATATCAGAAAGCTGCTAAGTTGGTCACCTTTCCACACTATGGATAGGGTCTTTCCAATGCTGTTAATAGTAGGTTTAGATGAGGTATTAAGAAGAAATTATTTTCTGTGAGGGTGGTGGGACACTGGCACAGGTTGCCCAGAGAAGCTGTGGATGCCCCATTCCTGGAAGTGTTCAAGGCCAGGTTGGATGGGGATCTGAACAGCCTGGTCTAGTGTAAAGTCCTGCCCATGGCAGGGGGGGTTGGAATGAAATGATCTTTATGATCCCTTCCAACACAGACCATTTAATGATTCTGTGATCTTTTGCTTGTGCTATAATTAGGTGATGATGCCTCATGTCTCGTGGATTTACCACTGGTTTTGCCTTGGGTTGAGTTAACTTTCTTCACAGTAGCTGTTGTGAGGCTGTGGTTTGGATTTGTGCTGAAAAGTGTTGATAATGCAGGGTATTTTTTAGTTATTGCTGAGCAGTGTTTGCAACGAGCCAAGGCCTTTTCTGCTCCTCACATGCCCGTCCTGCAATTGGGCTTGGGGCGCACAAGGAGTTGGGAGGGGACACAGCCAAGACAGCAGACCCAAGGGATACCCTAAACCATATGATGCCATGCTCAGCAACAATCCAGGGGGAAGGTTGGCAGTGAAGAACTGCAGCTCGGGGGACTGGTTGAGCACTAGTCTGTTAATGGTGGACAACAGTTTTCATCTGCATCACTTGTCTTTTTTGGGTTTTATCTCTCTCTGTTAATTTCCTTTTCATTTCTTTTTTAATTATTACTACAATTATTTAATTTTAATTATTGAACTGTGCTTATTGTCAACCCATGAGTTTTCTCACTTTTACCTTTCCAATTCTCTTGCCCGATCCTACTGGGGGTGGGGACTCAGCAAGTGGCTCATTTTCGGCTTAGTTGCCTGTAAGAATACTTCTGGTAAAACTACTTGGTGACTCAGCCACCCAGTGTATCTCTCACCTTCCAGCATTTTTGAAGGGTAAGCCTCTTTAATCACCCAGTCTGTGAACCTAACAGTTGAGCTGTCTCCTGTTTCTCTTGCTCCAAGTCTGAAGATCATCTCTTCCTCTAAATGGAGTATCAGTGTCACAGGGAAACAGTGGACTGTTTGGATCACTGTTTTCAACCACAGTATGCTGTTACTTGCCTCATTTTTAAAGAGCTTGAGCATTTCAGTCTCCTCTGAATAGCAAGAATGGATGAGCTGATGATCCACTATTTGGCTTCCAAACCATACCACATTTATCAGCAATATGGGATTTGACTTTGATCACATCTGATGTGCTCAGTTGTTTAGAGCATGGTGTTAACAACGCCAGGGTCAAGGGTTCTTTCCAATGGGCCATTCACTTAAGAGTTGTACTTGATTACCCTTGTGGGTGTCTTCCCCAGAATATTCTGTGATTCCTGAAGACAAATTTAGAGTAAACTGCAAAAATATGTGCAGGTTGTGATCCCATGACTGCACAGTGGAGTAAGGTTCCTGTGTGCACATAATTATTACCATAGTAAGATAAGAAAAAATGAAACAGTGAAACTAATTGTGTAAACATAGCTGCAGTACAGACAGGACTCTCCTAAGAGTGATTTTGTCAGAAACAGGAAAAGAAGTAAAAGTTTCTATCATCTATGCTAAAAGTGTCCTCTGACATGAGTATTTTCTAAGTCAGCTTATGAAAACCATATCTGGTGTCTCAAGTATGGATGCTGATGTAAACTGCAGCTTTGGAAACAGCACCTTGTGCAGCCAGCACATGGAATTCTTGTCATTCCACAAGTTTTCTGCAAGTATTTAGGGAAAAACACTACAACAGTCAACATTCCTATGTTATCTCAGTCAAGGAAGAAAAACAAGCAGTAAAAATAAGTTCAGAACACAGATATTGCTCACATTTGAGGCACAGTACCTGGCTTCAAAATTGACTCATCTAGCCAAGTCTGGCAGTTCTAGCTCTTTAAAATCCAACCTACACCAGTTTCAAAATCACTTCAGCTAAACCAGCTTTAAATGGTTTAAAACCTGCTACTTAAGACGGGCCATAATTGCCATATAACTCAAAATGAGATGAGGAAAATTTGGGAAAATAAGCACAAAGCAGTTAAAAAGAAACGTTCTCTAAGGGAGAAGTAAAGGTGTCAACATAATTTTTAATTGCTGGAGCGTAACATGTCAAAGCAACAAGCTTTTATTTTTCTGTTTCTGTATTCCTCTGAATAAAAAAATAAAGCTTTTGTTTAAAAAAAAAAATCAACATGAGGCCTTAAGACCTTATATATTCTAACTTTAGCATGGAAAGTCTATTTTTACAACCATGTTAGAAATGCTGTATATAGGCCTGACTGACCCTGTAAGTAGAGTGGTGCGAGCAGCTAATCATGCAATATTGTAAGGCTCTGTAGAACAGCAAATGCTGATTTAGTTTGATTATTGGTACAAGAACTCCTGCTCACTGCCTGTGTAGACTCTGCATACTTTACACTTGGAAATACAGTCCAGAACATACTCAAACTGTGAATATATAACCTGATTTTTCTTTTCTTAAGGATAAAAATATATTACAATAGGTAATGTTTTATATAGAATACAGTACTTATTTTTATTGTTGCATAAATGCAAAGTATTTTTTTCAGAATAGCAAAGCATTACAGAATTTTTAATCTGCTGAAGAAAACACTATTAACTGTATGACCAGTTCTTTCAGCAAAGCTTTTGGGGTGGTACTTACCAACTGGCTCTGCCAGCTTCATTTTGTGCTGATGTTTAACTTGGGCATTGCTGTAAAAAAAAAGCTATTTTTTCACTCATACTAGCCATTATTGAGAGAGGCAAGGAGAATCATGTTTCACCACTGTGGCTGGGCTAGTATTGGCAAAAACAATGATTTGAACCATATCATTGTCTTTGCTAGTTGAAATCCTTTAAAAATTGTACCCAATGTAATAAAAACGTAAGATTTTGACAAACATCAAAATGAAGCATTGCAGTTTACAACTTTCTAGCTTTGAGTGTGATATTTTTGTCATAAACATTACAGGCATTGGGCTGTTGAATGAATCTGGCTTTCATGTAGCTGAACAAAACGTTGCTTTTTATAAAATCAAATCGTTGTAATTTGGGGTTCTAAATTCCTGCTCACTTTTAATAATAACAGCATCACAGTATCCACTTCTACAAGAGTATTTAATACAAATGCCTGTGGTTTTCAATGTTACTAACATATTGTAACATCAGTAAAGTGACTTTCAATGACAAAGACTGTCGTGTGTACTTTGTTCTTCTAAGTCGTTGTATTTAGCACTTTCTGTTTTATAGGTCTCTATAAAATAAAGAAGTTGCATGCATGGGAAAAGGCTAATAGTAGAATATAGATGTTATTTTTCAAATTCCAAGGTTGAAAATGATCCAGTGAGCTTCTCAAATCTTTGTCTTAGCAGCTTACTGTTCTCAAAGCAAATCTAAAATTACTATTCCTTAGTTTGCATATTTGCATATTTGAGAGCAACCTAGGAAAAATATCTATTTGAAACAATGCCCTGTGGTTGGCTCAAAAGTCAAAAGCAATCACCCCACTCGATGTCATGCAAGTATTCTTCCCTTGTGGGAAAGAGAAACCATTAATTCTGAGAATAACTGTTCTCTAAAGCAGGTAACTTGTATATCCAATCTATCCACTGAATCTACTCTTAATGGGGAAGCATTTTCACAAAGGTTTCAGGTTGCTTTTTTTTGGCTATGACAGCAAACTCTGTAGTAACTCCTTAGCATCTGTATGTTTTAGTTTAGTTTCTCTCTAAACTTGAAAGATGATGTATCTCATCAGACCCTGTGAATACACTGGATTTTTGAAATGCTGATCTAAAGCAAAAAGCTATTTTTTCTTGAGGAAACCAGAATTTTCTCCTGGTTTTGGAACAATTTTTTTCCAGTTTTCTCTAGTTTATGTTTACAAGATCACTGAAGAAAACCCTATTTGTTCACACTGTTTTCTTGCAGCATTTCACTGCCCAGTAGCTGGCTGGTGCCAAAATACCAATTCAGCCATGGGGAAATAATCTGAGCAAGACTTGAGTTTTGGGTCCTTGGGTCTTGAGAGCTTTGGCCCACTTGAGTCAGCTGCCCTCACTGAATTCCTTCCCAGCCTCTTGCCCACACTCAGCCTACTCCCTGTGATTGCAGAGTGAGAAACTGAGAAGACCCTGATGCTGTGCAAACACTGCCCAGCAACAGCTGCAACACTGCTGTGTTATTCATGCTTAGTTAAAAATATGATATAAAGAAAATTAATTCTATACCAGCAAAGCCACTACAAGACCAGAAACACAACTAAGCAGAAGTAAAGATGCGTTAGGTAATGAACATTTTGGTAAAGATCTCTTACTATTCTTAGGGTAAAATAAAGAGTAAGGATGAGCACTGTATTTATACAAAATAGCCTACTCAAATACCTACAGGAAGAAAAGCCTTTTCATACTCTTACTAACCTCATCAGCTGTCAAAGTTTTGAACTGCAGCAGAACTGATGTTGGCTGCTACACTCAGACAAGTCTTTATGGATTTTGGTCATTCCATTACAAACACTTTGGGTTTCCCAAGTTTATGTGCAACACGACAATGTACTATCAGAATGTGGATGTATATAGCTGTCTATGCCTTTGAAATTCATTATAAGGGTAGAAAGAGAACTAGCTTTTGAAATGAAACTACAAGCAATATCCAAAGGATTCTAAATTTAAGCAGTAAGTACAAGTTGCTTCTTTGGCAGAGACCAGCCTGCTTTGAAACTAAAGTGCTGGATTTAACAGACATCTCCACAAAGCAGGTTATAACACACAAAGCAGTGTCTTTGAGTGAGCTTCCTGCTCTGAGGAGCTCTTGTTTGTCCAATGATGTATATATGTCTATATATATGCACATATGTATAGTTTTGCTTTCATTCCTTAATGCAAAGGTTCCTCCCCAAAATTGTCCTAAACTACTTATTTAAGAAATATACTTAACATTCTTCTGATATTGTATTCACAAGCAGTAAAATAACATATATCACTCTCTGGTAGGCAGAAGTGACCAAAATTAACAGAAGTTTCATTAACTTATTTTATTGGAAACAATTTGTACTACCACTGTACAGTTGCACTGCTCCCTCTTTCCACACAACACCCATCTTCCCCTCAAAAATCCCTACAACAAAAGCAACAAGAAAACCCCCACCAAACAAAAATCCCATTCTTTTCCCCTGAAGAGCCTCAGGCAAGTAAGCCTTGCCTATCTGAATCTGCTTTCATTGGTAACTACTGCTATGATCTGAAAGAGTAACCTGGCAAGAGTTTTTTCCATGTGGGTTTTGGCCCTTGTGTGTTAGCTGCCATACTGAGGCACAAAGGCCACTTGCCAGGGGTTAAAGTGGAGGAGATAAAAATATTCATTTACATGTAAATGAAGTCTGTCTGTCTGCCTGCCAGTGAAGGGACAGACTGACACAGAATGCACAAACTGACACAGCACAGCTTTTGTTATGTTTAAAAGTGTTTTATGTAGTGACACAAACAAAGCAAGAGTCTTACAGGAACAAAGCTCCCTGTACCAGAGCACAAGGCTGGAAGAGTTCTCTGCTATGTTTTGTTGGATTCCTGCTTACAAGAAGTTCTATCAGGTAGTCTTACACTCAGTGCATGGTGTCACAGGCTTCATCTTCAAAAGAGCTGACAAAGTAAGTAACCAAATCTTATTGATGTTCTAACAGATCAGTGCAAAATGACCATTCCAAAAGTCCTTTCGGTTTGTACATCTGTCTTGTGTTGTCAAAGATGAGAAAAATATGTATCCTCTCAAGTCATACACATTACTTTTTAAGTCAGAAAAAGGTAAGTTGCACTCCAGAAACTGATTTTAGTGAATCATAGGAAAAAAGCAGACACATGCCTGAAAATCTTACCATTTGCCTGATCTGAGTTATACATTGTGAACTGTAAGTTTATGAAAATAAAAGTATCTTTAATAATCACAGACTGGAAGTTAAAGACAACAGTACATGAGTAGTTTATATTCATTATCAAGACTAAAAAAATGTGTGTAAAGCGATACCTTCATAAAATATGCAATTTCCAATATTGAGATACACAATCATTGGAGGACTTGGCAAAGCAAAACACATGCTGGAATATTAAATCATGGTCATCCACAGCTTGCTTTCTTTTGATTTAGATGCTCATAGAACTGGAATGTTAAATCATGATCATCCATGGCTTGCTTCCTTTTGAATTTTTAGATGCTCATAACACACTGTATGAACTGAAAAGAGAATAACCACTTATTAGATGTATGGCTGAGAATTTTTTTCCTACAATACCCATTGTCACTACACTTTTCTGTAAAGAAATTCAGCCCATGAGTAGTAAAGCTTTAAAATACATATGGAAATAAGCAAATAATTAAAGCAAAGCATCTCCCTAATGATAACCAGAACAACAAAAAAAACAACTAGCACACATTATCCTCCCCACCCTCCGCTCCAAAAAAATCCCCAAATCCCAAAACACCCAAATCCAGATGACGTGAATCTAGTGTTCTCTTTTTGCTGCACAGATGTGTCTAGGAAGCCAAGGCTCAAAAGCCTGAGTGTGACTCGTGTCTGTTCCCACCAGACCTCCACAAATCTTTCCCAGGAAAAGTGCCTACCAAACTTTAAAACAGAAAATGAAAAAAAAAAGTCACAGAAATTGATGCTAGTAAAGTGATTTAGCTTTTTGGATCTTCTTGAACCATGCTGGTTAGAAGTTCAGAAAAAGGACACAACATTTTATAGAACTCTGTAAAATACAGGAAAGCTTTTAGAGACAATGCTCAACAAGCCCTAGAACTTCTAGGTTCTCATTGTATGTATAGGGAAGATAAGCACAAATCATTACTGATTGCCTTAAGTTTTTCTTTTGTTTTATCCTGGAATTTTAATAGATTCCTTAAAATTTACTTACATCATCATAGTGGAAGTTCACAAAACCCTGCTGAGTTGCATCCCTTCTTCTAAAGCATTCTGCAAAAATTCATTAAAAAAACAGAAAAAGGTAAGAATTACAAATAAGTAATTTTTTTAAAGTGCATAGTACTTTCCTAAAATTCCCCAAGTCACATGAAGGAGAACATGATGAAGAATACTGCAATTCATTCCAAAATTTTATTTCCTTTTGAAATTTTGGTATTTATCATATACAACCCTTTGTATTCTGTTAATGAACAAAGTTACCCAATTTTGGTAACATAACTCTTCCAGTCTCTGGAGTAAATCCTGCATTAGTATAAAGTCCTTTTTTTCATGGGAATTAAAAAAAATCCTGATCTATAATTGTCTGTAGACTATTGATAGAAACCTCTTTTGTAATACTCCAAACTTGAACTTGAGATAAGTGAACAATCAGGTTTTATTAAATAAAAATATATTATGGAGTGACAGCAACAAGGCTGTAATCCAGCATACCAGTGAGAGCTCGGAGTTTCACACAGCAGGCAATGTAATCATCAAATGCAATCTTCCCTTGAGTGCTGTATCTCTTTGTGATTGCAGTCACAGCCTGGGGGCTCAGTCTAAATCCTGTTTGAAGAGAAAAACTCGTATTTTGAAAAGCAGGTAAGTTAACAGAATCCAACATTTCATTGGAAATATCATGTGTTAGTTACTAGAGGATGATGACTGGGAAATGGTGTAAGTCAGTGCCAGAAGCAAGAACATTTCACAACTTACCCATGGTCATCAAGGCTTTCTCCAGTTCCTGACGATCCACTGTGCCACTTCCATCACTGTCAAAACTTACAAAGTGTTGCTTCCAGCCATTGACCACAGCCCAGAGTTCTTTGAACTCATTAAATCCCAGTGTGCCAGACATATCCCTCTGATTTCAAAGCTAAGAAAAAACATTTCTTAACTAAACAAAATCACCAACAAAAAGTGACAAACAAAAAAGCAAACAAATAAAAACGGCATCTCTCTGTAGTTAAAAACTCTTACTTGAAGGCAAATATTAATATAATTTTACTATTATTTATTTATCTTGTAGAAAACTAACTAAAGCATTCCCCAGCACAGAAGGAGGTAATAACTACCCAAAACCTAAGGTCAGAGAACCTCAGAGACTGCTCTCCCCATTTCTTCCCAGAGAAACCTGCTAAAGGCATTTTCCTCTTTGTGAATTCTACTTAATTGACACTTCTCTTTTACCTGCTGCTACATAACTGTAATCAATTAAACACATAGCTGAAATAAACATAGATGCCAAAGAATAAATTTATTTATTAATATATTTATTAATATCAGTTCTCTTGTATTCTAAGATATTTGTTCAAGATGAGCTAAGAGCCCTTCCAGCTTAATTTCTGCTTTTTTCTTTTTAAGCAGCAAAACTTTCAATTTCAGTTTTGGCAAAAAAACCTCCAAAGATTCCAACTTTACACAGTATATCTGTCTTCCACAGGTCTTACTGCTGAAACCCACATGCCATTTCATTAGATACTCAAACCTGATTTATTGATGGAATAGGATTTAGGGGGACTTAGATTGTACTCAGGCTGAGTACTACAAATCCTTAAAATTTATTAGGAAGGATAAAAAATTGGAAAGTTGTCCTATTTGAAAAATACAGTAAGTGATTTGCACAGTACTTTATTCTAGGCCACCAGACCTGACCCTTTATATATTCTAGAGAGAAACAGTTCCCCAGGCTTAGAGGGATATCACTTGCTGTAAAACAATTGGTCACCAAGAGCCTCATTTATTTATTGTTTCTTCATTTGTTAAAATTGTGAGAATGGAGTTTTGCAGCTTCCCAATCACAATGATCACAACGATCCAGTAAAGGCTGAATGGAAACTACAAAGCATTTCCCAAATGTTTTGTCGCTCTCTCATACTTGCTTAAGTAATGCAAAAATGTTTACATTTCATACTAAAGGATACATCCAGCATTGAAATCATAAGTCTGCAAGTCTCCAAGTTGAAAGCTGTTAAAATCAGTAAAAGGAAAAACAAATTATGTCAGGACCATAATCTTCAGTTTTATCTAAACATAAAATTTCAGATTTATTATAAATTTAAATTATATACTAATTATATAATACATAAACTATTATGTAATTGGTTCCCCTGTATAGAGTCGTACAGTAATTTTGATCCAAGTAAGAACCATTACTGGCAAGAAAAACTGACAGTAGACAATTTGTAGGCAATTCAAGTTATATTTAAAATTAACTTGCTCTTATCTTAATCCACAACAGTTTTGGGTGCCAAAGTGGTGATTTACACTCCCCCCAACAGATACCACTTAAGCAAGCCAGTTTCACTCACAGAAGCTGTAAACATCCCAGCAGAAGAGTCCTGCCACAGATTTTGGTGAGAATCAAAGCTCAGTTCAAACCAAAGCCAAGCACCTTTTTAAGAACTGTCTGTCCATCACAAAGCAAACCAAGTCCACAGCTCAGCAGAGCGGGGAACTAAGGAGGCTCAGAAGGCAAGGCCTTGGCGAACAGAACTGAATACAGAGAATTTACATTTCCAAGGTGTGGAAAAGAAACCCATTTGCCATGCAAAGAAAAAAGCCCAGCTCTGCAGAAGGCACCACTACAAGCGTTTTCTAGTAACAGGAAGAATTAGTGTGCTTTGGATTTGCTTGTTTATTTAAATCATTAACTTACGTTTATATGCTCCTGCAATCCCTGACTGGGTGAGACATCTCTGTAGCTCATCAGCATCTATTTGTCCATCCTTTCGATAACAGAAGATGTGTCAGCTATTAATACCCTCTCCCCAGCTGCTTATTCCCAGTACCCACTCCCTTTCCAGTGGCATTCAATTAGCTATCCTTCTCAAGACATCCTCATAACTCACAAATATAAAAATTCCTGGGTTTTTTTTTAAGTATTAAGTTGCTAGCAGAACAAGCAAACATGGAAAGCAAAGGACTTTGAAAGAAAAACAAAACAAACTAAGAAAAGATACCTATCCACATGGCTTGGAAAATGTCTCACTTCCAACAAATCCTGCTCAGGGCCAAATAGAAAAAACAACTGCCAATTCATGGAAAGCAATGAGCTGCTCCAGAAGTGGAGGTGGAATTCTAAGCTTTATTCCTCACATTCCCAACATGAAGTTTGGTTCACACAGAGTTTAATTTAATCTCATTCAGGAATGGAACATTATGTCTGTAGATAAAAAAGTGATGACACTTCTTTAAAGCATTAGAAGATGAAAAGCCAAGTCAGGGGAGGTTTAGGTTGGATATCAGGAAAAGGCTTTTCCAACAGAGTGGCTGAGCACTGGAATGGGCTTCCCAGTGAAGTGATCACAGCACTGAGCCTGACAGAGTTCAAGAAGTATTTGGACAACACACTTGAGCACTTGGTGTGACTCTTGGGGTGTCTTTAGCAGGGCCAGGAGTTGGACCCAATGATCCTTGTGGGTTCCTTCCAGCTCAGCATGTTCTGTGATTCTGTTTGCTACAGCATTTTCCTAATGTTTTTAAACCCACTTCTGAAAGTAGTTTTTTTCAAGAATAGAGATATGCTACCGAATGATATGGTAGGAACATCACAGCCTGATAACTTTCAGAAATGAACTATCATTGTTTATAAGACAAATAATAATTCTACGTTAGAAGACATTTGACAAGGTCTGAAAAAAAAGCAACAACGTTTTGATTCTACAGAAAGTTAATGGCAGCTAAACCCAAATCTGCTTCCTGTCTACTCCATCAGTCTAATTATACAGATTTATTTAATAATTTACATTCATGGGGGGGGAAAGAGATTTGAAATAGCCATTAATATTAAGTTACTAATCTCTTCAAAGGCTTTGTAACTTCTGAAATAAAGATAGCAACTGCATAACTTTAAAATAGAAGAAGATAGAAAAGCATGACTCTAATCAAGATTAACATTACCAAAAATAAGCTTATCTTTTTTGCTTTTTTTAGTAGAATGTAAGCAGGTTAAACTAGACAACGCATATGGGCTTTGCAAACAGGCTAAAAAATAAATTATGACTTCCTACAAAGACAGACTCAAGTGAACAAAGATTTGAAACAATACTTTTGACTTTCTTGTGTAAACAAAGGAAACTAATTCATCAAGTCAAAGACAAGATCCCTGTTGTAAACTACTTCAAAGAAAGCTCAGAGAAAACATTATATATTATATAGGAATAAAAACAACACAGAGCAGCAAACCATAACTAAAATATATTAGTTCTACAATAAATACATATGGATAACTGAGATACGGCTTTTTACAGAGTTTCATGGATGGCTATAAAAGTAACTGATAATTTATCTGTTACACTTCACTGTCTCCTTACTTCTGCACAGCCCCTGGTACCAGAAACAGACACCTCAGATTTCAAGAATAACTTCAAAAGCTACCGAGTTCATTTCAGAAAGGAATAATTTCTATAAATAGAAAGCATTTCAGAATATTCAGTATTCTCAAGTGCTAACTTGATCATACCCATCAACCCACTGGTTCCCCAGCTTCCAGTATCCATGCCTCACTTGAGAAACCTGGGCATGGTCTACGTTCTGCTGAGATCCAGCTCCTGCCACCTCTTCTCCACAGCGCCCTATCCCGTCTGCTGCTGCTCCCTTTCTCTTTACAACAGGAGCTTATTCATTTTTCCAGCGTCAGTAACTGGCCTCACTGCTGATTCCTGGCACACATCCAGGTGGCACCTGCACACAGAGACATCTCAGCTGGCAGACAAATTGTCAGCACATTCAGCAGAACTCAACTCTGGGCTCCACTTTCTCAGAACGGCCTCACTACACAGAGGTCATTCCCTTTACTACAAAAACACACTCTCTAAATATTTTCATATGCAGTTAGAAGGAAGTAAGATACAGAAAGCATAATGTATTATTAATTCAGAAGAGTTACATAGAGAACAAAACAAATCCAATTTATGGTGGGAATCTGAACATCAGCTGACATTGCTGAATTAAAATAAAATTTTCATGTTGTGGTTGTATCTACCTGAGGATTACAGATCCACAGCCTACAAGTGTGCAATAAATAGCTATAACATGGCCAACAAATACTGAACTTCAGCTCAATAAACTTAACTTAATTGCTCCTAAACTCTTTAATACAGTTCAAACAGCACTTATTTCTAGTAACATACATGATCATAAAAAGCAATGTATGCCACAAAATTACAGGCAAGAAATTAAAAATGAAGTGCAGAATGACAAGGAAGGGAAAAAAAGTTGTGAATGCCTTTCCTCTGGAAGAATAATCACTCTGTGTTATCAGTAAACTCAGATATTGGCACAACCCATGGCTGCTTTTCCATTTGTGAGTCTATTAAGATCATGTAATGACCTCTTATCCTATTAGCATTTCCTGCTCTTAGCCAGGCCATCTCCCACACTTTCCACTGTTTCTCTTTTCTTCCTCCTAAACCTGGCAGCATTCACCAGCCCAGAGCTGAGTCACAATTCAGCTACAAAACTTCATGCATCTATACATTCCTGTATACACCTACAAAGGAAATGGAGGCATACATGCCTATGTTTGTGTATTTATATATGTATTTAGAAACTAACAGCATTATTCAAATTGTATAGCTCCTGTATGTATACAGCTATAACAGACCAAATACAGCTATATACAGAAAATAGGCTAGGTAAAACAATTCTAGATTTATTTTTTTTTTAATTAGAAACATCAGTTTTCCTCACTGCAAATATTAGGCATTCCTCCTTCCAAAGGTAGGCTACTCCCCAGGAAAAAAAAAATCCAAGAAGTAAGCAACATTTTATATGTTTACCTGCCCTCCTACTGCAGCAAAATAACCATACAAAGGATCTTGAGCTTGTCCAGGGAATGCTGGTCCTCCTGGAGCTCCTCCATACTTTGGAAGTAAAAAGGAAAATTAATTTTAAATCAATGATTCAGTTAAGGATCTGTACCTGTCAACTTACATTTTTATGTACACAGCATGCAAAAAAAAAATAAAAAAATCCAAACCATCCAAGATCGAAACTCATCATGAAAAAGTGCCCCAAACCAACTCTCAATTTCAGGACTGGTATATGTAATTTATGTAATAAATAATGTATTGTAATGTAAGCAGATCAGTGTAAAACCTTGCACAGGAGCAATCAACTGATCTAGATACAGCCTGGTCTATCTCACCAAGGTTTCATTTTATTCTACCCCTACCAGAAAACAGCGTGCTGAAGAAATACTAAGGCACTGCAATTTTTTGTTTTCCACTTCAGAAAAGTTGAGCAAAACAGATGTCTAGGGCAAACACATGGAAGAATATGCATTAAGTAAGAAAACCCTTAAAATAAAATTGATTCTGAAGTGAAAGGTATGGAATGACACCCTGAGCACTGACTTTCACCCCGGGCAGCAGCTGCGGGGGATGCGCCTCCTCCCTCCCTCCCTCCCTCTCTCCTCCCGCCGGCGCGGCCCTGAGGCCGGGCAGACCCCGCCGCTCCCGGGGCCGCCGGCCACATCCCCCGCGGGCCCGGCCCCGCTCACCCCGCCCTGGTAGAAGCCGCCGGGCGCCGGCTGCCCAGGATACGCCATCTTCGCCTGGCAGCGGCTGCGGCGGCCCGGGAACAACCACCCGGATACGGAGGGAGGGCGGCGACTTCCCGCCCCGGCCCTTCCCGGAGCCCGCGACCCGCCAGCGCCCGGGCGGGGCAAGCGGCGACCTTCCGTCACCAGGGCAGCGGGCGGTGCCGGGGCGCCGGCGGGAGCTGAGGGTCCACCCCCTCCGGTCTCCGCCCCTGCAAGCTCCCCCTCCGGCGCGGTGGGAGCGGCCCGCGGCGGCGTTTCCCGGCGCTGCCTGAGGCCCGGCCGTGGGTCGGTCTGTCCGTGCGGGCTGCGGGCGGCTGTCGCTGAGGGCGCTGGGGTCAGCGCGGGGAGCGGGCCAGGACCTCGGCAGCTCCCGGCCAGGGCTGCCAGACACCTGCGGGAGGCGGCGGCCGTGGACGGAGCCTCTCCGCTGGGGAGGGGCCGGCTGCGCCCCGGAGCCCCCGGGCAGCGCAGGTGGAGCCGGGCCCCGGCGCGTCCCGGGACTGCTGCTCCCGGGAAAAAGGCGTTCTGTGGCGGCTGAGACCCACTAAGGCGACAGGAAAGCTCCTGACATGTTCGCCGGTGAACCGGCTTAGTTGGATTACGATTATTTCAGAATCACCGGTTCGTCATTTACGGAAAGGCCGCGAGGCTCAGGCTCATCAGTTCGCGCATCTGTCTCGTGTATCCCAAAACATCCTTAACGTGTTCTCTGTTGGTACCTTGCTTTTCTGTCAGAATCTGATCACCCGTCCCTGTTCCCAAACACAGAGAACAGGGTCCGTAATTTCTTTTGGCTCTGTAGGTCCAGATTCTGGAGAAGGAGATGGGGGAATGCTGGGATTACCTGGATCAGCTTTGATCCAAGAGCCTCCTCCCGGCTGGCGGCACTCACGGTACAGCCCGTGGTTTTCTCCCCAATACTCCAGGGAGCAGCATCAGCCGGAGTGGCCACAGCTTGGTCTGAGCTGGTTTTGCCACTTTGCAGAGCATTCCCTCCCTCTCATGAGAGCTATTGAATTCAGTCGCAAGACAATGAGAAATCAGTTGCTGGAGTCTGCAAGATTGAAATAAATCTCCTAATGGAGACCTTGCGGGGTAAATGGCCTGCTGTCAGAAATCTGGAAGCACAACACTTTATTTTTCTATTTACTAGCATAATTTCTGAAGAACATTATAAGTTTGAGTAGAATCTTAATTAAAGTATGCTAATTTGTAGTTAACTTTCCATTAAAAGTGAGTCACCCTTCTCAGCTTCTAAGTCATCCAGTAAACAGGACTTTCAGACATTTTCTACATGGCATATATTTTATTATTTCAGCACTAATTGTAGCTTATAACTGCTAACAATTGCCAATGACATGAAACCAAAACTGGTGTTCTGTGTAATTTAATAATCAATAGAATTGCCAAATGAGACGAATCATTATCTAATATCTTCATCACACAGAACAGCATATATGAAGCAGCTAAGAAACAAAATAGTGACCCTGTCTAGATTCTTGGTGTAAGAAATACTTATCTCCAAAGGGTATTTAACTAAGTATGTTCATATCAAGCTGTGCAGTGGTCAAATAATTCTGTTGACCGGACTCAATCACATGCAATGCAGGTTATTGCAAGCTCTGTGCTGAACTTTGTTAAAGTACATATATTAATGTCTGGGCAAAAAGCCCTTCTAATTAAAATAGAACCTAGGAACAGTGATAAAAATATTAAAGGCTGAAAAGATTAAAAATAAGAGGCAAAGAATATAAGTGATAAGATTTGAAGAGTTATACATTAATAAACAAAATGTCAAATGGTATATATATGTATTGCCAATAACTTAATAGGAATGGATTTTTGATTGCTTCAGTGAAAAAAAAACCAGATATGGTTCATACCAGTTGGTAGATAAAGATACTAAACTGTACAGATGTAGCTGTATAGAAAAGGAAGATGTGTTTCATAATTTGGGGTAGGGTTTTCCTGTACTTTAACTCAGCATAAGTATCTGGCCATCCTCTATTTTCAGTACTTCTACTGTCACTCTTGGCACTCATCAAATCATAGAGAGATCTCTTAGAACATTGACTCCACCTGTTAGCCAGCACTTTCAGGCTCACCACTAAACCATGTCCCTCAGTGCCACAGGTCTTTTAATACCCCCACTTCCTTGGGCAGCCAGTTCCAATGCCTTCAATAAAAACATTTCTCCAAACAACCCAAAAACCTCCCCTGGCACAACTTGAGTCCTTTTCCTCTTTTGTTACTTGCAAGTAGAGACTGACCCCCACCTCACCACAACCTTTTTTTTCAGGCAGTTGTAGAGAGTTGTACTGTTCCCTTTCAGCCTCCTTTTCTCCAGGCTGTTCACCCCAGGTCCCTCAGCTGCTCTTCATCAGATTTGTGTTCCAGACCCTTCATCAACTCTGTTGCCCTCCTCTGATCTCACTCTAGCACGTCAGTGTCCTTCTTGTAGTGAGGGGCCCAAGTGCACTGCCCTCAGTAGTTAGCATTTGCAAGATTATTTGTATTTAAACATATATGAACAAAAGAGCTTGGAGACAGATGTAATCAAGGGATGTATTTTAAATGGATTGTCAGATAGGCATTTTGTTTGCACTGCTGCATTTGTTTATTCCTTATCTGAGGAAAATGAAGGCTGCAAAGGAAGGCTGTTTGAGGAGATTAATGAGTGCACATCTGCCTTCTGAAGGGCTACTGAGCTGTGGTAACCTTTTACGTTTCGATAACTTCATATTGCAAACACACCAGTAAGAAATCTGTGTAGAATAAATAGTTTCTGATTTTGCACATCTCAAAGAATATGTGACCCCTCTAGTGGGAAAACTGAAGTCAAGCAGCACAGGATGCTAGTACTATTGCCGTTTTTTTCTGTGTTTTTTTTTTCTTTTTTTAGATAATTCACTGTATTTTCCTAAGAAAAAGCTTAGGTACAATAATTCTGTTTAGAAAGGGAAAATTATGTGCACAGTTTTCATTCCATAGCTTTTTCTGGATTCTTTGTAGTAGGATTTTAAGAAAGACTTCAGAACAGAGCTACAGTAATAGCATTAGTGCTTTAAACTCTGGCCACAAGTCACATTCACTATGTGTGCCATGCTTCCTCACAGTGAACCAAGGCTTGCATAAACCCACAACAAGTCATAGGCTTTCTGCTTGCCCTCCTGCTCTACTTCTGTTCCTTCTAAGTCTGGGTACATTTAATCCTGACATGAACTCACATGTGATGTGGGAATTCGGTTGTCCTGGACGAAAGCCTTGAGCTGGATTGTGCTGCCAGTTACAGGCCCACCTGGTGTGCTGGCTGGGAGCTTGGTGCTGGTGTGCTGATGTGTCACGCTTTCCTGACAACTGCAATAGAGCTAGGGAGGAGACAGGGAATTAAAGTGTAAAGTTCAATTTTCTTGAGGTGTTTACTTAGCACGGCTGAGGGGGTAAAAATTTCAGAGTAAGTGTACTGCTTAAGGAAGGCTGAGAAATAATCTCCTCACCCTTTTAATTGCAATACTTGAGAAGAGGCATAATTTTAAACAGTAGGAAAATAAATATACAGTACAGACCAGATGTCTCTAATATAATGCCTGATTTGGTGCCCAAAGGAATGGTGCTCCTGTGTTCTGCTGCTTTTTTTTTCTCTTTGATGCCACCCTTTTTTTTAATTTACTGCACATTATTTATGCTCAGTTCTGTAGCCAAGTATTTTGTACAGGATTTCCTTTAATAGCCAAGTTTTATACTGGATTCATCACATAATGTATTTGAAAGGATAGGAGACAAGGGGAAAGCAAATCTGTCGCTTTATAGATACAGAAAGTAAGGAGAATAAAAATTTCTATAGATTTTAGTCATCCAGTTTGAGCTCCCTTGGTTTTTCTGCAACTTTATCTATCTTTCAGACTTTTCCCTCCCAGCTACAACTCCTTTAACAGATGGTTCAGAGGTGACCAACTCTCTTACTCCATACTCATTCCCTTCTTTGTTTTGTCTGTGTTAAGAGTTGTGGAAATTGTTCATTACTCCCTGGGCATCAGCAAGAGTATCACTGGAGGCCTAAAGCAAGATAACCTTAATTGTGGATGGTACAGATAATGGAGGTTTGATATTGAGTTTTTTTAGGCTAACAGCTTTTATTCAATGCAGTACAATAACACAATTTTCCACATCCATTTCATTATAAATACAACAGTTTGTGCATTCCCCAGGCGTGAGTTCTTTACAGAACGAAAACTGAAATGCAGTTTTTCAGTAATGACATTAATTTCTTAGATCTGGTACGTTGCAGTCAGATGGCTCCCAAGATAGTCTTTAACTAAAGATATAATTACAATATAAAGATATCTGATGATAACAGTGATACGTGCCTGTGACTTGAGAAATGCATTTATAACACTGCTTACTTAGCATATCACTTTTCAACTGTTCTTTATTCCTTCACTGTCTACATACCTTATTTCAAAACCTTCAATAACAAGAGCTTAGATAATTTAAAACACATTGATGACAACCAAAGAAGTCGTGCAAGCTCTTATAATTTTTTATTGAATAACATGAGGTCAGGATTTGGGTCTCTGTTTCTGCTGGACATAAGCCAGAATATGAAAATGAACTGTGTATAAAGGATTGAAGCACAAAACAAATTCAGCAATAAGGCATCTTTTTCTTTCTGTACAATGCTTTTTGCAATCCTATGTGTCAGCATATATGTTCTCATATAAATCAGAATATATATTATGCTACTTTACCTTCTGAAAGGCCAAGATTCCTCTGTACTGGTTGGATGGTAAGCAAAGGCTTGTAAAACTCCCAGGTGCAGATGGAAAGGAATTGCATTGAAGCCTTATTGTTCCAAAGCAGTGTCATGGATATCCAGCTACAAAAGGGATATTCCTGACAATTTAGACATGCTCTGCACCACCACCACTGGTGATAGGTGAGAAATTAGCTCATAGCTGGTTAGTTAGTGGTTGGACAGGGGCAGTACTGGGCACAAAAATAGCAATACAGAGCATAGAAATGATGCTTCAGATGTCTGAATTCTATGATTATCACCCATTAGGTGCCTGATGTCCATTTGGGCTCTCATAGCTCCAGAACTTGTTGAGAATCTAGGCAGACAGCGTTTATTCTCTCCATGTCTAGTGCTTGAACTGAGTTGACACCAGTGCAGTACTACCAGAATTCATTTTCATTTGCTGATCTGTAATTTCCATAATCAATGAGACTGGTGAAATTACTGGGGAAATGTCTTAGGCTGGTTTGCATGTGACTCATGTAGTAGAAGGGACATGGAAATATACAACTCCAGGAAAATAAAGTTTAGTTTTTATTTATTTGTTTTTAAGTGCCCCACTACCACCTATGATGCAATGGAGTATTTAGCATTTGGGGGAATCCCAAGTTTCAGCATACTGGAAGTGAAAGAAGTGTGTCGCCCTCTGCAGAGAAAAGTCACTTTCCTAATCATGATGTCTCCTCTGGGTGCTTGTTTTAGTTAATTCTTCTTTTGCAGCATGGGGTGTGTGCTGAAGATGACTGAAATATTGCAGCACACATCCCCAAGTGGCCAATATGAGAAGTATTTTCAATTCCTGTCAGTCTTATGTGAGTACACTCTGAAAGCAATACCAGTGAACACAAAACTTCTTCCTCCACCTCTGATTTTTGTAAATATTTTTTCCTCACTTGTATATTCTGTGGCTGTTTTCTTTGCTCCTTGCACTAACTTCTTTGCTCCTTTCGTTCAATTTCTTGAAACCTGTTATCTCAGTTGGTAGAGCATGGTGCTAATGATGCCAAGATCATGAATTCAATCCCTGTACGGGCCATCCACTTAAGAGCTGGAATTGATGATCCTTGTGGGTTCCTTTCAACTCAGAATGTTCTGTGATCTGTGAGCTTTATGAGCAGCTAGAAACCAAGCCTATTGCTGTCCCAAAAAGAGGCCACTAGATGTCACACTGCTACTTCCAATTCAGGCACATCAGCTCGTGCTTGTGGGCAGTCTAACCTGTACCTGTTTTTGCAATAACCAAATACAAGTTCTACCAAAGGTAGAAGCAGAACTCACCTAGACAGGCCTCTGGTACCTGCTGTGGGAGCAGCTCCTTGGGTCTCAGCACTCATCTCTAGGAGGAGCTGTAGTATTCCAGAGCCTGAAGAAATTATTTGTGCCAAAAGTCCCTTTCAAAATCTCTAACAGTGGTTTAGGAGTTTATATATAGGTTTTTCTATTGGAAAAAGTTTAACACATATTCATACATATATTTTTGGATAATATTTAAATGTTTGAGTATGATAGTTCTAAATAACTAATTGATTGAGAAGTGTAATTTCTAAAATTAGCCACAAATCTGCCACTTAAAGTATTCCTGTTTGCCATATTTTATGTAAACTGTATGGCAAAGAACATTTCTTCTCCCTTTGTTGAATGTAGCAATCTTCTTGTCCACCTAGAAAGAGTGAGCATCATTTACAAAGGAGGTCATAATTACTCAAGTAGAGTCAAAAATCATTAGTCAGTTATGCATAATAATGTATCAAAACATAATAATATTTAATTCAGAACAAGGTACCATGGCTGTTCAGAGAGCTGATGATGTACAGTTTGTTCTTCATGTTTGCAGGACGTTAGGTACAGTTTTTTCTGTTGTTGTCATATTGATCCTTCTTTCTTGCTCAGTCCTTTTGCAGCTGAATCCTTTCATACATTGTTAATGTGTACATTATAGCTGGTTAGTCCTTATTCTTTCAGTAAAGGGATTAGAATTTTCATGAAGAAAAAAAAAAGGTTCTGTGTCACCTCTAAGTAAGAATATCCACATATGTTTATAAAATCATGCACAGGACTTACGGAAAAACAAAGGAATAAATAGGCCAGGCAGGCTTTCAATTGTTGTACTCTGTGCACCAGAATGTTTAGAGCTTTCCAGTTGAAAAAAGATACAGAACTTTACTTTTTTCTTTTTTTTTGGTTTTTTTTGTTTTTTGTTTTTTGTTTTTTGTTGCTGTTGTTC
This sequence comes from Thryothorus ludovicianus, assembly GCA_013397245.1. Classification (NCBI taxonomy): domain Eukaryota; kingdom Metazoa; phylum Chordata; class Aves; order Passeriformes; family Certhiidae; genus Thryothorus; species Thryothorus ludovicianus. The sequence continues at coordinate 2,386,606 of VZTB01000696.1, forward strand.
TGATAATGTATGTTGTTCTTCACAACAACACTTATTTTTATATAATCTACCTGTTCCTGGAATCTTTGTAGATCCTAATAATCACTTGGCGATTTCCATTTGTGTTGTGATTGCTTAACCTGTTACAGCCAGGAATGAATTTGCCTTGAACTGTCTAAGAGCACTCTGCAAGTTAACAGAAAAGCTTTCTGATTTCATTTGAAATTTATTTAAACAAAAATTAGAGCTGTTTGGTGGCAATAAATATTAAAACGAGGCTCTGAATTTTGGAGTTAATCTCAAATGTGGCAGCCCAGTCTGCTTAAGCACAGTCATCTCCACACTCTTCTGGATGGGGGCTGTTATATAATTTTTAGGCTGTTCCTATCCTCTTCCCTTTCTGCTTTCATCCACAGGTTTTGTATCTTTGTTGTGGTTTTCATCACCTTTTGTATTGGCTAGTATCTAATAATAGTTTAGCTTAAGCACGATACCTCCACATTTAACACTTCAAAGTATTGACAGACTTTCACACATATATTTCAAATACACGCTTTAAAAAATTGGTCAAAACTAGTGTTTTCATCATGTTTTGGCATGGAGGCTGACAAAACATTAAAGACTGCTAAAAAACCCTAAAAGACATGGTCTGAAAAAGATGCAAATATGCTCAGGGCAGAGCCTCGGTAGTTCTGATAAGTAAAATGGTTTCAGGATAGCTCACAACCACGATTATCTTGGACTTAAGGGGCCCCAGTTATTAACTGGTAGTGGGCACAGTGAATTATACTTGCAGAGTCATATTTTGCACAGGAATCAGACTTGTGAAGATCTCTGCTGAAAACGTGGCTGGAACCAGAGGTCACAGGCATCTATCTTCATGCTTGTTTAAGTGGCCAGGCTTGTTTTATCTGAGCTGTAAATAAGTCTGCTTGCTCTGGAGGTTTGTGAGTGCAAGGAGAGAAAGGTGAAAAATAAGTATGAATTAAGTGCTTTATTTTGTTTCCCTCATGGACTGTGTTAATAAAACCAGTCAGAAAGAAATTATCTGCAAATGCTGCCCTTTCCTCTCTGGGACATAACATGAAGGCATGTTAAAGGGTTTCATTATCCCGGCTGAAAGTTCTGGTTTTAAAATTTGTCTTCACTGTAGACATACATTAGATGTAAGTATGTTGCACCCAAAGAGAGGTGCTTGATTTCCTTCTGCTGCAGTAGTTAGAGCTGAGGGTGCCAGGAGTGCTCAGATGCTTCTAGTTCTGTCTGCCTTTGAACAGTACCTCTTTACCTCCTTGTTGATAAGGCTGGTGTTTTTTTCCTGTGAGTATTTCTTTTTATTTAATATGTAAAATCTTCAGGTAGTACTTCTATAATTTAACTAGTTAAAGCATGAATATTCAGCAGCAGTAGTCTTATTTAAGCCTTTATTAAGTCCAAGTTTGGGATTTATGACACATTCCCAGAGTACATTAGCACTGCACCTAGTTCTAGCACTGTGATCCTTTCTTAGCTTGCTCCTTCTGTTGTGTGTAACAGATTAAATAGAATTAGTCTATTTTATTGGTACATGTTTTATAAAAACTTAACAGCCCTGCTTACGATGTTGATGTTATTGCATTTTCTGCTAAATTTATTTTTACTGTTTTTCCTAGCATATCTCTGACAAAACAGTGTTTGGACTGATCACTGAAATTTCTCTCCAGATAGCTAAGGGGAAAATCCATGTCTCCTTATTTACACATACTCTATGCTTGTGCTAGAGTGACCTACTTAAGAAACTCTTCATTTACTTTTTTATCTCATAACTGTGTGGAGAAAGAAAAAGAAGATGAACAACATGATTGTTTTTACAATTGTCTGTTAGAAAATCTCAGAAAAATAAACAAAATCTATGCAGGTGGTAGCATTCACACACACCTCTCCGTATTCTGAAGAATAAATAAGGATTTTGCAATGCAGTATAACCTTCTGCATTACACAGGCAATTAACATTTAATCTAGTGCTGGTGTCCCTATACTAAATTCAGTGATTTGAACTTGACTAAAGCATCCATGCTTGACCTGGTGTTTGCAATAGTGAATCCACCCATCCTAAAAAATAGTCACCTGACCAAAAAGTATAACTATTTTCACTCATTTGTCTTCAAGGCACATGCAGAAGGTTTTTAATCTCATTTATGTAGTTTTAACTCTAAGCTTTTTTGTTGTCAAAAAATCAAATATTTGATATTTGATTTGTCTCTCAAACGGTTCTAGTACTTCTCCTAACCCAAGCATTTACAGCTTATTAGTCTTTATGTTCTTTTCTTTAGAAAAAGAAGTTGTTATTGAGCCATAAATTTCCTTATATGTGTTCTTTGAAAATAAGTGCAACAATGCCAATTGTCAAATACCTAAACTTGGAAAGGAATGAACAAGTTTCTTTACTCTCAGCCTCTGGGTAGAGTGATTTAAGTAGAATTCCACCTTTATACCTAGCAAAAGCTGCCTGATTACACTTGTGGTTTTATCTGACACTTGTGATACTCTCTGCATGTTTCTTTCATACCTGGTGCTCTGTTAAACAACCCCAGCGTTGCATATATTTGTATAGATTATGTTTTTTTTCTGCTGTCTCATAGAAGAGACAAGATGCTTTTTCTCCCTTTTCCAATTACTGGATTATGACATTTCATCAGTAGAATAGTGATCTGGGTACTTTTTATTGCATTCAACTCTAACATTTTTTTTTTTTAATGAAACAAATTTACTGTAATCTCTGGATGTAAGAAATTTTTCCACATTCTTACAACAACATTCTTACTCCAACATTTTTGGTGTTACTGGAGATTGTCCCTTTCACACTGTGAAACAGTTTGCAGTCACTGCTCCCTGCGGCAGTGGATTTCTCCTCTCTGTGCATCTGAAAATCACAAAACCATGACAGATCTTTCTCCTGTTGTCTTTTTCCTGCCCCCTTAGCATTTTTGAACAAGGTTCATAACCCTTTCGGGTAGGCCCTGTGTGAATGGTTTTCAGCTGGTGCTTTCCAGGCTGCATCTCCTTGGGCTGAAGTGTGACAAGTCTTTGTTCCCCTGCAATCACCTTCTGGAGACCTGGATTCCACGGGGCTGTGGCTGAAACTGCACCATCCACTGAATCGCTTCCATCTCTGTCCTCATTGTGGATTTCCAGGGTACTATGGTTTGCACATTTCTTCAGCAGTGATTTTATGTTTGTTGAGACTTGTTATGTGTAATGATGGGTCTGCAGCCAATTCCTGAGACACTCTCTAGAAACCTGCTTATGTGGTAATTGTTCTTTGTGTGAATTTAACAGAGTAGGTTACAAAAGTTGTAAACTTGCAGGTAATATCCTTGCTGTTTTCACACTGTTGCTAACAAATACTTACTAGGATCTGGGATTTTTTTTTGGTGAAATTATGGTTAGGTTTGAGATTACATTGGCAGTTAATATTTTAATTTTTTACTTTACTAGGCTTAAAAAACTTTTTTGATTTGAAATACATTGAATATTTCATCACTGAGAAGTTTCAGTGTGTGTTTGAATTTCCACATATACAGTAGGAGCACTAGAATTTATATTTCTCCACATATATATATATGTGTAAATCACACTTTTCCTTCTTACATCTGGGCTTCTTCTCTGGAGTATTATACGTGGTCTATAATAATCCACCATTCTGGATGCTTCAGATAAATCATGGAAATAATAAATTATGTTTACTGAATACTACAGTTAAAAAAAAAATCCAGTATTGAAGTGAGGGTAATCAGCTGTCAAAATAATTTGCCAGAAGTTGTGGTGAGCTCTCTAACTTTTAAATCAAGTTCAGCAGTTCCTTCAGAATATCTTTAATGCAGCCCTTTTTAATGGATTACCTGCCAGCAATAACAAATGGTAGCTAGGATAAAACTACATGTTGCCAGGCAGCTTAAACTTTACAGCAATCTGTATTACTGTTGGAAAATTTGTAGCGGGTCTGTGAACTGAAAAATATGACAACTCCTGATAATTCAGAAAGGAATTAATTTAGGCAGTGTGTTCTGCAGGAAGAGAGAATAGCTAATCACAAGGTTGCCTTCTGGCTTTCTAATCTGTAGAGTTCTTCATAATTAGAGAACTATCCTTAGCTTCAGGAAACCCACATCCAATTCCTCTCCTTGTCTCTGCCTTCCTGCGTGATGTTGTTTGAGTCACTGACACAGGGATCGTTAAAGAAACTTGGGATATGTCTGTGAAGACAGTAAGTGTGAATCTAAGTGTCAGCTTCTTTGTAAAAGACAGGGGAGACAGCTTTGCCAGGAAACATGAGTGTTTGAAGACAAGATGCTAGAAGTTGTTCAGTAGTATTCAGTGATACTTGGGTATTGTTCCAAGTCAACCCCTTTATCCTTTCCAGACTTCTGGAACTGGACAGAAGGCATCCCTCTGGCAAGATTGGGTTTATTTATCTCAACAATGCATCAGGCTTGCCAATAAGACCAGACTGGAGTTTCTGAAGTGTGGCTTGAGGTTTAACCTTTAGACCAATCCAATTAAAGATGGGATTTGGTTTCCAGTTTTTACTTATGGGATTGGATCACAGAAGCTACTAGAAAAACAAACAGAATATAATCCTTATGTATTTAACATAATTCCCTGAAATCACTTCTGCTTCCATCATCTCTGATTGCCTGGGCTGGTTCTAAATGACAGCAACACTGCATCTGTCCTATGCCAGTGCTCCTGAAGCTCTGGTTTATCTCTAGACCAGTGGGGAGGGGGAAGGACTACCCTTCCAGTCACCTCTTCAGTTTCTGCTCACCCTGTCCAGCTCTCATTTCTCCATCAAGTACTGTAGGATTTCTTTTAGTTCCAGTTTTCGTGCTGTGTGGATGATTTACTTTTTGTTCAGTGAGACTCTGTGTTTGATTTTGTTTCTTTAACTGTAAAATGAAGATGGTAGTGACTTGCCTTGAAAGAAAGCAGTCCATTAAGCAGTCTGTCCTCAGCCTGTGCTGTTGGGCTATGGCGTCTTTTCTGGTTTTTTACCCCAAGGAAACAGTTCTTCCAACTATATTTAATACTAAGATATGTGCCTGATGCACAACTGAGTTTGCTACTGCTGCTGCTGCTCAACCATGTGGAGTGGCAACTAACTTTGGAATGGTTGTTGCAAAGGATGAGAAAAGATGCATATTTATATCTGTTTGGACTGGGGGAAGAAGGCTGTGGTGGGATCCACCATAGCCTTCCAGGGCTGCCAAGATCAGGCTCTTCATTTAACTATTTACAAGGTACTGATATAATTGGTAATTTGATTTAAAATTGCAGTCAAAAACTTGTGATGTTTTCTGTCATGGAGCCAGTAGGAAAGAAGAAAAACATCTTTTTCTTCCTCCTTCTTCTTTCCTTCTCTCTCTTTCTTTCATTCTAATAGCTTTTAAATTTTGTTCTATATACTTTTCTCTAGTATGTTTCTTTAAAAATACCTTCCCCTTTGATGCCAACACTCTATCATAGATAACATGTCTCAGGCATGCCTTTTTTGGGACTTTCTAGTTTGATTTAGTGTTAAACCACTTACATCCTGTAATGATTAGCATATTACAATAACTTTTTATTTTATTTTTAATTTTTATTTATCTATTTTCTGAAGGCTCTAAAGGAGATGTTTATAAAGACTACATTTTCCCATCTTCCATAAAACTGGGGCAAAAATTTAATAATTACTAGGAAACTAGGAAAAGCCTCTGCACTATTGCTACTACTGCTGCTGCTATCTTGCTATCTTAACTGCAGTTAAGTTATTCCTAGTTTAAATCTGAGCACATGTGAAGAGGAGCACAGTGAAGGGATTGTATCTCAAATAATAAGCAAATCTGGATGTGGAAGCAAAAAGAGAGATAAGAATAAAGCATGTTTGTGAAGACATGTGAACAAAATTTACCACTCCTGACTTGCAGCATTTGGAGATGTTAGCTAAGTTTCATGCAGTTCTCTGAGGTCTGTGCATGTCCTATCAAGATTCTGTTGTGTATTTTTCTTGTAGCACAGATGTTGCTTATAAGAAAGTAATATGTAGGGGTCTAGTCTTGTCAGAGCTAATATTTATGTCAATTCTGGGTTCCCAAAGTCAAGAAGATTAAGGCAATGTGCAAGAATAAGAGATGTGTAATTTTCCATGGTGGTAGATAAAAATTATATTTTGAGGAATGTCAGCTTCCTTGAGGGAGAAAATAATTCATGTCAAGATAAGGAATTAGTGAAACAAATGGATTTTTTTTTTGTTGTGTGGATACACAACAAAAATCTGTATAATGCAGATGAAAAAAATAGTCTCTGTATGAGAAAAAAGCTTCCAAATTGTGTGGGAGAGAAACCATATTTAGGATATTATTGGTATGCTGAATGCTTATTAAATATGCTAATCATAAGGAAGAACAGGCAAACATGGGTTACTAGCTACTGTGAGTGTTCATAATATTCTCTAGTTCTTTATTTGGGCTAATGAATCCAACATGATCAACAGCATTTGAAACAAAAGATGCTCTTGTAAAATCTTTTGTCTGGTAGGAGCTCACAAGAGTGGAGCTGCAAAAGCCTGACATACAGGAATAAAGGGGCTTTGTAGAGTGGGTCACAGCCTGTCACAGCCTTGGAGTGAAAGGTGCCTGTTAGATAAAGCAGAGAAGCCTGACAAAAGGTTGTGCTGCGGAGCAAAAATAAGTTGAAGATCTCAGGACTTCAGTGTGCAGTGTGGTGGAACGGAAGGGAATTTCTCAGATCACCATGGTTCAGGATTCAGCAGTATCTGTGGTGTCAGCTGCATTCCCTGGGGCCAATGTATGTCTGAAATCCTATTCTGTTTCAAGGAAATATAATTAATTAAAATAATTTATTTTCACTAATAAGTGTAATTTTTTTTGTTAAAATAGATATTCCCCAGGTATAACAAAAAGGCAGAGTGATATTAACCCTATCACAAAGGATGTAGAGGTCTACCCACACTATGCTGTCTATCTCACTGTGCTGTAGTGCATCAGAATAAAACTTTCTTATGTAATGAAATCCAAACTTAGTTGTTACTGTGATAATATCTATGTGACCATTTGTTTAAAATTCTGTAATTTGTATTTTCTAAGTGTTGACTCTGATTTAGAAGTCAGATTTCTTAGATCTAAGAATCAATGCTTTATTCCTGCAGTTCTTAGAATGGCATTATGTACATATGCACATAAAAGCTTTTCTTGGCTTCTGAGAACCATATGAAAAACACCCTTCCCAAAATTCCTTTCTTGATTCTTCTTATTTCCTTTTTCACCAGGTTTATTCAGTATATAAAAGGAAAAAAAAAAAGAATACCAAGATCTCAGCCATGAGTAATGTGTACAAGCTGCTAACGGGTTTCCTGGCACTGGCTATTGTTTTCGAAACACTACCATTGAATACTTTCACTACCAGTATGATTAATGAATTTGTTTTCTGTACCATGTTCAGGAAGTAAACTTGTGAATTTGTAAATCAAATCCTTCCCAGCAGCTCAAGTGCAAGAGGATATGAAAAGAACATGAAATCCCTCGCTCAGATCTGAGTGATGAAGATCTGGCCTATCTACTGAAGCCAACAAAGCACCTGCTGCTGAGTTCAGATGCAAGGGCTCTGGATGTGCTCCTGAGAGCTGCTGTACACCCGCCCCTATAAGCAAGCAGGTTTGCCTCCTCAGTTTGTACATAGCTGAAATTGGCCCTTTATCCTTGGAGTGAACAGCAAATTGCAAATCGTACCCAGTTGCTTTGCATTTCCAGTACATCTTGGTCTGTTTTCACTTGACAAAACAACGTGATATCCATCCCCAAAGACATTCCTTTGTCTTGCCTGCAGGAGGACAGTCCTGTGGGTGTTTGAGACTATGGATTAGCTGTGAGTGAGTGTACAGAGCAGCATTCAGTCAGGCCAGGGTTACTTTGTGCTAGCTCCCAGTGACGGTAAAGAAGACTTGGTTTGGCCTCTTTTAACACAAGGCCCTCAGAAAACAAAAAGGAGCCTGTTCTCTGGGAGGAAAAGATGCAGAGCTCTTGCACTGTTTGTATTTCATAAAGCACAGCTTTTAAATGGGACTTGCCATGGCTGTTGGAGTTTAAACTCCAATCCACCGGCTCAGCTGTGAGAGAGGAAGGGCAGGTTTTAAATCTGTGTTGGGAGAGAGGCAGAAACCCTGAGAATAAATCCTTTATAAAGTAATACCAGAACACAATTGTGTCTGTGCTTTGGAACTGTTGCTATTGGTAATAACATAAATCTGGAGTAACTGTCACTGAAACTAGAATCTACCACCAAAATGGCAGATCTAGAGGATATTCACTCAGACTGCTGCTACTTATTTTCTGTTCTTGTCTGTCCCTTTGTACTCATGCAAACACAATCTATCTCTCTCTCTTGTTCTGTCTTGTTTTCCTTCTCTCTTTCTGCTGCTTCCATCTCTCCTCCAGGGAGCTGTAATGAGATGTTACAGGCATCCTCACAACAGTGTTGTCACTTGGGCCTATTGAGCCTATACCTGATCCCTTCTGCAATAAATTATTCTGTGGAAAATCACTGAAGGAAGCTTGAAGTGTAGGACTACTCCACCATGGCACAGGCCAAGAAAAACTTCTATAAAGACTTACATCAACATATGCATATTAGTTTAGGACAAGTATAACATATGTACCTGTGCTGGTTAGTAAGAGGGCTTGGTGCCAGAATTCTTTCTAAGAAATCTGGCTCCATCAGTTGCTGATATCCCAGACTACCATTCTTCTGGGCATAAAGAACAGATTCTGAGGCAGAGGATGACATGAAGAGGGAGTGTATTGCCCAGAATTAGAAGACGCCATTGTTGAAAAATGTTTTCAGAAGTATTGTTCAGATGGTTGTTTGTTCTGTTTTTAAATTTATTTTATTCTTTAAAACTGCTTGATAATGATAGCTTGAAAGCACAACTAGCTATACTAGGTAGCATGTTTATGCTTTCATGTATGTGAGTGTTCTTTGTGTGGATGGAGAGAACAGCAGAGAGGTAAAAATATAGTAAGCAATTCTCTTCCTATAAAACCAGCACATTTTTTCTTTTCTTTATTCTCCAGTCCAAAGGAGACTGTTGGATCTTCTGTTTGCAATTCAACAGGAAGTCACCATCCCAGCTGGAACCTGTTTTTTCCCAACATCCTCAGCCTAGTTGGATATCTGAGCAAAAATCTCCATATGTGAGCATCCAAGAAGCAAACAAAGATGGGGGAAAACAAGTCCAGGCAGGTGGCTGAAGACAGGATCCCATTTTATTATTTGTCCCAAGTCTTCCCAACACCTTTGTGCAATGGAGCACATCAGCAGCTGCATCTTAGCAGAAGAGGTTCCCAAAATGATAACAGAGCTCAACAGTGTAAAAAAAAAAATCTTTATTGCCTTTAAAATATGTTTTTTTCATAGAATATCTGCAATATTACATCCAATGATTTATTTTTTGAAAAATCAACAGTATTATCTTCACGAGATATAACCATGACATATACATACATACAACCTCTCAAATAAAAGGATTTTCCTTCAGTTTCTTTTCTTACAACTCACTTTTACACAAAAAAATCACAGATCATTTTTCTCCTATGCTTGGAAATCTGAGGCTTGTAAGCACTTCTCACATCTCTGCCATTTTGATCTCTACTCCTTCCCCTTGTCCCAGAATTTCTGGTAGAGCAGTACAAGCAAAGATTCAGCAGTCCTTGACCCACACACTTTGAACATCAGGGTTCCTGTACACAAACTAAACAAATAAAACTATCTCTAAGGCATTGACGCAGCTTTCCTTGGATCAGATATTAATGGAGGATAAACAATGTTAGGAGGCGAAGCTCTGTTCCTTAGCTAGCATCCATCATGCACCTTTCTGTTGGTGCTGGTGGCTTCTGGGCTTAGAACAGGGAAATGAGTGCAAACTCCTGCAGGTGTTCATGTGGATCTCTGTGGATGTGTGTAGGTGCACGTAGAGCTGAGTCCTGATGGGCAGGATGAGAAAGAGGAGCAAACACTGTCTAACACCAAAGGATTCTGTGGTTCTGCCCAGTTCTGGAGGAGTTCAGAACAACAGAGGAAGGACATGGAATAATACTTACTTCCCCCATGCCCTTCTTAGGATGGAGGGTAAATTGGCAAGGAGAAATAAACAGAGCAAAAGAGAGGGTCTGCACCGGTGTGAAAGCATGTCTGGGGTGCAGAAACTTAATGGCCTCATTTGTATTGAAAGCTTGTCATTGGGGTGGCTTTGTTTTGTACAGAGCCTGCCGAGTTTTCACTTTTTCTCTCCCTCTCCAGATAGAGTACGCTTTAGACTTCTTTTTGATATGCCCTCATAATATTTTTTTAATAATACAGTTTGGTCTAATTATACAGCAGACTTGTTGATAATGTAATTTGACTTTTCTGAGTATTTGGGATTTCTCTCCCAGCCCTGCCGAATTTGTGTGAGAGGTTTGTCTATACAAGGAAATATCAGCACAAATTTGACAACCAGTACTGCACATGGAACAACGAGGGAGAGCATATAGATGTTTGGAAGATACCACTTGTACGCTGTTGGGCTCAGGAACCATTTTCCACCATAAACCAGCGTGTGTGCAGTGCACAAAATCAGTGCCAGGTATCCCAGTTTGGACTAAAGGAGAAGGAAGGAGAAAAAGGCAAAAAATGGATGTTAAAATAGTAAATTAAACCAGAACAAATAAAAAATGTAAGGACACAGTAAGATTTGTGACATGTGCCAATTTGGGGACTGTTGAAATGTAACTGTTTTGTATAATATAAAGGCTCTTATTATTAAAAAAAAAATAAATTAAAATTAATATAGATTAAATGGTTTTTTTCTCCACCAATAACCCTTATAATTTTTCCTAGCTTACACGTACTGCCTAGTGGCTGTCATATTTGTGAAAAAGCAGAGGAAAACACTGACATTCAGTGGAGAGATCCAAGATTTTTTTTATGCTTTAGTGCTAATCCATCCAGAAATATCATACTGTGTTTTTGCCTTGATGAAACATTCATTGATAGTAATTTCCTCTTCTCTTGCCTCCCCTCCCCTCCAGCCCAGCTCCTGCAGAGGCAGGTAGCTTGCTCCAAACTTCCTCCAAATGGAGAGCTGAGATTACAGTGTTAGCAAGGGAAGCCTGTTTACAGTCGCAGCAGTTTTTACAGTCTGCAGAAATTGAAGATTCTCTTTAGATGCTTAGCATTGAGAAGATTTGAGTTATAAAGTAATTTTCAGATCCATTTTAACTGAATTATCTTGTGAGCCAAAAAAAATTAGCCCAATAAAATGGCTAAATTGTGACTTAGTGTAATTGTGGAATTTGATGTCAAAGTCAGCTTTCTGTTTTTGATTTAGGAGCTCACATCATCCCTGCTCTCCCTTGTTAAAGCAATAATCCCAGCTGTACCATAAGCAGCCATCAGAGCAGTTGTGGATTTCTACATCTGTATGGCCATGTAGATGTTTTTTCTCTGTGTGATGGTGGATAATTTGGAGATCACGTTTGGAGATACTAATAGAGGAAAGCCATAACTGTCTAGTAAATCTGCCCATGGCCACTGTTGATAAGGGAAGGAGGTTTATTAGAAGAAGGATTTTTTAGAGATGGTCTTCTTACCTGAACAAATCGAAATTCTCGCCAGTTGACATTGTTGCTGACTGAAGGCAAGGAAGTTATTCCCAGAAGAACAAATAAAAAATATCCTAAAATTCCTAAAGCCAAATAAGAGTCACTAATCCAGGCATTAGTGTTGTTGAGTGGTTCTGTTTTATTGTTCAGTACCTGAAGTAAAGGAGACCAGGTGTATTTTAGTGATAGCAGTTTTAGCACCAATAAGTAGAAAAAGTTTTCCTACAGGTAAGTAGGAGATAAATGTTATACATTAACTTTCTGATCATCAGAGATTTACTTTGAATGCCTGCTCAAAAAGCAGGAGAGGAGTTATATTTCTCGTATGTTCTATATAACTGTAATTGAGGTACATATTTTACTCCTCTGTAGAACTGTTGAAGACAGACATGTCATCCTTTGTTAAGTAAGATCAGAAATATTCTATTCTTGAAGCTATATGAAGAAATAATGTTTACATTTTCCCTGATTATTTTATTAATATGTCAACTATTTAGGAGGAAGACTGAGACCAGAAATCCCCTCAACTCAACAAAATATCAACAAAGTATAGATATATCAATGTATAAAAGAAACACAAGCTAGGAATATTACTCTATTTTAAAGAACATTGGACTGTCCACATGGATTTCCAAAGCTTAAGATAGATGGTAGCATTTTAACAGGGCCAGAAGAAAGGAAGTCTTAGAGCAGGGAACAAAGCTCACCTGGGAGATGATTCCTTTGCTGGTTCTCCAACTTACGAAGGCACGCATTGGAGTGACAAGAGTGAACACAACATGCAGGGAAGCAAATGCCAAGGCTATTAGTCCAAGTTGTTTCCTACACAGCATCCATTTGTCCAGCCAGTCTGGAAAACGGCGGTATTTGGTACCTCTGTATAACTGAATAATTGCAGCAAATATACCGGGAAGATAAACCAAGGCAAGCAGGATGAGAGCCATTACAGGGAAGACACGGTTTGGAATAGTAATTGCAATAAAAAATGAAAAGTTATTGTTCTCATAAATATAAGTGTAAATTACATCAAGAGCCAAACAGTAGAAGAAGAAGAATGCAGTTAGGCCAAGGGACAAAAAGAAGGGAAACTTCCACATTGGAAAGAGTTGCAGAGGGTAATTTTCTATTTCCTGAGCAGCCAAGAGGGTTCCCTTATCTAGTGGAGTGAGACCCAGTGCACGAACAATATTCATGACCATTTGTTTAGCTTCCACATCATCTCCACAGACAAACACCTGCAGACAAAAACAAACAGAAGTTTATTTTTTACTTTTTGTGACTTTTTCTCCTGCCTTCCTGCCTGGATATGGACAGTATCACAAACTTCCTAGGCTTCCTTTACTTACTTGGCTAACTGCTGACCTTAATTAATATAGGCAAAAAAATAGGCTGTAGATACTTTTGGTGAAGTCAAAGTCTTTGAAGTCAAAGAATTTTGATTATGATTCTTTAGGGAAGAAGATTGTTTCAAGTGGCATAATTTTATATCTGGAAAGAACAATGTAAAACAGGCTTAGTAGATGTCTTTGAGTAGAAGACTTGACATACTTTTCTGAAGATTTGCAAGTAGCTTGTAAGCACAAGATTTTATAGGAATAAATTGAAGCAAAATTTTAAATAGCAGTAAGCAAGAGCAAAATTTTAAGTTGCTGCTATAGTGGTCCATGAATACTCCATGGAAGTGAAGACAAAGATCTTTAAAACACGACTTCCTTGTCACAAAAGTAAATATTAGTTCTTTCCAAGTGTATTAAAATAGTGAAGAATTCATCTTTTCTGTGAGTGTGCAAGACAATAGTCCCTTTGGAACTGGGAGAAAGGGGGCAATTTCTGCTCTTATTGAGATGGTGAAGGCTTACAGAACCTAGGCTTGGAAGCCCTTGGTTCTCTAGCCAAAACCATTTATCTGGCAGGAGAAAGAAAAGTTAGCAATGGTTTGAGTAGCTGAATGATTTCATGTGTTGTACAAGAGCACAGTCATCTGAAGTGGCAGAAAACAGGGGCGTAATAAATGATTTGTCTTCAAGTAATCTGTTGCATTGCTTCCTCTGTGCTTGCTGGCCTGTGGTTGAGGAGCTGGTTAAAACGGTTTGCACTTACTGATGTTGTGTTAAACTAAGGTGGTGATGATTTAAAAAAATTTAGTGATTTTTTTCACATCTCAGCATGCCTCTTTTTCTAATACTCATTGCCCTATTATATCCCTTGCCTCTCTTGTTTTGTTTTCTTCATTTTATTCTTTCTTTGAAAATTTCTACTATCTCATTTCTGTTTAACTTTACAAATCTGATGAAAAATTGATGTAACCCTCCTGATTTGTTGTCTCTTGTAGCTCTGCTATCTTTCTTTTGCTTCTCTACTGTCTCTATACACCTTTCTGAGTTCAGAGGCGAGCTCTTTATATTCCTTGTCACGCCGTATTAAAAACCCAAAGTAAATTTTAGCTCACATTTAGTTTGAAATGGGAGATTAGAGTGAAAATACCTCCTCAACCCTCCCAGTTTCCCATGTCCCGGGTGTGTTTTGTGCAGCTGGTGGGAGGCCATGCCGTGTGTGGCTCTGTGGCAGAGGAAATCCCCGTTGCTCAGCCTTACCTGCCGGCTTGCATCCAGCGTGCCCGACTGCAAGGCCCAGGCTGACACGGTGTTAAAGGCTTTCACAACCCTGCTGCCAGGCAGCAGCTGAGCCAGGTACTCCGCGTTCGATTCGGGATACTGGTTCAATTTCAAGTTGTTGCTTATGTCCACCAGGACTTTTCCGCGGAGAACTTCTGCTAGTGGCGTAAGAAAGTTGTAGTGCTGCCTCTGGATTGCTATGATGATGATGGCAGCTTTCTGTGCTGCCTCTGCGTGGCCCAGCACCTCTGCATCCTTGGGAATCAGGTTGGATATCTGGGTGCTTCGGCTGCCATACACCACAGGGTAGCCAGACTGAATCATCTTATGCCCCAGAGCTCGTCCAAAATCCCCCGTTCCAAATATGCACACTGTCTCTCTTTTGTTAGGAGTGTTAGGAGCCAAAGCCATTACGTTGGAAGAATTTTTATTCATCTGTAAAAAAAAAAAAAGTAACCAGAGTAAACTAAGCAAAACCTCAATCTCTTGACAATAAAAGGTTTGTATTCACTCTGCATGTATAAAATAGACCTCTTAGCCTCTTCTTATCCTTTAATATGATTCTTGCACACTCTTCTGAATACACACTCTCAGAAGATTTATGTAACGTTTTTTAAAAAACATTTTGAATATTCAGTCTTCCATCTCTTACAGCACTCTCTTTTCCATCCATTTTATAGATTTTAACATCCAGGTGAACTGTTTCAGTTTTCCACTCTCAAACAGAAAATAGGAGGAAAAGAAACAGGAGCACAGAGGGCTAGTGTAGTGTACTTTTCCAGAGTAATTTCTGCTTACTTATGCTATAGAAAAGCATTGAGGAGGAATCTGTTTCTAATCAGATTAGAACCTGGAAGGTCTTTTTCAAAATACTTTATGAAGGGTTATTATAAAAGGTAGCTATAAACCTATCTGTTGTTCTCAGTATTTCCTTAATGCAAGTAGTCAGTGCCAGTTTGTTTTATTATTCTTCAATTTCCTGAAGAATGTTCCATGAAGTATTTGGACAGTGGACTTGGATATTTCATGTTGAAAATAGATTTTTGATATTTATGTATTACTCATAGTAAAATTCTCTTTGAGGTTTTATCTTTTTTCCTTTATCACTGCACCTGGCAACTTCAAAGTCTTTAATGTATTATCCATGCAATAGCAGTGTGTTCGCTCTGTACTTGCAGAGTGAGACCCATGATACAAATACAGAATCAAAGAGGTCTGTTCCATAGGTCCACACACTGTTCTACCTCAACAAAAGGTGAAGTAAGAACCTCAGAACACCTAAGACATCCAGCAGGAGACCCTGGTCCCAGGGTCTGTCCATCAGACAGACCTGTCTGACCCATATTGTGGGCTGTTCATCAATTTGGTAGTTAGAGCAGCAATTTAGTTTGCAGGAGTCCCAATGCAATCTTTTATTGCCTCGTAGCCAACTGTCCTAATTAGAGCTGTGGGAATAACCAATTTTAAAAATTGTGGGTTTTACATTTTGCATGAAATTATTTGCTAGAACCAAAACGACCTCTCTGCTCCTGTTGTTTGTGTACTTTTGCTTACATTCTTCTGTGAAGCACCATTCAGAATACTGCAATTTATGTATACTGCCTTTTAAAAATATCTGAGATGATGTTTTTCACTTTCTTTTGTACTTTTCTCTAGCCAGAGCAGTTTTTGCTTTTTAAAAATCTGACATGATTTAAAATTATTTGACCTAAAACTTGCATTTGTTTGGTGAATGAAAAAAACCCAAGCCTCAGCTTCCTCTTACCTGCCATGACTTAGGGGGTAAGAGCTGTGGGTCAAGGGTGCACACAGCTGTAGGGTGCAAGCTTTACAAGCAAGGTAGACACATAAATTCTTATTCTGAGAATAACATGTGAAGGTTTTGTCTTGGACTACTTCTGTATGTAACTATGCAGCCCTCAGCTGGCATCAGTGCCTGTCCAGCTCATTGTTGCTCTGAGCTGTGGTTTGGAGGTGCCAAGGCAGTTCTGGTCATTAGGGAAGGTGAGGATTCAGGCAGAGAAGGGCTGAGCACCTCTGTGCTGGAGGATCTGTGTGGCTCAGACAGGTCCCACGGGAGGCTTTGCAGAGCAGCAGGGTTTAACCTGGCTCTCTGCAGCTGGACTCCATGCACTTTGAGCAGTAGGACCCTGAGCATGAAAACAGATCCTCAAAGGGGCCTATCTGAATGTGTCTGGCGTATTTGTGTGCTCTGACACATGCATGAAATTGCAAAGTCCTTTGACATATTTGAAAATCATTCTCTGAGGGCTTTATTAATGTCCTAGTATTTGTGGTCTTCACTAAAGCTATGAAATTCCATCTTGGGGATAGTCTGTATTTCAAAAAGAACATGAGGGTTGCTTATGTAATATTAATAAATGGTCCAACTCAGTACCTAATAAGATTCAAATCTCCTTAATTTCTGTTTTTAACAAAGTACTCTCCCATCTAAAATAAAAAGTAAAACTTATTTGTAACATGCAATCATACAGTTGAAAGCATCTGCATTTGTCTTCAAGAAATCCTCAAGTTATTGCTGAGTGAACTGAGCAATTCCTTCTCCTCTCCAAACCAAGGCTGGAGAAAACTAAAAATCAGATGGGTAACAGGTATTATATTTGGTAGATCAGTCAGTTTATGTTTTGTTTGGGCTTACAAACATATTTAACATAGAAATGGGTCCACCAGTAAGAAATAAGTTTATAAAGTACTTCCATTGTTCACTTATACTGAACACCTAGTGAAGGCTAAATTTGTTTTGCCAGAGAAGAAAAAAAGCAGGAGATGAAAAAAATTATAGAAGAAATTATTTTTTTTCCCAAAATATGGTTTCTCGAAGTGCTATCTAAGATGTAAAGGGAATGTACAAGGCATAGAAAGCTGAGGAGAGTTAATGTTTTTTTTTTAGTATTTGTGGTCTAATATAGCCTAATACCATTTATAACAAGAGAGACAATTTTCTTGAATAAATTGAGCAGAATTCACCTTTTTTTAAAAGAGATAATAAGATGCTCAGTTGTTATGAAAGAACAAATTATACATTAGAAATAAAATATTAACCAATGAACTTTTTAACAAGTGAATTATATTGTAAAAATGATAGTGCATTTGTTATTTCTGAAAATCACATGTAAGACAAGGCAAGTTTACTTTTAAATTCCAGGTGTTCTGGACCATGCTATCTTCTAAAAAACACAGTAATTTGGTTAATTTTCTTCATAGAATTCTGGTTTTCCTTCCTTTCAACATGTCTTTATGTCAGCTGGCGTTAATTGAACTAAAAGAAGGTTGTGGGCTTGGCAGTGAATGTCTGGAGGTTAATTCAGGCAGTAGGATATGAGCATATAGGGAGTGTATAGACACATGCTGGCACTGCTGCATGTGTTTGGAGAAAATGCAGCATCTCATGGCAACTGTGTGGCTGTGAAGTCAAAAGATGGAAATTGGAGTCCCAGATTCATGACAGCAGTAGCTGGAATCTATGAAGATAGTAATTTTCTACAGAATGAGGTGTTCTATTGTGGTGTATCAGCATGAAAGATGGGAAGCAGAAATACATCACAAGGGACACAAAGGTTTTTTGGTAACAGGGAGCTCAGCCCAAAGGCTGACACTAGGCTGTCACTCAGCAGCTGGTGGCAGTGGAGCTCTGCTCCAAGCCTATGGCTTATGCTGGGTGATATCAAAGCACCAGAGGAAGGCAGAAATACCAGCAAAGAAACATGCAGTAATCATTAGATGTTCTTTTACATATGTAGCTGTATATTATCTGAAAAAAAGCCATAGAGATTTGTATACATGCATAATATTTTTCCTTATATCCATCCCTCTAACATTAGAGCACTAGTAATGCCTTTTGTTATTTGAAAGATAATCTGTGTAAGCTTCTGCAATGATTAACCGTGTCCTTTCTCCTCTGCATTGTTTTTGTATTCTTCTACACCGAGTTATCCTATTTTAGGGAAAATGGTGGCAATCTCTGCGTTTTTTTGGTCAGTAAAGATAAAAGGAAATGCTGAAAGAAAAAAAAGAACTCACCTGCATAAACACTGAGGGGAAGTGAGCAATGGGGAAGGTGAAGGCACAATGTTTAGGTAAACAGTTATATACAAATACTTGATTATGTAGGAAATTGAATTAAGACAGGCACATTGCTTTGCACATGGGAAAAAGGAGGGGTATCCTAGTAGAAGCAATACCACAGATGAAGTACAATACCAGAAGTGGAAAGGTGGAGATGGGATGGATAATGGAAATATCAGAAGGATATAACATGAAATGCAGATGGAAGATCAGTGGAATGATTCAAAAAGTTAGAAAGACAAGATTAAAGGATCAGGAAATAGTAATTTTACTATTTACATTTAAAAAAGGAACAAAACAAATTGCTCTGGTTGTGGTCTCAAGAGGTCCTTTCTAGGGCAGAATGAATTGTGTTTAAACCAAGTCTAGCAGATGCTTGTCTAACCTGTTTGTGAGACCTGTTTGTGCTGTGGATGCTGAAGATCTTTGCTTACTGCTTTCTCAGCCATTTCATTAGGCAAATTTTTGTATGAGCAATCTGTATGGCCTCCCCCACAGTAGACACAGCTGTCAAAGCTGTCAATTTATCCCCCTTCTCTTTGCAGCAGCCTTTGTTGGACATGAAAGCTGTTACAATTTCACCCTTTTCTTCTAGAGATAAAACAGTCCCACATCTTTCCTGCAACTTGTGTTTCTGAGAGTGGTGATCATTCTCATGGCTTTCTTCTGATCTTTCTAGGCTAAACTGCTCCAACTATTAATTAAAAGTGTGGTGTTGACTGCAGTACTCTCACAGAGATCTTATCAGATAGAAAAGGATTGCTTTACTTGCCTCACAGTCCACATGTAATCCTGCTGTCACATTTGCCTCATTCACAGCACAGCTGATTCAATAGTCAGTTTGTGATGTATTAAGGTGATGAGTGCTTTATCAAGGGGTGTGTGGCAGCAGGGACTAAGATGTGGAGTGCTGAGCTCACGATTTGCACATCCAGGTGCCAGATTTTCCCCTTGGACTAACTTTAGTCTAGCACTGCAGCCTGCATGCCCACTAGCAGCTGAATGCATTTGGGTACACCTAAAACACTTCTTCTGGCTCACCTTGTGTGGATAGGAATCTAGTTTCATATGTTCCAAGATAACTCTGTAGTGTAAAGCAAAGCTTGAAAAGTGATAATCTACATCTGAGCAGAACTGAAATACTAATGCAAATTACACCCAGTCCTTTAATTTGACTTCACCCACACCACTTGCTCCATCCCTGATTTCTGTAGTGTTTTCTGACTCAGAGCTGTATAGTGCACTTGTCCCTGTTGAATAGTACCATAGTTTTTCAAACAGTAGCTTCAATTTGCCAAGATCATTCTGATTTCCAGGCTGTCCTCTAACTTGCTTGCAGCCCTTTTCAACTTTGTCAGATTGTCAGCTTTAAGGAGTTGAGTGTGTATTCCAGCATCTATGCCATTTAATGAAAGGAATAGGAGTTTTGCCAGGAGAAGCCATCTGCATATCTGCAGTAAATGCAGTCTTCTATTTTGACAATGGTTAACTGAAAAACAGAAAAGTCTTTCTTTTGCTAGTTTCACAGAACTACCTTGTATTAGTTTAATCTAAGCTGCATTTTTGTAATTTGTTTTTGAAATTTTTTTCTAGCATTTATCAGTCTAAAAGAGCTGCTCATGTCAAATTGTATCACTTCTGTGATTCACAAGGCCTGTTATCCTTTTATAAGAAATAATGAAGTTGGTTTGGAATTACTTATTCTTGATTAATCCATGTGCCTATAGTCTATTTCTTTCTTATTTTTTATTTGTTTCCTCTATTTGTTTGAGAATTGTATTTAAATTGATTATTTAAAAGGGCCATAATTCTGCACCTCCTCTTTCTTCTTGCATTTAAACATTGCTGTTATTACCTTTCCAGTCTTTCAAAATTTTACCTCTTCCACACAATACTTAAGATAGTTGTTTACAACCCTGGAAATGCTTCAGCTATAACCTGAATGGTATGAGACTAATTACATCAGCCTCGCTGATCTCAGGTCATTTAACTCACATAAACATGGCCCAATCTCATTCTTCTGTCATTTAGCAAGTATTTCCAGCTCTTGGCTACTGATTTAAACCCTTCTGTCATGGCTGACCCTTCCAGTGAACAAAAGCAAAATAACCATTACAGAGCTGGCTTTCTTGGAGTCATTAGTCAATAGTTTCCCTCAGCCGAGTGGTGGATCAATTCTCCACTTGATTTTTTTTTAACAGTTTATGTTTTCACAAGAAACTTTTTATTATTCTATATGTACCTTACTAATTAGATTTCTTTTTGTGCTGTGGCTTTTCAAATTGTATCAATGTATTGGCACAATTCTGAGCTTGTCCACAGATTTTGGTTTATGTGTGTGATTTGAATTTGAAGTTTCGAAGAGCTGAGAGCTCCAACCACATGGAGCTCTCTCATGGAAGTCCTTGTTCTGCATTGCAATCTTTTTGTCTCTGCTTTTAACAGTTTCTTTAAGCATCTGCCAATCTCCTGACCTAATTTTCTTCTCAAAGATTATTTCTCATGTAACATCACCTTCCCAACTTCAGAATCTAGTACGCTCTGCTTGTTATTCTGCTAAGGGAGGAACTCCATTTTTGAGCACTTGATGTTTCTCAGTTGTCTGTGGTGGCTCCAAGCTGTGACAGAACCTCTGTATTTCCCCCTCTTTTTCCACAATCTTCTACTGGGATTATATTCTTTTATCTCTTGATTCAGGGCAAAAGTTTAGAAGACAAAGCAGGATATAAGGACTATCAGAAGAGAAAAAGCCAAAGAAATTTGACCTGTTGCCTTGTAAAAGAAAGGTTTATAAGCAGGTTATGGTAGGTCATGGTGCCGTCTACTGCAGGAACTAGTGCCAGGATTTAAACACTGGTCCATTTATTTTCTCCTTTTGCTTTTTTTTTTTTCTTTATAAGCTCATTTTAAGAATCTTAATCCCAAAGGTGGACATAAGATTATGCACACAACAAATATTATGGGATTTTAACTGTAAAAATGATGGGTCAAAGGCCTTCTTTTTATGTTAACTAATTATTTTTACTGCTATTTCCATGTAAATAACAGCAAGGATTCTGTTATTCTAGTGTTAGGGAAGGGAATGGCCTTTCTGGAGCAGCTTGCCATTGCTCTAGTACAGCATTCTGGAGGAAAATAAAAGTCCTGACATAATACATCTTGCTCATTAAATAGCATGCAGACTGTAGATTCTCATGTGTGAATTCATGTATGGTTATACAGAAGTCATGACAATAGTATTAACTGCACATACCTGCTATTCTTTGTAGTATAATATGGGTATGAAATCTGCTTTCTAGGTTCACCAGTCCAGAAAAAACCCTCGTTTTTCCATATTTCAAAAGGGTTATTCTTTTATAATGATGGAGAGACACTTGGATTGACAGTTGAGAGCTTTGAGTCCATTGCAGAGATGAACTCTAACAGTGCCTTGCTACATGGAGAAGTTAATTCTTCGCTGAGGTTCACTGACTTGTGATGTTTAATTCTGCTGTTACAGTAGTGAACCTGGGGCACGTGGGACAAGCAGTTTGGGTTCAGATTATGCCCTCATTTTAAGATACCAACATGACTTCTTAACCCCACTGCTCTTTTAACATGGAGGATTTAGCTGTTTCTGATTATTTTGGGTTTTTTTCTGGTTTCTGCATCTCTTGTTTTCATTGCAACAAAGATCAGCTGACCTTTCTCACACAGCATCCACATGGATAAGTCCTCAAGCCTCTGCTAGAGGTTTTTTCAGTCAAAGTTCTGTATCTTTCTAGTCAGGAGACACCTGGAAGCATGCAGTGCCTTACACAGATTCAGGAACTTGCTTACATAGTTCAAACCACTCAGGCAGGGCTGAGCATGTGACAACTCATTTTAATAACAGAGGTTCAGAGCATTCTCTTCCAAAATATTTTGAAAAGACATTCCCACCACCACTATAGAGAGGAAGCCTGGAAAACTTTTGGACTTGATGTGATCATTTCAATTTTGCTGGGCTAGCTACAGTGAGCTGATCTTGAGCTTGCATTTATATTGAAATGGTGAAAATAAACCCTTGTCTCATGTCCTACAGAGAATCCTCATACCTCTTTGAACAGACCAAGCAGGTTCAGGCAGGTTTGCTCTCCCATGCACACCTAATCCCTCCCTACCTGATGAGCACACATCCTTCTCTATCATGGGTGAGCACTCCTGGTAACCATGGTGCTTTGACACCATCCCAATGGCATGTACTTATGCTGGTGGCACTAAAGAGCTGCCTATGACCAAAGGTGCCAAAGGCAGTGGATATGGCCAGGATTATTTTTATTTATTTATTTACCTTATTTTATAATACCAGGCCTCTGTTTCTCATTGTTTCCTTTAAATTCTACGCACCTGTGGATGGGTATGATGAACTTGAACCAAATAAGTAAATGGGTACATATGTTTATTTGCATATATAATTCTTAATTTTCCATAGTATCAAGTTCTCCAAAGTTAAACACTTTCTCAAATAGAGTTAATTCTCATTATTGCCTTAAATGTTTATTGCATTTACTGGCAAGTAGAAGTCACGTCTAACTGTGGGGGTTTTTTGTAAATAAGACTCCTGCTTTGTCTTGTAATCTATGAACAGAAGGTGTATATTAGATAAAAATGCCCTAATATAGTAAAATTACACAGGGTAGCCCATTAAATATAGTAAAAAAAAAAAGAGAGAAATTATTACTTTAATTTTTGCATAAGTAGTACTGAATCTTTGGAATACTTTATGAAGTATTTCACACATGGTTAATATACAGTAATCCTGTTGTAATGTGAAAAACAGGTGAAATGAGATTTAGAAGTTCTCCTCAGAAAGACAGCTACACTACTCTGAGACAATCCTATTTACTTAAAATTTCATTTTGCTATTCCCACAGAGAAAGAAACAACACACTCTATAACAAATACTGTTTCTTATAAGCTGACAGCTGTGGAAGCAAATCTGCCCTAAATTACAAACTGCATTTTCTATTTCTTAAAACACCTAAAACTAAAAGACATGTGGCTAAACTACTGTCCCATGAATAATCCAGTACTTAAACACTCATAGAAAACAGTAGAGTAGCTCCAACAAATCTATTAGAACAAATTATGCATGAATTTTCTTTTGAGCAAATGAATATCTGCTGTTCTTCTCAGCAGAAAATCCTGGGTTCCAAGTTTTGACAGAGCTGATAAAAAATAATTTTTTGAGACAATAAATCCTCCTATGGAGGACATTGCATTTCCCACATCTTCATTTTTTATCAGGAGAACACTAAAACTGCCTGGAGGCTCTTCAAACAGATGAAATATAGTCCTAAATCGATGTGCTTAATGTTGTCTAAATCATAGCAAAACACTGAGCTGGCTGGAAATCTCACCACCTCCAGCTGCTCCCACAAACACGTAATACACAGCTATAACTTGAGTAATTTCCTGTCTCTTCAGGGCTGTTCTATTTTGAGGTTTGTAGGTAATAAGCTTTAATCCAGCCTATTCAACTACAAGAAGAATTAAATTATTTCTTAAAACACATGAAGGTGAGCATGTGTGAGGGAGAGACCTCTCATGCCTACAGTGCAGGAGCACTGGGTTTCTCCCAGCTGGCCCAGGAGATGTTCTGAGCCTTGAGAGCCATCCTTGCAGGTCCACCAGGCGTGGAGAGGCACCTCTTGCATTCCTGCTGAGCTGGTCTCTCACTGTGAAGCTATTCTCTTGAGCATCTTTTATCTGCCATTTAGAGACAGTAACAAGTAGCTGTGTCTCACTGAGAAATAACACTAGAAATAATGAAGCCTGGCTTCCTAAGGGGTTTGTGTTTCTTGGCTGATTACAGACGCTGATTGAAAAGGTTTCTAATCACAGGAGATGGTTCCTATAACGTTTCTTCTAGTGTATTTTAGGTATTTCAAATGTATATAGTCACATTATAGTCTTTCATTATTTAGGACTCTTCTGTGGCATCTTCAGCTGCCCTCTTTCATGCAACATGAGAAGAAGCAAGCACTCTGCCCTCCTGGTATATTTGTTTGAAATCTTCACTAAAAAAATTATTGAGGAACACACATAAATGTGAGACACTCACATACCTCTGCATGAGTGAAAAGATTTCCCATTTCTTACAGAAATCAAACTAAAGTGATGGACACCCTAAAAATTTGTGAAGTACACACATCCAAATGCATGTCTGTACCACCAAAAGAGAAGGACACATGTGAGTGAAGCAGTTTTGACCCAACACCATAGTGTTCTCTAGAAAGCAATGGAGAATGAGGCAGGGGATGTAATTTGGCAGCTTTTACTGACAACCATCAGTGCCTTGCAGTGAGACTGGAATTAGCTGAAATGACACCAGCAACCTACCAAAACCAGACCTTCCTAACACTAAAAATGTAAGAGTTCATGCCCCATATTTATTATGAGCTTTAGGAGAGTATGAAAAGCTTGACTCTTTCCACTTATACTAATGAATTCTTCATTTGCAGTTCTTTGGCTTTTGGACTGGGTTGCACAAGTGAGGAAATGAAGCCCAGTTGTTTTGTTGCACTTTTCACAAAAGAAAGGGCAAGGTGGCTGCAGTGGTGCAGTGACAATGTCCTTGACTGTTTTACACTCTTAGAAATCTGAGAAGTGAGAATATGATGAAAGATTTAAGGAAACAGAGCATGAATATGAAGTTTTCCTGCCAAAACAAATAAATGTGGATTTGCAACATTTCTGGAATGGAGCCAGAAGATTTTACAGAAGGTTAATTAATCTGTGTTTAAAGACATGTGATTGGACAATCCAAGACAGTGGGTAACTTCTTCAGTTCCCTTTCTCACTTGATATGAAGTGTAGTGGTTGTATTTACTTGCTCCTTTTTGTTTCCTTTTTTATTTTATGTGGACTTGAACATTTTCCTCTCTCACTTGACTGAATTTGGCATCTGCAGAGACGTGTCTGCCTCCAGGACAAAATGAACACTGATATTTTCAGAAGAAATTATTCAAATAAAAAAAAAGAGAGTGAGATAGATATTTTTATATGCTGTTGCATTTTCCAACAAGGAAAAATTCTTATCAGGCAATCGTTTAAATTCTTCTCAAGATGGAAGAAGTCCCCCTTCTTACCGAGCCACTGATTTCAAAATTCTTTAAGCAACAACCTTAAGTTAAGGCTTTGAAAATTAATTGCTGAGAAGCCTGAATTTAGAATTTATGCTTTTAAAATAGAAAAAAAACCCAATGATGGGATTAGTAAAAAATTGGCAGAGCTGTTCAGGGCAGCATCCTATGCTGAGAAAAGGAAAGATCTAGGTTTTATGGGGTTTTTTGTTTGTTTATTTGTTTTTTTGACTAAAGTCTCCTTTGAGTTTTTGCCTAAGTCCAAGCTGCTGCTGGTGCCGCCTGCCTGGCAAACAGGGATGGGTGTGCACAGCAGTGAGTCATGAGCTCCTCTCCCAGCCCAGATGTGGGTACAAATGACAACTCTCTGCCAGAGAGCTTCCTTGAGGCATTGCTCTGGGGTTACAGCACTGCCACCAGCTTGCTTACAGGGCAGCCAGAGTTATCCTGTGCCACTGCATGGGGGACAGGAAACCTTGCAAAACATCCCTTACAAATCCCTGCTGCCTGTGCCCTCTTACACAGGGGCTGTGGCCTTCAGAGAACTCACCCTGATTTCTGTGTTCTGCTGGCTCCTGGGTCTCAGTCAAGGTCGCTGCTCCTATCCATATGAAATATGTGGGGTCGAGGCAGAAGTCACTCTTGATTCTGATGTCAAGACCATGCAATAAGCAAAAAAGAAGTGAAGGAAAAAGTGGATATTTGGAACAGAAACAAATGAAAAGCTTTTGACTAAACTTAGCTGAAGAGCAAAGAAGAGGGTGCCAGGAGGTACGAAACAAAGTGTCATGCTGCTTTTGTAATTGCCTAATTGGACAAAGTAATTCCCTCCTGCAGGGTGACCCTCTCTTGCATCTCCAGCAAGGAAATGCAATACAAAATGAGGAACTGAGTTTTCTGAATAAACCCACTGTCTTTATTGAATTACCATTTTATGCTATTATTATTATTATTATTGCATAATTATCCACTTGTTGTGAGTACTCATGTCTTGTTATACATTTCCTGCTCTCACAGTCATCATAGCATGGGACCACCCCAGAGAAGTCATTCGTCAAACTATCCTCTGCTTTAATGATGCCAGAAAGTGTTTTGCTCTTTGACAATCAACTTCTCCACTTAATTTCTGAGCTCTTAAGACTTGTTTATTTAGAGGCAGCCAGAAACCTGTTCACATAGTTGGAATCACTAAAGGTGACAGGCAGCAGTAAAACACTGATCCCAGTCCTCTTTTGCTGTAACTTGTCTGAATTGGATGGCTGAGCCTTTTCACCATTGATCAAGCAGTTTGTAGCAGATTATTATAATAAAGCACCTTTGAAGTGCCAAGTTATATGAAACTCTGGAGCAGTTCAGGTTTCAGAACTCAAATCAAATTTATTAATATTCTCATTTTTAGGGTTGTCATGCTGTTTATGGAAGTGTTTTTTCTGCACATCCTTATTTGTCCTGATGAGGATGTTCTACTTGGGAAAAACCACATGTAGGGAAATCATCCATAGCAAAGAACCCCACTCCTGATTAATCTCAACCTCATGTTTTCCAAAGACAGTCATGGGAACTGCATGTCCCAGTGGAAGGTTAGACCTAGCCTTGCTGCTAAACCAGCCTGATCTGTGTCACTCCACCAGTGCAACAAGCAAGGCAGCTCAGGCAAGCATCAAAGAGCAGTCCCAAGGCAGGTAGCCTGAGCCTGTCTCCAGCATTGTGCCACCACCAAAGTTAGGGCATTTCTCAGGTAACCCCACTGGGAGAGACCTCAACGGCTTAGTAAAGTAAAAAAAAAAAAAAAAACCAGCCGAAAGTCACCTTTGCAATTGTGCATTCAGGGCTGTACTCAGTAGTCACTATGAAGATGGGAGGAAGCCTTGCCTGTCCTCTAAGGAATGTTTTTGCTGGCAGCTATTCCCCGTTTCCAAGAAGCACCAGTATAACCTGAGCTGCTGCCTGGCACAGTCCCAGCACCCTGCCCAGACCTTCACAGCTGGGAGGAGAGGGCTGCTGGGAGCCCAGGCGGTGCCTGAAGTTTTAGCTTTCATGTGTTTTAGATTCTGTACTGCCTTAGTGTGTAACTTGGAAAGGGTTCATATAAAGCGTTAGCAAGTTCTGTTCACAGCTTAGACAATCCTTTTCCAGCCTGAGAACCCAGACACCACTGCAGCTTAGGGCCCAAAAGGTACAAACTACAGTGAGTTGAGGAGAGCAGTCTGGGAGGATGGGACTTCATAACCTGAAGTTGTAATAGGACAATTAACCCCAATATGTAAATGGACCAAAACTTATAAAAGTGTGAAATCTCATGACCAGGGATCCACCTTGGGTGGAACTGCGGCCAGGCTCCTGTACTGCCCAAGGTGTATCCTTTAAGGGCCTTTAATAAATCCCTACTTTGTTCCTTTAGCAGTTTCTAGCCTCTCTTCCAGGCAGCCTCTCACAACCATCACTGGAAGGGCTGACGAGGACATTTGGCAGTGCACCTATTTCTCTCAGCCCTGGCTACAAACATCTAATAGACAAATTAAATAAGTACTTTATTCACAGAGCTCTCATTAAGGGGAGTACCTGTTAGAAATGTTTTCGAAAAGA
This sequence comes from Thryothorus ludovicianus, assembly GCA_013397245.1. Lineage (NCBI taxonomy): Eukaryota > Metazoa > Chordata > Aves > Passeriformes > Certhiidae > Thryothorus > Thryothorus ludovicianus. The sequence goes on from VZTB01000696.1 coordinate 2,414,656, forward strand.
AGATAGTATCCAGTTCTAAACAGTGATGTCAGAAGAGAAAAAAACACAATAGTATTTTGTTTTAGAGCATGCAGGGCTGAAAAGCTCCCTGTGTTTGAACTGCAATAAGCACGCAAATGTTACATTTAATACCTATCCTTACCATTTCTTCCCAGCACCTGGCTTGTGAACCCCAAAGTCATTATACATTAAAATCTGACTAGAATAAAAATAAAGTCAAAATGCCAATGCCTCTAAAATGTACCACAGAAAATAAGGTTTTGAAAATGTTGCAGTTACACTCTGCAAGTTCAGCAATCAAGATGAGGAAGGAAGAAATGTTGGCTCAAACCCTGAAGTTACCAAATAAAGAGGTTTAAATAAAAACAGACTGGGGAGCAGTGAAAGAGAGCTTAAAATATGTAGATTTTAATTACTCTGCCTGAAAGCCTCAGTTGCTGTCTGTATTTTTGAGAGACTGGGTTTATGGAGAGTGCCCAATGCCCAGACTGATGGGGCTTTTACTTCAGAGTAGCTCTGGTCTGGCCCTGTGAGCTTAATTGCAATTAGCTGTGAGATTGTTTTGTTTCACCCATGAGCAGCCAGGATTGCATGTCCCCAGCTGCTCTGCAATGTGAGACATGGAATGATGAATGGTGGAGGGCAGCAGATTCATTCCCAAGTGAACTCCTGCTCTGAAACCAACCACTAGTGTAGGCTGCACACTTTGTTAATAATTTCTCAGCACAAAGTAGACCCTTCATCTGATCATTATTTCTGCCTGTAACTAGGAGAAGTAATTAAAAAACATACCATCTGCCTAAAAACGTAGAAATATGAAAAGTGCTTAATATATTTTTATGAGAAAATTCCAATATGGAAGAAGAAAACAGCGATGATTGATTTCTCAATGACTATTGCAATATTATGGTATATCATTGCAGTGCTAGTCTAAATCATTGCTATTAACAAATCTAGAAGCTTCAGAAAGGCCATATCTAAAAAAGAATTTTCATCTTCCACTAATTGCATCATTTTATACAGTCTTAACAGACTTGAAAAAATTGGCCTACAGTCTGACTGACAGTTTGTGTTACAGATTTAGAGGGGATATGAAATTTTCGTATATCAAAGCTGAAGAACAGTTCTGACAGCTGCAAATGTTCTCTGAATTAATAATGTGGAGCTGGTATAAGACAATATTGAAGAAAAATCCATTTCCTTCTGCAGCATTGAAGCCCCTTGCTTATAAAATATTAAATAGGATTAAAATTGGTATGCTGCTTGAATGGGAAAACTTGAAATCCACATATGAATCCTGAAGGGAAAAGAGTCATTAACTCTAACTTTTATTAGTGCTAATTTATAATTTGGGGTAAAACAACACCCTGCCCTTGCTGCTAGAATTCAAAACAATATTTTCTCTCTGGCATAGGAAATAAAATCCACTTTCTAGCTTCATTATTTAAACCCCACTGACCAACCCTTATTTTCTGAAGCTTTCTTCACTTTAACAAACATCTCTGGAAGATTTAGTTTGTTATCTGCTATGTAAGCTCTCTGAATATTAATTGACAAATCTGAAGTTCTGGTTTGTCCCAGCTTAACAGATAAAATAACTTTCCTATTTCTCAGTGCTTCCTTACATCAACTCTTAGTTAAAAATAGGCTTCATAATATCAATAAAAACCCAGGAGACATGGCCTGGCTTTGTGTTCTTTTGTGTAGCAGAAAGAAAGGTTGGGCTAAAATTTCATCAAGAGACTTAAAAATTTAACTTCAAGCCCACCTAAACTTCTCAGGTTGACAGTTTAGCCATTTTGTTCCCCATTCTCACCTGCTGAAATGAGAGAAACCTGTGTCATCTGTGTAGAACTCACCTGTGCACTCAACCTGATGCCGTCCCCCTAAGCAAGGCAGTGATTTCCCAGCTGGTGAGACGCTGTACCTGGACCAAGGGAAACCTCAGGAGCTGCAGAGAGCTCCTGCTGCCTGGAGCAGACACAGAAACCCTGACAGCCCAGCTGGTATTTATCTAGTGAAAACCAGGCTGAGTGTTCAGGGCAGGAATAGTGAGGGGATGTTGCAAGCCTTTTCTGTCTGCGTGGGATGAAAGAACTTCCCGTCAAAGTCTCAGGGAAAGTCCCAGCCCCTGTATTTACAGCTGAGGTGAAGCTGTGGTTGCCTTTGTCATGCTGGCACTGACTTGCCCCTTGGCTATTGGCCAGAGCTAAGGTTTGGCTGCCTTTCCCCACTCTTGGAAGACTAACCAGAATTGTGTAAGCCAGAAATGTTGGAGAAGCACAACAGCAAATATTTGCCTAGAAGGAAAGCTGCATTTTTGTGTCTTGGCTCTCCTGTGCCACTCCACTTACATTGGGAGGAAAGGAATTTGGCATGGGGATGGCTGAAAGTAGCTGATCTCTGAAATTCTCTGGATATTCTCAGTAAGTGCAGCTATCCTGTGGTGGCAAAGTCTGTGATGGATAAATACTGAGAAATGAGTCTTCAAAGGATAAACCACTGTGTAGATGCTAATTTTGTGATGCTATGTTTCTGTTTGAAATGAGACATAATTCAAAACAGATGACTTGAGCATCATTGAACTAGATAACAATCCAGATAAGAGCAAGGGGCTGAGAGTCCCACTAGCACTGAAATTTTCTAAGTTTGAAAAATTACTTGAAGTGGGATTTAAATAATGTAGCACTCTAGACTTGCAAGCAATGTCTGACATTAAAAAGGAAGATGATAGTAAAAGAAATATATTTTTACACTCTCTTGACTTTGGGAAATTTATTGGAAACTAATTAGAAAAACACACTAAGAAGAGAGAGTCATGGAATATATAAAACACAGAGGTAATTTCTAAAAACAGAAAGAAAGGACAATAGGAAGTTTTATTCAGAACAATCTGTGACTGCACTAAGGCTGAAGAAAGTATATTTGAGAGCTTGAGTTCTAGAGAAGAGATCAGATTGTGTTTGAGATTTAGAACGGGAATAGCCTGTGTCACTTGTATACTGTGATAAAAAGCACAGGCCAGTGTGATGGCTGAACCACTGGAAGAGATCCAAGAACTGAAAAAAGGGATATCCCTTTGAAATAGCTTGGAAGATTCAACAAGATGCACCTGGCATGTGCAAAGTGTACAACCTGGCTCAGGATGTCAGTGGAAGTGTCTGGGAAAAACCAGTAGTATTCATTTTCAGGCGACCCTTAAAAGAAAATTTATGTTTTACAAGAATTGTATTTTACACTTAAATTAAAGGGAGTGGAGAGGAAGATAGTTGACTTGCAGAGTTTAAAAGCACAAGGCTAACCCCACAGAAGATATATGAGAAATAAATGTACAAATTCATAATAGATTGAGAAAAGGGCAAGTGCTATGCAATTCAGTGCATCAAGTTGATCTAAGCATTGAGTTCCTGTGTAATAACATGAGCAAAACAATCTGAAAATAATTTGAAGCTGTTTTTGACTGGGTAAATACCTTGTGAATACTAAAAATAAAAACCAGGAAAGCACTGAGTTGTCAAAAATTTTGCACACCTATGTGATCCCTTCACACTGTGAAGCAAGGCTTTAAAGAGGAGCTGGATATGCTCGTTGCTCTGGAATGACTGGGAGAACAGACAAAATAGTTCTTGTAGTTATAGGAAAGATGAATGGAACTCCTTGTTTGTCCATTGATAGGCCTGAAGAAACTAAATGGGTCTGTTACAGGGGTCCTGGTGGGTGTTCATGTTAGAAAAATTAAATGAGATTGGTTTTTTAACTTTTTGAGACATTTGTGAGCTATACTGTTTTCTCAGATGTGTATTTAGGCTGCATTTATCACCTGAGGAAAATCGTGATAAATTTTGCCAACCTTTCAGGTTGGTAAGATTTATACAGATGACATTTAGATTTGATGAAAAAATGCTGTCTCAGAGAAGCCATGGAAAGAAACAGTGCTTCTGGCCTGAAGGTGGACAAACAGCACTGTAAATACCATGTAACACAAATAATAACATACTTGAAAATGGTTAGCATAAACCCAAGTAAATCACCAGAAAAAATTCAGCCATTTGTGTTCTCCAGAAGTATTTGGGTGCTGAATTACAAAGAGAAATACGTACCTAATATAGCTTCTTGAGAGCACTGTCATGATCATCTCACTTGTAATTATTGAAGAAAATGAGAAACAGGAGGAATTAATTAGACATTTCAGATCTTAAAGTAAATTATCCGTGGAGGATTTCAGGGCAGATGTTGATGTGGTCATTTTAAACAGTGTGGAAAATGAAAAAAAAAAAAAAAAGAAAGAGATTGCAGAAATCTATGAGTTAACAAAACTTAGGTATACTCTTGGGGGAAAGAAAAAAAGATTTAATCTTAGTCATGGAAACAAACCCATACATTTTTATTTACTGAAGGCTAGTGCTCTTTGAAACTGATTATAAATCATAAGGAATTACCAAACAAAACCTGGCCAATTGTTATTTTTCATTATTTTTCTGTTATGGAGTGTGACTTGCAGCTTCAATATATCCTTAAAATTGCAAGCTGGATTTCTAGAGCATTTGACAATGAAACCAAGTCCAGAGAGATATTTGCTCATCTCTCTTATTGCAACAATAGATGCTGAGGCAAAGATGCTTCAGAAAATAGTTCATATCATTGAATGCAAGATTGAATTTAGCCTAAAACATGAGAGTGGTAAACTTGAAAGCACTACTGGGGGAGATCTTCCAAAGCATATGTGCCAAAAATTTATAGATTCAAATGCATAAGGAAAAGGCCAGGTACATGGGAGGGTTGTGCTCTGCTCTGTGTCCACCTCTCTGGGGTCCTTATACTTGTTTGAGCTCTCATCTCTCACACTTCACCCTTCCTTTTTTGTATTTGTTGGTTTGGTTTTTATTTTTTAAATTTGTTTTTTCCTATCATCACTTGTCTGTGCTCCTTTTTTAGGGAAAAGAAAAATAAAAAAGAGCAATGGTGTTACAAAGCTGCATGTTGTTTGTAGGAGGTTGTTTCCCCAGGCTCATAGTTACTGTGGAAGAAGAGTTGACAACCTTCTAAAAAAACCCAGAAAGGAAAAAGAGGCACAAAGCCTGTCTCTGTGCTCTGAAATCTCCATCAGACAGCAAACCCCGGGACCAGGGAGACCCAGGACACTCAGCTAGGACGGGTGCACCTGGGAGAAGCAGCCCTGGTGTGCTAAGGGAGCCAGCATGCCCACAGGGCACCTCAAGGGCTGGTGGAAATTTACTGATAAATACAGCCTCAAGGCTTCTGATAGACATTTGTATCCCTCTGTTATATCTCCGTTTGAAATATACTTGGTTTCAAGTTTTCCTTGGCAGGGAAGGTATAGTGTTAGGAATGTACATTAATGTTTTAGCCTCTGAAAAAGAAATAATTCTGGCTCTAGCTTTGTAAAGCCTGCCTTTGCTATGTGCAGCCTTCACAGAGAGAGGAGCATCCTTTTGCTGGGTGTTTATTCTGAGGTCCAAGATTACACAGTCCTTCAGGATGGAAGTCAACATGTCTTTGAGGATTTATGCATTAGAGAGGGCAAAACACCACCAAGCACACTGATTTAACCCAAATCTCAGACATGCCAGAGTAAATCAATTTCTCCTTGAAAACAGGGTACAACAGTAGCATGGTTTAAACATAAGCTTTGTACTGTGTTTTTTGTCCCTATATGGCATTTCTGCACAAAGCATAATTTCTTGAGAGTGAAGTACTGCTCAGTTTAGGGGTAGATGACATGACATCAGCTTTCCTAGAAAGAGGAAAAAAAATCACCCTACACAAAATCACAGATGTCACTTTTAAATCCATGGATTTCTCTTACAGTGTCATGGTTTTTGATTGGAAACAATTCAGGGTAATTTCAGTGAAACTTGATTTAAAAAAAAAGGTGCTTAGCAGAAAAATTAGATCATATTTCCCTTTCAAATAGAGTCAAAAAAACTTTCTTTCTTGAACTTTTTTTGACACTCTTTCATGTGATGGTTCACTTGCTTCCTTGTGCTCAGACTGAAGCTGTTGACTGTTAAGTGTTTGCTGTCAATTTAGACAGGGTGGGAATATCCAGGCCATTTCTGAACATAAGCTCCAGAAATTCTGACAGCTTAAGGTTTCTTTCTTGCACAGTACTTTATCCATGAAGCCTGTGAGGGAAGTACTGGATATGCAAGAAGGTGAGCAACACAGGTCACTTGAAGTTGCAGAGCAAGATACACAGAATTTCTTAAGGTACTCAGTGAGAGAAAACATGAGCCAAAAACATACATACAGAGATGAGCTGTTGTGTGACCAGATATTCAAAGTCAGGGAACAGGTGAGTTTTTGGAGGAGACAGTAATTTCTAACTTCTTTCTTTCTATATAAATCATTAGCCTCATCCAGCCTGTCCATGCTTCATTTTGATAATCTTCTAAGAAAGTGTCTGTGAAGTGAAGGACGTGAGAAGGGATATAATATTTCTTGTCAGAGAAAGTCTGTAATGGTTGAAGCATTTTCCCATTTGTTGTTCTCATCTTGGCTGAAGTCAAATCCTAGCTTGGAATCCTTCCTCCAAAGTTAGTATTTTCAAAGGAACTACACTGAAATATGTGTGAGATGTCTCAGGTTTTTATTGTGTTTCATTAGTTTTCAACACACATGTGAAGATCAGTAAAGATCCTGGAGGGACCTCTTATAATACTCAGTATGAGAGGGAAAATGTAACTGTATAAGCTTTTACATTCTTAGAGTTATTTTCTGTTTTTTGGCTACCTGCCATTTGATTTTAAGTGAGGATTAAAGGCACTGAAGACACATGCAGCTAAAATATCACAGGTTTTTTATGCTAAATAGAGGTAATTTTGTTCAGCTGGTGTTTATCGCCTATTCACAGAGTGACACTTTCATTTCTCAGATGATAATAACCACTCAGTATCAGCATTCCTTGCTGTCTCAGCAGATGAAGTTAGGCTGTGACTGGAGATAGCTGCTGTACATTTTTGTTGCATTCAAGATTGTTGCTTCATTTCTAAACAGTCTTTCCTTAAATTACATCAAAGAATGTGACACTATTGTTCACTTAGTTTCTGGGAACATACTCTGTTGATGACAGTTCCTGCCAGGAGGCCAAAATATCCCTCAAGATAGTTACTGTCTGATGTAGAGAAATGTGCAGGATTTTAACTTTTTAGCATTTCACAGATAAACCAGTCTGTGATTTTGTGTGAGATGGAAGGCAAAATACTTGTTACAAGTATTCTGAGAAGAACATTTGGGTACAGTTAAAGAAAAACATAAAGTAAAGCACATAGAAGTATTTCAGTCAATGGCCCAAAGCTTTGATTATGATCTGTGTGATGCATTCTGGACTTGGAAAGGTGTATTTTTCCTTAGGCTACACAAAAGTAATGGTGTCACATTGGGAGTGTTTTAGTTTTGTAGAGCGCCCTCAACAAGTGCAAACACCATAGTTTGAAACTCATGGGAATGGGTGCTCTATTTTAGGCTATGTGTTAATGTCCAATACAATTTCAAAATGAGGCTAGGAAGAAAAGGAAGAAATACTTACAGACCATAATGCCTCTGAGCTGAAATCTGCCTAGGCTGTGTTGAATGGATCTTTATGGTCTGTGAGCATATGCGTCCAATAAGACATTCTAGTACATCTAGTGATTTTTCTTAAAATAATTTACAAATATCCATAAGTCAGGGATGATGATCCATCTTGCTTCATACTTCTAGCTGAAATTGCTTCACGAAGCTGACCTGTCATATTTAGAAGCGGTTAACAAGGGATGTTTGATGTATTCTGAAAAGATGAATTTCTCTTTTGGATATTATATACCTGAAAAACTTTGTAGATCCTTCAACTGAAACGACTTTTAAAGTTTTACTTAACCACTCCCCCCAAACATTGTATCCTTTCCCCACATTTGGGATGCAACAATATTCTGAACTCTCTCTCACTGCTTGTGAGAGAGAAAATAGGGTGTAGAACTTCTGCCCATTACCATAGTAGATCATTGTATCCTATTTATGTAATGTCTTTACAGCTACCATCTAGCTGATTAAAAATGAACTGCAAGGAGAAATATAAACCCTAATAATAACAGCATAGAAATGTAGAAACATCAACTGGTCAATTTTATGGACTCAAAAAGAATACAAAAGCCCCACATCCATTTTGAGCAGCTCACTCCAGCAGCAAGATACACCACTGGCATAGCCAGTCTTTTTACTGTCTATAACTGACAAAACCACCCCTACTGCCAAAATGCTCAAATATATGACTGAGTCACAGGAGCTGAACAAATTACTCCGTATCAGTTTTGCCATAGTACCTCTCCATATCCATGCTCTTGACTTGCTCCAGTAAACACTACCATGCTAGTTTCAATGTCTTCCTCTGAGCTCTGCAGGCCGCCTTCTGACCAAGTCTGTCTGCATGTGCATGGTGTGTTTGTCCTGCTTTAATCCTTCCTGACACTTTGTAAAAATAAATTTTCCAGAGTTCTTAATATATATTCCTTTGTATCATCCAGCACAGGAAGAGCTTGAAAAACATAATTTTTCCTCTAGACTAGTTAGACATACAGAATCTATTTTTGTTTCCTTCCTTTTTGTGATTTCCTTTTTAAAAATGGGGACTTCATTATCATGTAAGCAATAACCAACTGACACAGACAGAAATAAAAGTGAACACTTATTCAAGGAGAAATAATTTTGATATTTTTATAGCTACGTTTCCTTTAGAAAGCTAGAACTTCTTTTCCAGTGATACATTTATGATATTATAATTAATCAGAGAAAAAGAAATTGTTCTTCATTATGAAAGAAAGCAATAAGGAGGGGACATGAAGATGAATAGGCTACTTAAGTGAGTAAATGATTTCTGGTGGCAGCCTGGCAATGACATAGAGGACTTGAGTATCTGTAGTGCTATCAGGTCCCTCAGAATCCTCAGTAGTTTTAGTTAAGGCTTTCAAGGCCTTATGACATTACTGGTCATCATTGCTATGCTTGGCCACCAAGCAGAAGATGGAAGAGGAGGTTATTTGAACACAAGGTGCTGGTTTCACTGAATAATATGAGTTTCACGGGGAAGGATGAGTTTTGAGTTCTTCAGAAATGATAGTGAGCTGTTGTTAAATGACATAATTCTCCCAAAAGGTCTTGCTTTTGATCATGACACAACAAACGTTCAATCATCAGAGTCTCTTCCCTTCACAGTTTCCTCTCACTGACCATTCTCTCTCTGCTCCTCTTCTCTTCTGCATTCCCTGTCTTTTCAACTCCCTTTAAAGTACACTTATTACTAGCAGTGATCTCCCTGGTTTCTACGTCAGACCATATCCCAGCCACATTAAGGTTACTTTTTGTGAAGGTGGTGTTTACACCTAACTCAATGAAGTGGGAGTGAGAGGTCTCCCAGGGCACATAAGGATGCAGACTTTCAGGTTTCACAAGAAGCATTTCACAGACAGGTGAATATAGACAGGAAAATATGCTGACAGCAGCCCTGTGTATGAAAGAGTGTACATGAATAAGAGAGAAATTTCTGCCCTCCATTCCCCCAGTACACTTTGTTATTTAAAAAAAATCAAAGCATCGACAGTCAGAAGGTTCAGGTAGACTCTATTTGATGCTAATAATGGGACTGGAAACACCAACATGTATTGCAGTAAAGCTATTTTTATCTTGACCTTTCTCATCTACATCCTTTTATTTCTGTAAGAAGTTATTTAAATGTGTGCATGTACATTGAAAAGTAGTCCGTATTTTGTATTTTTTTTAAAGAATGTCAGGAAGTTGTAATAAATACCTCCATGAAATTTGCTTAGTAAAAATTTCAGAAGCATTTGTCATATTTCTGCTGGCAAAGTCAACTGAAAGACTAATTTTAACAACGTGAAAAGCTGCTTCTATTGTGACAAAAATTATGGCTTAAGGGACAGAGCCACCCCCTCTAGAAATTAATACTTAAAAAACCACATTTCTGTCAACAATCTCATGATAATGGTGGGAAACTACAAATGGGAAAGCAGAGCTGTCAGAATAAAAAGTGCTCATGCTCTCTAAACCAAGGAGGATTTATTTATTCTTCCAAGCAATAAGCACAATTGAACTGTCTCTCTGAAATCTCAGTCTCCTGTAGATAACATGCTTGGTTTAGTACTAAGTCATACTTCAACTTCTGTTTCATGTACTTGGTAGTTTTTGGCATCATGTAGACCTTATGCTCTGGGGAATAACAAATTTCTTAATCTATTTTTGTGTTATTCACAGAATATTCTTAACTTTCTTAATCTATTTTTGTGTTGCATCCACAATTACAATTAAGCAGTGTAGGTACCAAATACACAAGAAAACTCCCCACCATGAATTTTGTATGGGCTGAAAAAAGAAACCTTACATATCAATACAAGTATTAAGGTATTAGCAGTCTAATCAAAGCATTCTTATTAGTCCCATTTTGTGGAAACCAGCACTTCAAATTTTCCAATTATTTTAGCTCTCGGTCATGATGCAATTGATGCTTGTATCCACCAAATTCGTCATCTCCACCCCTTTCTCCAGAATTATGCTCACCCTTCTGTTGGTCTTCAAGAGGCAAGTGAGAGGGTTCTGGTGAGTTGCTAGTGTCCTGTGTTCTTCACTGGGAGAAGTATGGTGCTGCTGAGGATTTCTTCCATCGTACTCTAGGATCAGTGTGGGGCTGCTTTTATATGGTTCTTAACAGGTACTGCACGTTACTCTTTCCTCATTGGTCCGCAATTCCTCTTTATAGCTAAATATACTGTATATAGTACATTTTAATTACCTCTGCAGAATATTTGTTCTTTGTTCCCTTGTTATCTTTAAAGCCAGTTTTGCCAGCCTCCCAAGGGCTTAATGACCAGTAATTGATCATTAGTAGTTTGTTTATAGCCCAAGAGTGTCTGATTTCATCCCATATCCTCACTTTGATATGGGATGAAATCACCGCTCCTATAATCCGTTACTTGTATAATCCCCTACACCAGTTTTAGTTCACATCATAGCTGCCTCTATGCAAATCCAGCACTGCTCCTCTGCTATTACATACAGAAAAAGCAAAAGTATCATAAAAATAGGCATTAACATACACGAACCTGCAAAGCCAAGCTAAAGCTTAAATTAGGTAACATTCACCTGGCAAGTAAATAATTTTGATACAGCTCACTTAGGTAAAATGAAGGAATAGGCAATCCAGGATAATATAAGGTCATCCTGATGTGTCCTAGCTCCCAGGCTTTGGAGATGTAACAGAAAGTTTTGAGGCTCCTACTCACAATGGCAGTGCCCTGCTTTTCAGGCTGTGTTGCTCTGCCCTGTGGAAGCAGGCAAAGAAGTCTTGGCTGTGGGGCTCATCATCCTTATGAGGTGAGACCCAAAGAGAAGAGCCTGGAGGAGATGGGTTCCTATGTTCTGGGCTAGCTTGTGTCCAACAACTGAGAGCTGTGGCTCCTCAATAGACAACAGCCTGCAGGCAATCAAACCCCTTCAATGTAAAATCTGCTATGTGGAAAGAAAACCAAAACAACTTACTTCGAAGTTGCTTTATTTTCTTGCCTAAGTCCTACTGATAGCTGCAGCTTATCTCTCCTGAGGAGCCTGGTCTGACTAATGTACAATAAAAGTGAATAAAGATGTCATAGAAATGAGGGCAAAAGTGGCATTCCTAACCACCTGCTTTATGGGACAACATTCCTTCCAGGCTGGAGCTCTGTGTCTCTGTTTGGCCTCAGTCTCGTGGCTGCCCTGGGTGGAAGGTCAAGTTCCAAATTCTAAAGAAGGAACTCTTTCTGGTGGACCACAAACAATTTTTTGTCAAAACTGACTTTTCACTGGTCTCTGCCCAGCAGTGTTGCTTGAATCAAATACAAAAGGAAGCAGAGTTAAGTCTATTTAGGTGTTTTTAAAACTATTTTCAAAATATCATGCTTCTTCCCAGGGTCTGTGCTGTCTTAAATGCAGCTTCCTTTTCAGAGTTTGGGTGAGAGCAGGGGCAGGCAAGGCGGTGGCAGAGGAGTTATGTGGACGTACATTTGTGCATCTCCTCGTTGTCTGGATGAGTGTTGCATGGGGGAGCAGAATTCCAAACTTTCCTCATGGAAACGAAAACCCTACTCTTTGCTGCAGAGCTGTGAGCTAAGAGCACTGTCAGGGAATCCTCATGGGGATTTCTTCTCTCCAGATACATATTGTGGTCTTTTCTGCACCATGCAATAACACCTCAGTAAAACTCTGGTGCAATAAATGTCACGAATCATAAAGTATCTGCCAGTAAGGAAAGTAACTGTCCCAGCTCAATATTGCAGACTCCTGTTAGTTTATCATAGCCAGTTTACAGGATCTATTTCTGTTTGACACCAGGAATAATTCTCAAAATCTTTCTAAGACAGAAAAAAATAATTAAATGTTCAGTTGTTTCTACCTTGATAGTTAATGTAATCTTCTCACGTCAAGAAGAGAGGTTAGATTTAAATGGTGTCTTAAATTCCATCTTGAATTGTCAGAACTGCATGTATTCAATATTTTTTTTTCTGTTTTAAATGGAGGAATATGCAGTTCCCATGCAGATTTCTACATTATGTTTCTCACCTAAAATAAGCTTTTTTAATAAAATCCAAGGCTATAAAATTACCAGAGAAAAAGGAATTAAATGATTGTTTAAAAAAATGCAAAGGGCTTGGTACTCCAATACTTTACATTTCATGTGGTCACTTAACTTGTAACATTCTGATAGCCACAAAAAAATTACTGTTTTTTTCTGGTAGAGTGTAATTTCTATGCTATACTGAGAAATCTATGATTGTTTGAAATTAAATTTGTAATAGCTTTTGGAAAAATCTGACTTATTGTTATATTTTAGTCCTGTGAGCAGGTGTACACTTAACTGATGCCCACATATGTCATGTTGATATAGAATTAGTTTATGTGGACATGTTTAACAAATGCCACTAAGATAAAATGTTGAAAGTTCTTTTATCCTTAAAATTTTTTTTTCTGCCTATTTTTGCAGTATTTGGGTAAAACAAGGGTTGAAAGTTAAATGAACTAAGCAGAAATATTCCAGTTACAGGAGCAAAAGTTCAATAAGGAGGTGGTTGTTGAATGCGTGTTCATCACAGAAAGTTGTTAACAATGATCATCACAAAAAATATTCATTTAAAGTGTGCTCAGAGGTAGAACACGGAAGAGATATTGCTTTTAAGTGACAATGATTGAAATGAGTGTGAAAAAAACTCATCTTGTTATGAATTATGAAAAAATTAATTTTGCAATGCTCAATTATAAACTGAAAAGTGTGTATCTGAATAATTGCAATTGGTGTACAAAAGAATATGTTGGTCATTTTATTATTACTGTGACGTCTGAAGCCCATTTATGATTTTATTATTTAACTATATGTAGCTAGCAATCACAGAATAAAAATCTTCATCATCTACCTAAAAATCTTGCATATTGGTCATAAAAACATACTGAACTGGAGTGGCACTGCACATACAGATTACACTGCAAACTGGGAGAAAGTATGTCAGATTGAGTGGGGTCTCTCTCTCCCCAGGAGCAATGCTCTATTAGGTAGAAAGCAAATATGGAAATACAGGCCAGCAGTGGAACTGTAGGTGTGTGGGATGGCAGCACCTCTTAAGCAACAACAATAGTGTCTTCCAAAAAAAGCACACCATAAATGCAAATATAATATACAAAGGAGACCATGTGGATGTCCCTTGAAATTGCTACATGGTCTTGTAGACTCAGAGAAAAATGCTTTGAGAGAGTTTGCAGAGGTGTGAATAACACTATGGTAGATTTATAGTAGGAAAATGAAGCACTAACAGAAATTATATTTTCTGTAAAAAAACAGAAAAAAAATGCATCACACAGCAGAACTTTGATCATTTACAGAGGTTTTGTGCTTCTAATATGTAATTTCATGTTGTAGAAAACTCTGCTATCAAACACTTCCTGGAAAACTCATTGAAAGGGAGTCATCAGTGCTGGATCACTTGACAAAACAGGTTGAAGAACTTTGAAAATTATGTGAATAAACGGAAAAGACAGTTGAAAGAAGGCAATGTAGAAGACTATTATGGTCCAAGTAAGGTAGCACACTGTTGTAGGAGCTTGTTCTTTTCCCAGGAACAAAAGCAGACAACCTCAGAGCAATGGAAATATCCAAACCAAGAATCACTTGTACCAGTATTCTCCAGTAGTGATAAATATTTGACCTTAATCAAACCAACCATTATATTTAGCTAAATATAATATACATATGTATTTTATAGCTATTTCATAGTTGTGTTACATTGAAGTGTTCTTAATAGCCACATTTTCTTTGCATCATTTATACAATTTCTTATAGGAAGGACTTAGTCACTGTTTTTAAAGTATAACTTAGCAAGATACTTTCTCTCTGGCCTTATATTGCTCTGAGGTGCCTAATGAGAGGTGCCAAGATCTAATTTTCTTAGAAAGGGGCCTTGTGATATGTGCAATCCAACCAAACGTCCACTTCAGTATCAAGAAACAGTCTAAATGAAAAAATAATTGCCATTTTCCATGACAAATAGGAAGGTGAATCTTTTGTCTCCCAGTGTTTTAATTGTACCTGTTAGTTCGGATGACTTAGTGGTAGTATCACTAGTATTTAAAACTTTGGTATACGTTGGTATTGTTAAAATTACATTAATCAGTAACCTCTCTGTCAAAATTGCTTTTCCCCTTCATCTATGCCTTTTAATATTCTAAAAACTACGGTGTAAGAATTGTCTTTAATTCTAATTACATGGGTTTGATATATTAACATTAATAATGTGCTGGATGAGTACTTACCTTTTAATTTTTGCCAAGGATGTAGGCTGCCTAGAGGCTCCCATAGAAGTTCCTATTGACTTCAGCTGTATAGTTTGGAAACACTAATTTATATATCCACTAATCACATTAGTTTGATTTTTTTTCCCACTACGAGTAACTCAAAGATTCCTGGATTTTTTTTTCTGTTCAGGGGTGTAAGTAGGGCTGTAAGATCTAGCTTTAAATATTTGTCTTATCCCAGCTTTAAACTGGCAGGTTAATATTAATGAGGAATCAGTTTCACACCAACAGATAAAGTCCTACAGGATTTTACTGGGACTCTGTTAGCAAACCAAATAAGGATAAAGGATATATTCTTAAGTCATACAGCTATGTGAACAACTGAAATCGATTGGAGCCTTATTGAACTCACTTGGATCCCTAGTCTCACAGATATTTATGGAAACAATTACACAACTGAAGTAGAAAAAAAGCATTAAAAGGGATTATGCTGATATTCTAGTTTCACTGTGAAACCACATCTCTCATCTACTCATGAGCAATAAAACCTTCTCTTCTAGGAGAAAAAAAGTGATCAATGTAGAAAATATTTTATTGTATAATGTGTTTAGGTGTAACCAGAGATTTGGCATGGAAAAAATGCAATAGAAAGCCTAAGGACTTCAATTCAATTCAATTAGACAATAAAGTCTTGTTATTTATTTCAGGAGGTGGGCCAATTGTTCTCCCATTTTTAAATTGTAGATGATTTCCTATTTGTTCATGCTATTCTGTTATCCCTCCTGGATCTCTTTACTCGAAGGCTGGTGTTCATTCCCACTTGCCTGGTCCCATTTGCTGTACTCGATGCTGCCATCGAGATTTCTGTTTACTGCTGGGGGAGGCAGCACTGTTTTAGGAAGCAGTTTGGCAGTGCTTTTGCAAGTGGTGCAAAAATTTGAGAATATGCCACGTCAGAAGGTAAAGCCCACATCAGATAAAGACTTTTTAAAGCCTCGGTAATATATTTGGAATGCCACTCTGGTGGCTTAAGAGACTCTTATTGCCAACAGCTTAATTGACCTAATATGAAAGATTTGATTTCTGTTTATTGCACTGTCGTAACTGGCTATTACTCGAGCTGCCATTATCGATTATCAGCGCTGCTGTCACTAATTAAGGTGACGGAGCGCCAGCAGGGCAGCCCGGCCGTGCTGGATGTGCCCCGGGGCACGGCGGCTCCCGGAGCCCGGGATTCCCCGCAGGGCTGCTCGCACACCGGCACGTCCGCACGGGCATCCTTTCTCCACAGCGGAGCCGAGCCCAGGGCGGGCTCAGCCTCAAGGATGCGGCAGCCCTAAGGACAGGGCAGCAGGATATTTAATGGTGCATATAATGGCTGCACGATTGGAGATCCTCCCCTGCATCTCTGTGTGCTCTTGCATTCAGCGGTACTTTGCCAAAACCCTTTGTAAACTTTTCAGTCTCCACCTCCTCCTGGCTCTGGATTTGTGTTTGCAATTCTCTGTTTAAGGAACCTGCTTCACTACCTTGTTCTCTAACGTGGGGGAAATTTGGCTGCTGTTTCTAGGCTAGGTGGGTCAGAGTGATTTCTAGTACCTAAACAGTTATCCATTGTTAAGATATAAAAGTAGCAGTTCTTGTAAGCAGTGTTTGTAAGAAGAAACATCAAAAGAGAAGAGAATAATAAAGGACGTGTGCACCTGTTTTCTTTTGAGATGAAAAATGTGGATACCTCTGCTGTGATTGTTATCAATGCATAATACATAAATATCTGTGGTTCTAAAAACTGACAACCTTGCCTGGACTGATGAATGTTCAAGTTCTGTAGAGATAATATAATAACATATTAGAAACATCCTTTAAAATAATAATGTCTGACTCAATTTGAGTGATCTGAAAGCCTTAAAGATGGAACAAATGAGTACTAAAACCCTACAATGCTTCTGTGTTCGACAGTTATAAATATTTTTTAAAGATCTCAACTAGTTGCTTGCCTGACAATTCAATTATTCAACCTTGTGCTGGAGAACATCATAACAAAATTTGTCTCTGTACTGACACTGTAGTAAATCTGAAAGAAAAGATGTCTTTGGAAGGAGCAAAGAATCTACTAGTTAATTTTATTTATGTGATATCAAAGGAAATCTCAGCCAGTTCACCTACTCATGTGATATCTCTTTCAGCAGTCTAGCACACTAAAATGTAGGATTTTCATCCTTCGGTGTTAAGAACTGCCTCTTTTCTGACTGCACAGTAGTTTTTTGCATGAGGTTTGTACTGGATAAAATTGGGAAATTAGCCCTTTAAAGATCAGGAACCCCAAGGAAAACCTGGGTGAAGCTGCTGGAGGTGAAGAGGTTCCTGTGGTGCTGTGGGGCCCGAGCTGGTGCCTGTCCAGCCCAGCCAGGAGAGGCTTGACTGCAGCACTGCAGATGTGGTCAGTGCAGTCAGACCTGTAGGGTTTCCCCCTGCTGACAAATGCCCCCTCTCCATTCTGGGGGCAGTGAAGCCCTGTGTTTCTAAAGTCCTCCACACTCAGCTCACACTAACAGCATGTGAGCTGGAAACAGCACTGATCACACACCTTGGAAGACCTTCACGGTGGCTGAGACAAATTTCCTGTCAGTATAACATGTAGCCATCACTCTGGGACCTCCATTAGTTTTCCCAGCGGGACGTCATGCACAATCCTTAGTGATCCACTTGCACTGAATCTTTGTAGTCCACCTCTATTCCCCAGGTTCCTGTGGAGAAAACAAATCGATGCACTCACTTTGAAATGCTTACCCTCCTGTGCTTCATACTGTAAGGCTGGGAGGAACATTGGCACCAGGGTGCAAAATTGTAATTGAAATATGTTAAATTCCTAGAAATATTTAAATTCTACTCTTAAGCTCACAGATAAGAATGATTTCCTCCAATTCTTTCACTTGCATTTATGTGGGGGGTGAAAAGAGAAAAAAAAATTGTAAAAATTGTTCTTGAAGAAATGCAGGACTTTCAAGGGAAAAGCTGTAAGACGTTGTGGAGAAAATAAAAACCTCAGATCTTGATGTACTCTTGATCATTGCTCAGACTTGTGCTCAAAGACCAAAAGAGGAAGAAATCATAACAATATGGATCAGTGTGAAAGGGAAATCCAGAAGAGAGCAGTTACAGAGAGGTAACTAGCTGGTGACTGCGAGGAAGAGGGGACTCATCTGAAACTCAGTGCCTTTTGTGTGCTCTTTGTAGAAGAGCTTGGTTCACTAGAGGCAGCTTCAGGTCTTTGCAGGGGAACAAGTATGGGCAGGTTTCCAAGGCAGAATAGACAAATTGAAAGTGTCTGGAAAAAACAAACAGTTGTAGACATAAAGATAAGGAGTATCTTTCTGGAAAGTTCCATCTTTTGACTTTGTATGCAAACAGACCTCATATTTGACACTCATAATCCAAAGTTTCTCTTCTTGGTCTTAGTCATGGGTCAGTGTTGCGGAGTGGTAGACTTGACACATTTTAGGGGGAATAGCTAATGAGTTAAGCTGCTCCTGGCATGAACATGGCAACATTTCTTGAGCACTTTTGCACTAGTTTCTGGTTCCTGGTGTTACTGTTTCACTCATATCACTCTCTGCAAAAAAGTTTTGTTATTTGTATGGATATAACTCTCATGGATGGCATTTTGCAGGCAAAGATGAAAAGATCACAGTGTAGATGATACAGGAGAAAGGAATAAAAGATGTGTTTTGAAGAATATGCCATAGTTCAGTGCAAGACATTATCAGGGACTACTCACACTGATAATTATATTTCTTATATGTATAGCAACAGACAGTACAAAGGTAAGGTTAAACAGCCTTCTCGATGAATACAAGTTGGACTTTAACATTCTACCACATCAGCAATAAATGCAGAAGCCAAAGACTGTATTTGTATTGATTTCTGCCCAAGTACTGGTGAGAGAGCTGCCAGCGGTTAGCTTCACACACGCTATCAGCTCTCCCTTTGCTGGAGGATGGAGCCTGTGATAAAGGCTGAGGATGAGGTGTGTGGTACACAGAAGATGAGGAATGAGTCAAAGAAAATGCTTTCATCTCCACAGATGATGAGTGTGTAGGTCTTATTTGAGCTCGTAAGCACAGGTGAACTTTGTGAGGGCGGTGCTCAGACGTGAGGCCAGGCAGGTGGCGTGGGCTGGACACTCGATGCTGCTGCTGTCCTGCCTGCAGTAGGAGGGTGCCAGTGGTGCTGGACAGGGCTTCAGTGCAGCAACTTTATCAAAATTCATAGATGCTAATGGCCTTGTTAATGATCTTTTGGCTCTGTGAGACATAGAAGAACTTGCCTGTGATCAGTGCTGTACAACAGGGCTCTCCTGTGCACAGTAGCAGGTCAGCTCAGGTCAGGACAAGCAGAGGTCACAAGCCTGGGAGTCTCTGGGCTGTTTTTCCATTGGACCTCTGCGCTTACAACTGTCTTTGGTGATGGTTAATGTGAATGACATGCACAGGATGATGAATCACAAGGAATAAAAGACTGGTACATTAGCTGGAAAGAGAGTTTGGTGGTGCATATGGAAGCAGTCTGGGTTTCTCACTAGCCTCCTTGTTTTGTGAATGCAAATTATTCTTTATAAATCCTTTGCTGCACTGCATAAGGGCAAGGCTAATTGTTTTTTTTCCTTCAACTGATTGCTCATCATTATAGCAAAGAAGCATGGGATTGCTTAGAAGGAAATCCAATCCCACTAATTCTTTCCCTGATTGTGTTAGTACGTTCTTTATTTAGGCTTTTGTCAGAAACACGGTTTTATTACTTCAAATATTACTACACCCTCTCACTATTAGTCTTTTGTGACAGTATCTTTGTTTTGATGATGATTGTCATTATGTATCAATTTGAAGGGATCCTCAAGGAACATCATGCTCAGGTTGTTTTCTCTCATCCCAGTGGGCAGCTGCTTTTCTTTTCTGTTTTCTGGTAAGGTGCCATTTCTTTCAGTCACAAGGGTGTATTTTTGCTAGTGCAGATAATGAGTGCAAGATTAACTCACAAGGCAGGCACTTGCTGAGAAGCTTAGCATTAGCTCGTGGAATAGGAAACCAAACACTGTGACTGCCAATCCTGTAAAAGCTGAAATTAAATGAGCTTCCATTGTTATGGGACCAAAAGGGTCATGAATTGTATTGAGAAGTATACATTCACATGTGAATGAATTGATCATTTTTTATAATAAATATATCATGTTTCATGATATATTATGATATATTATGATATATTATGATATATTATGTGTCGCCCTGATTTTTCAGGTTTTTCCTACTGCACTTTCTAAATTGTTGTTTTCACTGCAGCTACCTGCTTTCTCACGCTTGGAAGTGTCCTTATCAGAAGTCNTCATATAAATAAATACAAATATAAATACAAATATAAAAATATAAATATAAATATAAATAGAAATAGAAATAGAAATACATAAATATACCAAAACCTTCTTAAATTCTACTGACAATTTTGAGGTCTCAGGACATGTGATTTCTCAGTGTTCCTCAGACAAAGCAGCTGATTTTCAAGAAACAGGGCAAACTGAGAAGTCTTGTGCCTGGTTTCCAGAAAATTCCACCTCCACACTGGGAGCTGAGCATCTGATAATCTCTAAAGGAAACAAATTAATTAACTGGAAAAAAAATATAGAGAGATTAAAGGCTGAATTTTTTAAAGCAGATAGCCTTGACCTCCAATATTTTACAGAAGATTTCCCGAGTTTTTAGAAATATTTATGAATAAGAACAGTATATTTATTTATTACATGAGTTCAGATAAAATTATTATGGCTATTATTTCTCTAAAGCTTCTGGTTTGCAGTTAAAAGGGACTGGAAGTTTCAGAGACTGGAAAAACAAAGCTCTTGTGTCATCAGATTTGGTGCTGTTTTTATCTTTTATCTTGTTCTTTCTCTAAAGAGAAAGAACACAGCAAAAAGGAGATTTTAAATGATCCTCACTAGCCAAAGTTAACTGGAAGGTGGCTCAAGTGGAAACCCAAACTGGGCTATGGATGCTAAGGCAAAGTCTACCCCACCTTCTGAGACCGTGGCAATCATGGGCTGAGGAAGGGCAGCTCAGCTGCACTCAGATCAGAGTCCACCCCTCTACTCCTCCGGGCTGCAAGCTGGGATGCTGCAGTCGGTGGTTTCCACTGACACAATTCTCTGCTGGGAGAGACAAATGTGCCTCAAAGGGGTTGAGCCACAGCTGCAGAGAGTAGTTCAATTTCCAGCTGCCACAGAACATGGGTCAGGATGTCCACTATGGCATGGGCAGAGAGCCTCTCTGGAGTGGCCCGTGGTGGCCTTGCAACCACTCCAGCTCCCAGGATAGGGGAGATGAGTGTTTAGTGCTCCAAGAGCTCTGAATGCAGCACAAAGCACAGTGGAAATGATTGGTTTTTGCTTAGAGACTTGACTGGCAATGGACTAACTCCTGCTTCCAAAGATCTTATGAATTTTACATTGAGGAATTGTTGCTCACAGATGCTGTTGGGATCTTAGTGAAAACATCAGTGTCCCGTGTAGCACTGTCCAAGTAAACCAGATGTGGTTAGCTAGATATTTTTCTGAGTTTTTGTTGGTTCTTCCCACCTCATGTATTTGTGTCAACTGAAGTTGTGCTAACCTGCTTTCTTGGGGCTAAAATGTTTACATAAGATAGATGCCAAGGCTGTATGATAATTACAATACTAATTACTACTTTTGACATATATTTCTAGTGATTAGGACTGTTTCCAGAATGCCTTTGCAAGGGCACTGAGCTGAGATTTTATTTTTCCATATTATTTTTCGATGCTGATTTTTGCTTGTTTTGTTTTTTCAGATGTAGGAATATAACAGCAGACAGTAAAGAAAATTCAGCCATAGGTTTTCTATGTAATAAGAGGCACAAAGTAAACCAAGCAATAGATTTTTGCCACAGAGAAAAGGTATTTCTGTTTTCCTCAAGAGTTTTGCTATTCTATACTGTTATTTAATTTACTCTTCTTGTATCCTTAAAAATAGGACAAGGTAAAAGTTAAGAACCATTACTAAACATAACCACACAGCTATTGCTTTTTTCCAGCTGCCACATCCTTGTCAGTAGTTCTTTCACGTCTTTGCTACTTTTGCTCTCTCTACTAAGGAGAGATTTTGCACACGTGAGCTGTGCTTGTCCTGTGGGGAGAAACTGAAGGGCTGGCACTGGTTCAACTGGGAGACAAGAAGACTTGAGGAGGGACCAAACTCCCCCAGACCAGATGAGGAAAACACATAATGGGGATGTGTGCCAGGGAGGGAATGGGACAGTGTAAACTGATCCATGGACACAGTGAGAAGCTTGTTCTCCATGGGGACAGTGGAGCTGTGGAAGAGTTGGACAATATAAGTTGTACTATCTTTGTCCTTGCAGGTTTTCAAGACCTTGCTAGACAATATTTTAGGAAAGTTCTTCTGATCTCATCTTTATCCTTCCTTGAGCAAGAAGCTGGACTAGAGGCTTTCTGGGGATGGTTCCACCCTGAATTATCTGTGAGAAGTACTTTATTTCTGTTCAGAGCTCTGTTATTTCAGGGAAGTTGGAGACTTATTGGGAACTCAAGCGGTCAAGACAGATGGGGACCATGTGGTGAATGCAAGGCTGGCTGTTTTAAAATTTCCTTTTTGAAATGGACTTGACTCATCTTACTGCTTTGGACAGCATTGATCCCTACAGTGTTTATTTCTCTGTAGGACTTCATAGGCAGGTGAATATGGAGTGCCAGATGCAGCACAGTTTCTAGTGGAGCTGGGTAGAAAAGCAACAGATTGTCCATTCCTTATTTTTCTTTTGTGAATAAGCAATGAGTTTTTGAAAGTTTAACTTTTTTCCTAATGAGTCTCATGCAACAGCATTTCCTATCCTTTACTAATAGTGCTGAAACCCATGGCCTAATTGCAACCAAGTCTGTTGGAGCATCTTAGAGAAAGGCTATCTTTAAAGGCCTCCATCCCACTATTCCTCTCACTGTTTTGTTTTGTTCTGGGCATGAGGATGAATGGGAGCCTCGGTGATAAGCCACCTCTAGATGGCATGATGATACTATAAAATGTACAAGATTTTTTTTATGTATTAAGCAATCATTAAAATATTGCCACAGTAAGGACATATTCCAAAGACCAACTATCAGGACACCTATTGCACAATACTGATTCCTAGCATGCCTAGAGTGGTCATGATGCTTATACTCAATATGGATTTAAAGAGCCAAAAAAAAACCTGGGAATATAGCATAGACACATTTTTAAATATTACTTATTCATTCATTTTTCAAGTGCTAAGAGGCAATAATCTCATAATTTATGAAAGCATCAGTTCACGATTTAGTTTTTGTAGCAGTTGTGTTTGCGTTGCAAGAATGCAAAATAAGGCTGTGTTTACTAACTTCTGACACCATTTGCATTCTCCAGCTCAACTTGTGTTTGAAGAAAAATAAGATGTAATAATATCTGTGCATACTGGTCACGTAGATTCTAGCACATCTGCAAATAAACATTAAGAGGCTCACAGAAAATTATTTACACTTCACTAAATGTATGAAACTCCTTACAAACATCAGTGGGAGCTGTGCACATGTGTTTGACTGCATTCCTAAATTTTGCTTGTGGGCATGAAAGAAGTTCAAATGATAAAGATAAAAAAACCTGTGGTTTTGTGTTTTGTAGTTTTGGTTTTGGGTTTTGGGTTGGTTTGGTTTTGATTTTATTTTGTTTTTTTTTAATATTGAATTATTTTTCTGGATGGTGCTTTCCCTGAACTCGTCAGTTTACAGCTGTCAAAGAATGCCCCAAATGCCAAATTTTGAGTAGTTTTCACTTTTGAACCCTCACTGAAATGAGTTCCATAAGAAGAAGAATTTGCACTAGCTTAGAAGATTCCCTGCGGTTCTGTGCTCTGAAAACCAACAAAACCAGTATTGAGATGGGTAGATAAAGTATATTATTTGACAGAGAAAACCCTGTGCTAGTGAGAAATTGCTTATGGAAGCAGCTGAAGAAATGAAAAGTAATTATATACTGCAGAAGAAGGAAGAGTTCTAAAAATAACTTTCTGCTCTGCAGTCTCCTGTGACATTAGACAGCCTCTTTGGGTCCTGTCATGTTTTGCAGAAACCACTCTACGTCTGCCTCAGCATTTAGATTGACACTTTTAAAACCAGATCTGCCAGGCTGAAGATGAGATGCCTGATTTTGCAGACCACTCAGTTCCTGTATCTCAGGAGCCACTGCACCTTACACTATAAGATGACTTTGAAGAAGAGGAGGAATTCCCAAAAATGCTTAAAACTGTGGTGCACTGACTCTGAAAATGAGCTTACAACTTCCTACTTCTGCAGTAGTTTAAAATCTTGATCTGCTTTGTAAGAAAGGTGATGAGATCCCTGTGGCTCATGCACCACAATTTGCATAATTCCCTTACTACATTACCCAGTAAGCAAATACCAAAGTGCAAGTCAAATTTGGGAAAGTTGTGAAATTCTAGATTGAAAGTTTTCTTTGCAAAATAAATTCAGCTACTTTGGATTTATGCAGCATGTTACTGCCTTGAACCACATGCTCCTTTCTCCAGTGGGAGCCTTTGCTCATTCTATGTACAGATAACTATGGAATAGTCAGATAACTGTAGAATATGTCTTTTAACTTTCTAGAATAAGGTTTTTAATGCCCAACCAAATAACTAACAAAACCAAAAACCCCATCAAACTGAATACACAGAAATTCAGTCATACAATACGTGTGGACTTATTCCTACGGTCTGCCAACACGAATGTATCCTCATTTGTCTTCTAGCCATTGTAAAATCCATTAATATTCTGAGTGCCTCGGTGATGGCAGACCCTCACAAGGCATAATCATGCGACGCAGCTCCCAGTCGCTCGCTCAGCTCACACTTCTGTGATGGATCTCAGATGACTGGCCCTCAGGATAGGCCCATATGGTGTGGTATGACATGCTTTCTGGTTTTTTCCAGCCTGGCTGAGAAAAAATGTGCAGAAGAGGAATTGTAAAAAAGAAATTCAGAACATGCATCTCTGGTTTGGGGTTTCAGAGCACTATTCTGTGCTGCATGCTCTGCCCCCTCCTCGCATCACTGCAGGATCCTGCCCTGGTCCTCATCACCCCTCTGCCTCCAAACTATTTGCTGCCATCCCACCTGGCCTCCCTGCTTCTGGACCTTCTCTGTTTTTTTGGTCTCTCAAAACCCAGCTATTTCTTCCACTCTGCTAATAATTACTTTTTTTTTTTTTTCTTTCCCCACATACTTTCCCTGTTCTTCCCTATTCCCAAATAGCTTTCTCTGTGCTGTGAGATCTTGGTTACCTCTTCTCTGAAGGGCATGGAAGGTGTCTTGGGGACCACAGAGAGCAGCCCTTAACACCCTGAGTTCATGGTGTTCCCTTCCCCTGACAGATCACTCCTGAGACTGTCTCCACCCAGGACCTTAATAATTTTATGTCTAATAAGATTTGCTTTAAAGCCTTGTAGTTTTGGTTGACCTTTGAGTTCTCACAGGAACAGTGTCATTTCCAACACCTCAGTTGCCCCGATCATGCTCATTGTCAAAACCTTCATTCAGATCCTAACAACCAAACAGATAAGAATAATGTACAGCCCGAGATTTATATATTTTCCTCATGCTCATGAGACTGGTGGGAATAAATACTCTTGTGGTCAGATCTGGGAATCTGAAGGTTTAATTGCCTTATCATTGCCTAATCATGCCTGTTAGTAGTAGTTGACGGTGCAAGCTTTGTTTGATGCAGTGGTAATGGAAATGTGAAGGGGAGGCGATTTCTCAGACCACTTGAAGCCAATTGCACTCACCTCACTGGTAACACCCTTGCTCTGGGAACAGAGAAAAACATTTGATCTGAAATTTTAACTTAAAACAGGCCTCTGGGTCAGAAAACCTCTGACTTGATAGCAAAACGGTCAGCAACTGAATCTGGAGCCTGATGAAAGGTCTTAACTGCAGGCATTGCTCACACTTCAGCTTATATTTTGCATCCCAAACCTCCCTGTGCAGCTTCACTGGGTGTATTGTTCACAGTTTGGTGCTTACAACTACCATGTGGTGTGAGTTGTGAAAAGCTGCTTGTCTGAGCTGCAATGGTGGTTGAGCTCTCTATGAAGGTTTGTGTATGTATAGTGTTTGCTGCAATTTGAAAGCACTTTAGGTCCCTGAGCCTCAGCAAAGCTCAGTTAAGGATGTCGAAATTCAGGTTTTGTAATAGCGCCTAAGAAATGGCAAATCATTCATACTGTTTAGCTAATACATCCTGTTCTGCTGCTGCTGGGAATGTAAAAAGTTACAAAAGCAGCCAAAACAATAACACCACAATGTTTCCCACCAAGAATAACATAGATTGAAGTAGTGATTTTCTTGTTCTGGGAGTTAAACTGTAGCATGCTGTCAATAGTAATATATTGGTCTGTGTGGTACTCTAAGCAGATTCAGCACTAATATTAGGAAGGGCAGAAAAGTATGTGGAAGAGGAATGTGGTTGTTGTTTCCTTCCCCCTTACTTGTAAGGGAATACAATAGGATTCCCTTCTCACTTCTGGGAAAACGTGTGTTGGTGTAGCTTTCTAAAATAGCTGCAATCTGATGCCTAAAATAACACTGCTGTATGTATTTTTCCCTGATTTATATTTTAAAAATCTTGTTTTTTCTTAAAGTCTCACATAACTTGAAAACTTTCATATTTAATAAGGTGGGGTTGCAACTACTTCTGTCTTATGAAAGCATGGATTTGTACAGCTTCCAGAGGAGAAGCTTAGGGCACCAGAGGCAGTGTGGAGCTGGGGGTGGCTGTCCATCTGCTGATCACACTCCAGGCTTGAAGTTGGGAATTTCGTTCTGTAGAAAAATTTCTTCGTTATCCAGTGTCTTAGGAAATTATAAGGTCCTAGTCTTGTGATATCTAATACCACTAGACTACATTTTTTCAGGCATGAGGAAAAATTATGGGCCCTGGAATGGATTCCAACCCCCATTCACAATAATTAGTTAAAATAAATTATTTGCTTCAACATGGATTTCCACTAGCATAAATTAGGTTTGAGTTCAGATATATTTCTTTTGAGCAGAGTCTGCAGATTGCTAGAGCCTGAAAATTATGATATCTCTCTGTGTTGAGGCTAATTTTTTGTGATGATCTCCCTGTAATTTTCTTTAGTTGAGGGATATCTGTTATCTCCTCAGTGCATTAGTTATTCTTGTAGCGAGGTTTAGGTGAATCAAGGGGAATTTGAGTGGAGAATGAGCTTTGAGTAAAACCACCACCTCCTTAATTCCTTAAAAATATTCTATATCCTCATCAATATTTATTATGAAGGTCTTTATTATGGCAAACAGAAACGTCTTTTCTTCATAAGATTTTCATCTCACATTACTTATTTTCATTTAAAAAAAAAAGAGAAGCAAATGGAGCCCAAGATATTTTTCTTCACTAATTCACTCACTAAATCCCTAAGACAGCTATTTCACTCCATTTGGACAGCACCCCTGTACTGATCTTTCAAACAAGCCTGCACCAAAATCATAATCTTAGTGCTCTCTCTTCCTCCCCTTCAGCTAGAAATGCCGGAACAGACTAGGCACTTGATAATTTGGATATGGATTTTATGTCTTGTTTTAATTTTGCTCCACTGGAGGTCAAGGCATTAACTGGACACTCCACAATATCTGCTCCGTGAACTGTCAGAAAATTTACTGCAGCTGATGGGAGTTGTTTGCATTCTGCCTGTGCAGATCTCTCTGGTCCTCACAGTCTTCCTCCAATCTTCCTATTGCTTTTCTGCAGAACAGCCTGGTAATGTCACCCACACCTCTTTTTGCCACTTTTTCCTTGTGGGGGGTTGAGTAAATTATTTAACCTGCCTGGGGTTCAGCATCCTCTGCCAACTTTCTGCTCATATCAATACCATTCTCACAAAGAAAATCACCATTCTCATTATTTATTATTCATACTTGATTAAAGAAATGATCTGATATACTCAGTGATAACTTGAGAACTCTGATGTTTTTTTGATGAATGATAAGCAAAAATGGTAAAAACTGAAATTAAGAAAAGTTGAAAAATGTACAGCTTTAAAACTAGCTTTTTCTCTTTTTTTCTGTGGTAATAGAATTGCACTGCTCTTGCCCCTGTAGTGTTAATTGTTGTCTAGGACTTTAATTTTCTGTCATTAGGAAAATTCAGGAGGCAACATACTTGTGCATTTATGAGAAATATAAAAAGAAGGATCCAACTGTGAGTGCATCTCCCACTGAGCTAAAATTTACTGTGTTCTCTCTTTTCAAATTGGTCTTTTTGCAACATCAAGGAAAAGTGGCAAAGGAAATGAAAGTAGCTGTATTTAATATAGTCTTCATTGGAATCCAAAGAACAAAAACTCTTCTTGCTTAAATTAATTCAGGACAGATAAATAATGCTTACAGAGCAATTAACACAAACAAACCAACTTGCAATTTAGCTACTGTGTAGCACACCCAGTGTCAGTGTTAATTAGTTGGGACAAAACTGCATCTTTGTCACAGGATAGTAGATCTTAGATTTTTCACATTATTAAAATTCTATCCCTGCCCATTAATTACAGGATTCTCTATGTCATCAAGCCAATGGATGGCAGGATAGCAAAGGACTTCAAATAATGTGCTGAAGCTTGGATAGCTGCAAAAACCCCCCACGTCATTTGGGTGGAAACCTAGTAAAAGCTGGTGAGGAGAAACCTGAGGCTCTCATGAATTTTGTATTGGAGTAAAAGTTTCGTGTTAGAACATGGAACATATTGATGGATCCATCTGGACCTTTGGCTCTCAGAGAGGCTGGAGTTTCCTGCAGTGGGTACTTACACAATCTGTGACATCGTTGGTTTTACATTTATTGGAAAAATTAATCTACAGGAATTAACATATTTCATGCTGTTTAACAAGGAGAAATAAGAGGTTACAAAGTTCTTTCCTAAAAGAGCTGATCTGGAGACTAACATCAATTCCGGATGGATGGCTATTAAAAAATGCAGAGAATTATCACAATGTGAGTTCTTGTTGCTTGATTAAAAATGATTGAAGAAATTATTTGTGATTGAAGTAATCCCTTGGGACTTCCCACAATATATTTCTGCAATTCTTTTTGGGCTACTGCCTCTCTCCCT
Source organism: Thryothorus ludovicianus (assembly GCA_013397245.1). Taxonomy (NCBI): domain Eukaryota; kingdom Metazoa; phylum Chordata; class Aves; order Passeriformes; family Certhiidae; genus Thryothorus; species Thryothorus ludovicianus. Next base: position 2,443,691 of record VZTB01000696.1, read on the forward strand.
TCCCTTTCCCTATACTTAGGTAAGAAAGTAAAACAGAAACTATATGGTGAGAGTAGGACGCAAAGGAATCTGAAACAGGAAGAAAAAGTAGAATTAGCAGTAGCATCAGCTGACTTGGATTTTCCATAGGTGGATTGAGTAACTTCACAGTTTAATTCAACTATCACGCACTCTTGAAGTGCTGCTTATCCCTAACTGGCCACAAAATAAGTAGCCATGCATTTAAACAATCTGACAACTATATACAGTTGCAAAACCCAAAAATCTTAGGAAAAAACCCCAAAACAATTAGAGATGAAAGGTTTATGCAGCATAAAAGGGTTTTTTCAACTGGCATATGCCATGCAAGCAATAAAATCATCAACTCACCTTAACTTATATACTGACCTGCTCAGTCCTTTCTAAAATCTGATTGTGTGTGCAGCACTGGGAATTACAAGGGAAGAAGATGATGTGCTGTTTTAGAAGTTTCATATATAACTTGAGATCTTGCATAACATGCTGACCGTGTGCTCCAGCTCTGCTGTCAGAAGTTTAACAGCATCATAGTCTTGTAATATCTGGTGTAACATTTGATTCCTTGTAAAGCTGAAATCATGAGCTTGTGATAAGTCCTGCAGTAACAAATTATTGTGCATCATTTCACCATTGTAGATCACATGAAATAAAGTGTTTCGGTTGTATTTCTAGGTCACCCAGAAATATTGTACAGTGGTCTTTCTAGACCTGTGGGATGTACCAATGTTGTGGAGTTGACTGAGTCACTGCAAATTTAGCCCTATATTTGTTTACAGGTCCTTCTCAAACTTGATTTTTCCATCTTCAGTTGTTGTAAACACCATTCTGACCATCTATTTACCAGGTAGTCTGAACAGAGTCTTTCAGTTGATAAGCTTTACATAACTACTACATAACTACTTGTTTCAGCTATTTTCTTTTTGCTAATCATAGCATTTATATGCTCACCTAAGTAACCTACAAAAATAGATCAATTTTGTTTCTCCAATTAGAAAGTTTATTTACTGTACAGTGAGCTCCAGTAGATGATAAGGACTGAAAAAAGGTCTTCAAAACCAATAAAATTTATGAATTCTATGATTTAAAACTGTAAAGATACAGAATGTTGAGCCTTGTGGATTAAATTTTGATCCTCATTTAAATCATTCTATACGCCTTTGTGCTAGTTGGCTGTAGGAAATATTCCATCCTTAGCAGTTTTAGCACTTAGTGTTCTACCTTTCTGACTTCATTCACAGTTCAAAATAAGCTCTTTTAAATCAGTTTCAGTAGATTTATACCTACCAAACCTTAGGACCGGTACATTATGCAAAATTTACTCTACTTTGATGTCTTTGCTTTCTCAGGCTTTGTTTTATATTTCACATAGGTGATTTCCTGGTGGCATAAAGACTCTCCTTAAATATACTGGTCACATTTTCATTGTCTTTTCCCTGGAATGTATATGAAACAGTGTTGCTTTTTCTGCAGCTGTGTGGCTTCCTTCTGCTTTTCTTTTGCTGCATTCATTCTTCCTTGCCTAATATCACCCTTTTCAAAGCTGGTATTTCCAATGTCTGAAATCTATTGACAAGATCAAACTCATCACCCCAGAAAAATCATGTTGAGTAACTTTAGGTGTTTAGGTGATAGGGGAGGGTAGGAATGACGGCTGCAGTCTGTCTCTCTCTTATACTGCTCAGTTCTGACTCAGAGCCTGCTCTGTGCCCTAAGCAGTAGCAAGCTCATCTGTCTGTCTACAGCAGAAATATTCAGAACCCTGGATTCCTCTGTGTGGAGGAGAATTAAATCTTGCTGCAGAAGGACCAGAAGATGGTGGTGAATTGTGTGTGCTATGTTGATATCTGACAGAAGCTGCTGTGGTTGCCAAAACAATTTGGCAATTGTTTTCTAATTAGATTTTGCTGTAGCCTTTTCCATCCATGAGTGAGCAATGTGTGAGTCTATTGTCACCAGATGACTCTTGGTCTGTGTCACTCAGAGAAGTCCTCATACTTCCCTTTTGAAAAAGCCTTCTGCTAGGAAAGTCATGAGCATCCCAAAAAACTGGCAAGCAGGGTCAGAAAGCTTCAGTGAGAAGGGGATGGGAAAGGAGCACTGCTGAAGGAAAGGTGATGGATGGTTTGAGTCCTCAGCAGGACTCTGTGGACACAGGAGGGTGTGGATTTGGAACTCCTGAACCAGGGGTGGCTCAAGAAACACACAGACATCAAGAGAAAATACTCCTTGCTGGCACATGTACTTTTCTTTATACACTTGGATTTTATTAAGTGATTTACCACCTAAAGAGCAATGATTGCAAACAACATGTAGGACTAGGGACCATATGTTCAGTGCACTGATCCACCACACAGTACAGCAGCCCTTCCTTCCCTATGCAGAGAAAAAGAAGAATGTATTTACAAACTGCAGTTGTAAAAACTGCTGGGAAGCTTACAGAATCTATGCTTTTGTTATGAAGGTGAGACAATCCCTGTTGTCTGGTGGTTTCATAAGCACCAGATTAATAGTTTATTCTGCAGCCAAACTTCCCAAGAGTTCCCAAATTACAATAATAAAATCAATATTATAAGGGTCAGATGCTAATGCTATGTATTCATAGAATAATTAGCTGAAAGAGATCTCTGGAGGCTATCTACTCAAAATTCCTGCTTAAAGTTAGATTAAGCTGTTGGTGGATTTGTACAACTGACTTTCAAATAGCTTCAAAGATGAAGATTTACTATGCTATCATTAATAAGTGCAAAGTGTGTCTTTGTGTGGATCATGAGAAAAAATCATTTTCTGCTAACATCTGCCTATAAATAAACTAATAAATTTCAAGATTATTATATTTTCACTCAAACTTCATTTATGAATAAATATAACCGTGAAATAAAGGAAAACAAGTTGCTCAGAAGAGTGAATAACACATCACAGTTAGAACCATGTGAAGGCTGAAGACGTTTGATGCTACAAGTGTGACAGAGAATCAAAATCGTAAAGCAGACCCAGGACAGGAAGGCAGACTCAGTTCTGAGGTTCTGCAAATATTCTGCACATCTATCAAACCACTCAACCCCAGGCAGAGACACACAAGAACTAAATTGTGTTGATTTGCTTTGGTAGGGTTTTCATGCACTCTCTGCTCAGAGGATAGCAGCAACAATATTACCTCATAAAATGTATCATAAGAACCATTGTCAATATTGCAGCAAAGGTTTAGAGACCTACCAGCATGAAAGGAAATGTGGTATTTATTAATTTCAAGCTGGATAAGGATATGGAGCCAGCAGCTGAGATATTAGAAAATCCACAAACAGTAGAGGGTGAAGAGGTAAAATTCATGTTTGCTGAGGTGACCTAACCTCCATAAAGAAATACATTAACTAAATTTACCAGTAAATAAGCTCAAGTAGAGGCAATTTTTAATACTATTAGGAAATAAAAGGCCTATTATTAGTTTAAGAATATAAAAAATCCTTTCATTTGAGGGTGTGCTCACTGGAAAGGGATCTAAATAGGAGATGAGAAAAATTTTAATATCTTGAATACAAAAACTCTCAATAGAATATGAAAGAGCTCACAGGAAATATTATACATTTCTGATGTTTTTAAACAATTCTCCTTATGGTAAATACAGGAAAAGCTTAGTAAGTTGCTTTCTCTGGAAATCATAGAGCCAGAAGGAGGGGAAAAAGATGTGGTGTTGTTTTTACCGATCTCTGTATTACCAATGGCTGAACCCTCCATTTGAGAGTAAACCTCAGTCTAAAAAAGTGAAAATAAAACAACAAAACAAAAAGCTGCATATACTCAGAGATTTATCAACAGAAGAAAAAAATATCCTTTTTTTTCTTTTTCTGTTTTGAAGAACCAGATGGCCTCTGACAGTTTCTATTAGGGCAATCAAATATATTTTAAGGTACAGTCAATATTTGTTTGTGGGGACACATCTTCTGCAGACAGTGCTTTTTAGGAGTACGTTACCCAGGGTGGACCACAAGATGATGTCAGAAGTTCGTACAGCAGACATTAAAATTCTGCTCCAAAACATACTGGATAATTGTATAAAAATAAAAAAGGGGAGAAATTCCAACAGGATAATTAAGATGTAATTTAACAATCAGGATATAACTGCTGGAAGTCTGTGTTTATACTGAGATTTCTTGCAAGGTGGAGGAGGATGAGGAGGAGGAGGGATTTGGATCCGGCACTTTTATGTCAATAGTGAACAAGACAGCATCAATCTGCCTGGTATGAGGGAAAATGTTATTGTTGTTACTGTTTATTATTATTATTATTATTATTATTATTATTATTATTATTATTATTATTATTATTATTATTATTATTATTTTATCAAGCCCAAGGTGGTTGATGCTTTCTGAGAGTCTGATGGTTCATTTCCATAGGACCAGCAGGTGGAAGGGGTAGGAATGGAGTTGTGTGAGGGTGGTGAGGGGCACATGGTGGCAGCACACACATCAGCAAGGGGGCATGGATGCCTCCATAATTAGCTAAACTTTCAACACAGAGACAAAATTTTGAATAAAGTATCACAGCCATTTTTCTGGGTCTGAATCAGAATGTGCCAAAATTTCCTCCAGATGGAAAATTAGATGGGCAGGAGGAGGTTAATTTAGGATCGGTTAGACAAGGAGTAAATGAATGCACTTCCTATCAGCACTGCAGGTTCACAGGAGGTTTTTCAGAGTGCTCAAACCTAATTTAAGCTTGTGATTAAAAACTGCCATTTTTTCTTATTTATGGAGCAGGTTTTTCAGCTGCAGGGTTTGAGCTATTGGGAAATTCCTCTCTCAGCCTACAAATTGTAGCCATGAGCTGTGCCCACACTTACTCACAAGGTTGAGGAAATAAGAGGAACAGAGGTTGAGAAGAGTGAAGCTGGTGAAGCCAAGAAAAGTACCTTTGTCTTAGTACAGACAGCAGCTTTTCCCAGGCTGCTTGTGTTGGTGGGGCTGCCTCGTGAACAGCAGTTTGAAATAGCAAACTTCAGTGCAGCTCAGCTGCATGATGAGTTGGGTGTGTCTGAAACTAGGTGCCCTTATTGTGGGAGGTCAGCCTGCAGCTGGACAGTGAGTCTGCTGGGCTCTGGGCTCCAGTGGGATGTTTCCTGTGTATCCATGGAGCAGCTCTGGGCAGCTTCACAGTCTCTGCAGAAGTAAGAGAGATTCCACTTTGGTCAGACACTTCTAGTGATGGCAAGTGTCTTGTAGAGCAAGATATAAAAATAAATATATGTAATTTTTATAAAAATAAGAAATATATGTATTTTTATAAAAAGAAATATATGTAATTTTTATTAATCCTGCTATTAACTTCATTGGAATTAGTCTTTTGGGGAGGGCACAACATGAGATAGGACTCATTTATTTGATATTGAGAAAGGTGGGATTTGGACATGAAACACTCTTACAGTATCTAAACACTCCACACTGTCACTGACAGTGTCAGTGCCTGCCTGTCACAGTGATGTCTATTTCAGTTGTCAAGCCTGCCTTAAGTGAGTTACAGTTTTAGAGGATATGAATGTCAAAGTGCTTTGGGGACACCAGGCTGTGCAATCCTTTTGCAGAAGGCTGGGAAGCTGGTGCCTCCACGTGGAGGGGCTGCTTTCCTTGTTGTGGTGGTGATTTATCATCCTGCCTTGCTTCTTCAAAACCATTTAGTAATGAGTATTTAGGATAGCCACTGTGCAGAGTAGATGGCAATCTATGGATTCAAAGGATCAAACTTATATGATAGTTCATTTAAATACTTAAATTGTTCAAACATGGTGTAAGGGTAGTTGCTGTCCAGTTCTGTGAACTGCATTGTTTCATCAGGAAAGAAACCTGCAGATTGGGAACATCCAGTCAGATGTTATAAACATGATAAACATTTATTTTTTTTTTAAAGACCTAAAGAGAAAAAGCCATTTAAAATAGAATATATATCTTCATTTTTTATATGTTGTCATTCATAGAATAGCTTTTGTTCTGTAACTTTAACCTGTCAATAATTAAATGAATAAAGTAGAATAACAATATCCCTAATGAGTCATGATTAAAAACTCAACCATTTATTAAAAAAGGTTATTTATGCTCAAGATTTCAGAAGCAGTCAAGAGTTAATATCTGGGCTTTTCACAAGGGAAATGGGGAAACTGGATTCACACATTGAGTCCCCCAGCATTGATCCATACATTGTGTGGCTGTAATGGCTGAAGGGCCTCAATATCCTCTATACTTTTTGATTGATTTTGTGATAATGCAGCTGCATATTAGGTGTGCTGGCAACCTGGGTTGAAATAGTAAAGAAAAGCATGGCAGTATTGTTATTTTACCCTATGACTCCTTTGCAATGTTAAGTCCTTTAAAGCCTGTCTTCCTGGAAAAGAAAGGCAGCTCACTTCATTCCTCTGTGCAATGAAGGATGCATACTGTTAGAAGCAAGAATTTCTCTAAATCCATGTGTGTTCGGTCAGTACTTAGAGAAAGGTAGAAATGACTGTCATTAACTCTTGCCCCCAGCTTCATATTAATGTATTTTTAAAGCTATAAAATTTCTGTTTCTGGTAGATTGTTTGAGAAGGAGCAGGTAAATCAAGTTTAAAATAAGTTCTTGCTCTGAGTAAGGGAACTTGCAAGACTGTTGTATTGTTGATTACTAATGGGACTTAGAGAGAAACAATAGAAAACAGGGAAAAAAGTGTCAAAAATTATTGGTATTGCAGTTTTATATCTTACTCCTGACTCCCGTACCAGCTGGCATCCATTTATAACAGAGCTGAGTGATCTGCTGTCAAATACTGTTCCATCTTGCTCACCAGTGGTCTTTTTGTGATATTAATAAACAATAATCTTGTTATTCAAACACTTATCTATCTAGCTCAGTATTTTGCCTCCAGTAACAGGAGGTACCAGATGTGTAACAGAAATACAAAGTTTCCAGTTATTTAATATTCTGAGTATACAGAAAGTTTCTTTTTTGTCTCCTTGAGTGAGGAGCCGTTTTGTACCTTGAAGGAAGAATCAGGAGACATATCCCACCAAAGCTTGGCATTATGATACCTCTGGGTATTTTCTTCATCAGTACAAATGCATAATCATTTGGGGGATCTAGGAAAGATGTTGACACGGAGGAATATTGTGAAATAAGTTGACTACAGGCTATTCGTGCTTTGCCTGGAGAGAGTGTTCCTCATCTGCCTTTCAGTATTAGGAAATTCCCTTTTCTCTTGTATTAGGAGAGAAGACAACAGAAACATGAGGAATCATTTTAGATGTTGTGTAGGAGAGAAACATGCATGGTAATCAGTGGAAAACATCAGAATGGCTCATAATCAATGCCAAAACCCTGCTGCTGCGAACCCCAGGCTCAAGTCTATGCTCATGTGCATCTTTGTGAAGCATCCTGATATTCCAGGGGAAAGCAGAGGTTTTGTGAGTGAGGGTGGAAAGCAGAAGGCACAAATTTGTCAATGGTAGCAGCACAAAAGACATTGGCTGAATGATTTGTATGCTGGGCCTAGCAGGGTCCTGGCCTTTCTAATCTTGCCTTAGTTTTCTTTTGCACAAATGCTGATTTTACAGAAAAATTCTGAGAAAGACAAAGAAAGAACTGTGTTAAACAGACAGCATGTGGCAAGCATGTCATCACTGAAACCCTGGAGGAATATAATAATTCAGGCCATAAATCAGGCCAATGATTTTCAGGACTACACTATTGCTTTTTGCTTGAATCTGAATACCAATGTGCCTGAATTTGGTTTCTTCTATGTTCTATTCACAATCACTACTACAAAGGGCCTTTAAGGAACTTTAAGAAACTATTTTTGGGTATTGTTCACATTCAGAACCTGACTTTGTATTACAACCAGATGCCAGATGGGTGGAATACTCCAGTACATTTCAGCATTCATGTGAGAAGCGGGATTGAAATACAGGGAGAAGTGAATCAAAACAGGCCCAGCAGTCCAGTTATCCTGCCTGTTTTAGAAGTCATTACTGTTCTCCAAAGTGCTGTTACAAGACAGAACTTTTTCACCAGATGTACATCAGCAACACAGTTCCCCCCAAAACACTTCTCTGTGATGGGCAGATTGCCACTCTCAAGTTCTTTGTTTGAGTGGCACATTGGTGCTGCTTTCCTGGGGCTCAGCTGGGCAGCTTCCACAGCCTCCTGCATCCTAAATCTCCAAAACACTTTGTGTACACAACACCACTGGCCCAGCTTCTGGCATTACTGTGGGAGGATACTGAAGAGATGTGTAATAGAATGGGAAAGAGATTCACCTCACAAAATGGTGATGGGAATACAGCAGAAAAAATAATTCCCTCCTTAAAAAAAACAGTATGAGCTGTTTGGATGCATGCAAAAAGGCTTCTAAGAGCTTGAAGTCACCCTGAACCTTGCAGTCAAGGATGGGTGGGATTGGAAGCAACCAAAAATTACAAATTTAATAGCTCTGGTGATCATTAGCTGAATATGGGGGAAAAAAGGAAAACTTTGAACAAAATTATCTGACTCCAAAGCATGTAACATATGTTCCTTATGGGAGGAAAAGAAAGGGGCATAAAACAGCCACCAGTGAGAACTTGGACAGTCTCTAGCATCTGAAAGGAAAAACGGAACAGAAATAGCGTCAAAACTGTAAGTCAGAGCCTCAAAGCAAATATTTTTGTCTGAAAATACATATTGCTAACATCTCAAAATTGCTGATTATCTTCTCTTTCTCTATCTGCTTCTAGTCTGGCTGTGTAGATAAACTCACTATTGACCTGCATCTCCAACATGATTTTCTGTGAGCTATCTTGGCTGTGTGGTTTTCTGAGGCAGCATGTGAAATGCTACTTAAAACTTTTTCTGACCTTATTGAATGCATTTTAAGACTGAGGTAGGGCTTAAAATGATACTGCATCCAGATCACCATGCTGTCTTGGAGAGGCAATCCATGCCTTCTCTCACAGAAGACCCTACAGGCCTCAGTACTTCTGTAATCATCAGTGTGCTATCAGAAACCCCTCTCATGCTTTATATTGTGAAGCGGAAAGGAGAAAACAGCACTGAAGCATTGAAGACCAAAATTCGTTGCTCTAGTCATGTTATCCCTCTGTTGACAGAAGGAGCAATTCATCAAAATCAGCCTGGAGGAAATTTGGGAGTTTTTCTGTGCATCCATTGCTGCCTCATGTTGGAAGAAGATCAGGTCCACATGACAAGGATGGAGCAGATGTTTTCTCTTTCAGGGCTGCCTTGCCAGAGTGATTCTGATCCTACACAGCACATCTGGTGAGGTGTGTATGTGCACTGGAAAGCAGTGGGATTACAGAGGGAGCACTGATGGAGGCAAGCTGAGTCCAGGAGACTTCGGGGCACAGCATCACTTTCTGGGCTGCAGTGGCCACGTGACAGAAAAATGAGAAATACAGTTGGTCCTTTCTCATTGCTCCTTTGGGATCCAAACATGCTAGCAGATGTCATACAGACACAGACACAGTCACAGACACCCAGACACAGTCACAGACACACACACACTTGCACAAATGGATCTCTCTGGTAGCAGATCCAGCCCTATGGTGTCCCCCACCTCACAGACCCCAGGACTGCCCAACAACTGACTCAGATCTATGGTCCCTCCCTTACTCAGCTCCCAGACTTCTGACAGATCTCCATGGACTGGAGAGCACCCTCGTCCAGGGTTATATTGAAGAATGGAGCATTACAATAGTGGAGTGTGGTGGGCAGACACAGGACTTGATGGCATTTATCTGCTCTCCTTTCGTCTCCTTTTCCCATTATTTGTTCTCCCCTGTCTACACTATTTCTCTTAAATATTTCATAGTAAGTTTATTGCATTCCCACAATTTCCTCAAATGTCCCATAGTAGGTTTGCTTATGCCTTTAAGATCCATGGCAATCTTGCTTCCTCCTCCTTATAAGTTAAAGAGTTCTGGTGGAACTTGTCAAAACTTTGTTCCAGCTATGTCCTGTCAATAATCAATGTGAGAGCTCTAGTCTTTGGTATAAGTATAAATTTTCTTCTGCTCTTTTTATATTCTGTGATTGGGTTTTTAATGAATTCCTTCTCTTCCTGTCTCTTGTCTCAGTATTTTATGCTAAACAGCGCTGACCCCAGTATCCTCACAAGGTAAATAGCTTTTTAGTCTTTCAAGAATATCTTGCAGTCTTCTCTAACAGATGTTCAGAGTATCTTGTGCAGCTGGGGTGGGACAGGAAATGGCTGTGCCTAATTTTGCTCTTGTGTGAATTTTTGAATAAAAATATATATTGTCTCTATAGCAGCCAAATAACTTTTAACATCAAGAAATCAAGTTAATGGAGGGAAAGAAAACTAAACTAATGAGCCTTTGTATTAAGGCTCATTAAATTACAAATCATTGAACAACTTGAAATAGGATTAAAATGTGAGTTCTCTGGTCTATTTTTAAGCTGTTCTACTATCATGGTTTTTTATTATATGAAAGTTAAGTTTGTAATTTATAAAATCATCTAAATGCACCTTTTTCACCTTCTGTTCTCAAATTTGGCAGTGAAAAATTGTTCTGATTGTGGTTTCTTGAAGTGCAATTACTTTGTCAAAAGAAAATATAACTAGAACTGATATCTGAAATGCACTATAATTGTACTCAAGCCATTTGATAATTTGCTCACGTACTGGATGTTTTATTAATTTAACAACAGCTAACAATACTGAAGTTGGAGAATCATCCAACAGTCTCCCTTTCCCATTTAAAAGAAAACATAATTTACTTTAGCCTTCTATCTTCTCCCAAAGAGAAACTGTGGACACCCACTTTCTGTGACCAGTTTAATTTACTTCATAATGAATTGTTCACAGTAGTACTCTTGTTGATAACCTGGCTGAATCAGGTTCTGTGACAATGATTGAACTTATTTGACCACTCTAAGATTTTAGAGAAATGTAATATGAACAACCAGCTGGGGGCTGGGAGCTGAGTCTTAGTGCCAGTTTTGCCCACGAGCAAATTCATACCCTTCAGCTTTACCTTCTTGTAACACAAGGTTGTTAGATGCTTACCAGCTCCTCTGTGTGGTGACAAGGACTCAGCAGATGGTAGCTTGAAAGATGAAAATAGCTATTCTTATATTAGTTATTTTCTCTATTTTGAATGGACTCTTGATAATGCAAAATAAAGAATTCCCATGACTCATCTCTAACATGTCAAAATACTTCAAGCAGCATTTGCCTTTCCTTGTTAATAATGGGTAACATCCAGCAGTCATCACTGGCTCATGCAGATTCATTAAATCTTCCTCACTTGGTGAGGATCTGCCTTCTCCCATGAAGTCAGTGATGTGTCCTTTGCAGTGACAGCAGCCTTGGGACAAGGAGGTGGTAGGCATTACCCTGCAACTGCAACCGTGGCCATGGCAGTGGACATGTAGTGTCCTGATGTGGGAAATTCAGATCTTTGCATCTCCTAATGCCTGCACTGTGACCAGAGACATGTCAGATCTAAGGAATGACAGTGTCACCCCTCCAGATGGACTCCAATAAGGTCTTGGTAGTGGGCACTACACACAGGGAACACCAGGACATTTGGTGTTGCTCAGTGCTGCCCTGGGCAGATTTCTGTTGTGGTGGAGGAGCATACATCCATTTCTGGATCCAAGCTGACTCAATTCAGAATCAGAAATTACAAGTTTACTTTGGCAGAAGAAGGCCTGCAATCCATGGACATGCATTAGCAGCCATGAGCAGAACCAGAACAGGCTTTGGGGGGGAGCTGAGCAGGAGCTCAGCAAGCAGTGGTGATGGGTGGTGAGGAGAGATGATCTGTTTCTGGTGTCCCAGTAAAAGGGGATATGACACAATGCAAGGCTGACATTCATGGGTCTGCAGTGTTTTGTAAGGGTGGTATTCAAGGAGTGAACCTCAGATGCTATTTTTGTAAAAGTGTTGAGAGAAGAGGCACTCATGAGTGAGCTTGCAGCAAAGATGGATATTTGTGGGTGTAGCTGTGTCACCAAAAGAAAGAGACCAACATACAGCACTGTCTTGTGCTCAGAACTACTCCCTGTTAGTCTTATCCTGAAGTGTTGTCTTTAAGAGAGAATATATACATATTCACCCAACTTTTCTAGAAGCCTTTCTGAAAACTCCCGTAGAGAGTGTGTAAATCAGTGGCAGAAACTGTGTCATGTGTAACTCATTACCCAAGAAGGATTTTTTTTTTTTCTGGAAATGTTCTTCCATTCAGCCCACAGGTAGAAAACTACAGGCACTCTTAAGAGCCTGTACTATGGAGACAATGTTTATAGAACCTTCATTAGAGCTTTTCCAGATGGTCTCTCAGGAGCTGATGAGACTTAGAAAAATTCTGTAAGAAATGGTGGGACTTAGTTTTGGTCAGGGATATTTTTTTGTCTTCTTTTTTTTTTTTTTGTTTGTTTGCTTTTTGCTTGTTTTTTGTTTCTTTTTTTTTTTTTTTTTTCAGAAGTTCCAGATGTCATTTTGTCTTTTTGTGCTAATGTTCTTTGTAGAGGAAAAGCCACTAACTCACTCCCTCAAGATAGTCTTTTTTGTCATTTTGTAGTATTTTACTCTTTAAATTTTTTCAAAATACTTTTCATGGTCCCCATTAAAGTAGTCTTTGATTTGCTTGAGTCTCGGGGTATTTCAGCCTGTTATCACTCAGTCTAGTTTTCATTTCAGGCAGCTAAACAAAATTTAGTAACACTACAAATGTGTTTACTGTTTTGCTGATAAAGAGGTCTGGTCACACAGCCCCTTTGCCTTGAGCAATATTAAACGTCAGCAGTGGAAAACCACTCACCTGAACACAAGATGCAGGAAAAAACATCTCTGTGAGCCGAGGGAGAGAGAAGGATCTGGCCTTAATGTGTTGAAGTATGAGGGCCAGCAAATTAATGATTCTGATGTATCCATGTGAAAAAGTGCTGTTCCTCAGCTGAGAACCCTTCCCATAAATGTCAGGGGGTGCTCTGCATCTTACTGTCAGCTCAAACTACATGCTGATCCTTGGGGAATTTTAAAAGAGGACTGCAGCCCCAGGAAGTTTATGATATTTTCCTGCACAGCTTGGGTTTGTGGTTGTTTCATCCCTCAGTCTGTATTTTTTTTTCCTTTCCCCCCCCCTCCACCTCCCTTTTTATTATTCTTTCTTTTTCAAGTTTTCTATCATCCAAATCCCTCCTTCCCATTTATGTGCCTCATTTCCATCTTTCCAGATCCCTTCCTGCTGTGTGACAAGCTGCTTGCTTTTAACTCGTGGTGGGTCCCTCAGCAAGACCTCTCAGGTCCCCAAAGCCCACTGGGATCAGACAGTTTCCTCTGATCTCTGGTAAAATCTGTTACTCTCCTCTTATCAAACAAGAAGAAAGGAGGCAGCGAGGAGTCTCATGGGCTGATGGGCTGGTGTGTTCCTCTGGTCTCTAAACAGCCATTCCTATTTGGAAAAACAGTTCCTCAACGTTCGTGGTGCCACCTGTGTTCCCACAGCTCCCATAGCTATTGCTTTAACTAGTGCTGCAGTGCTTTTTTACTGAACAGGAGAGATTTCAAGATTAGGTTCCAGTAAGTTTCAAGAGATGAGGTTTTGTTTTGACAGAGAGCTCCATTAATAACTAGAGAAACATAAAAAACCTCACTTCAATAGTTGTTCTTGGCTTTTCATAGCACCCAGAGCAAAGAGACAGAGGTGCTGTGGACAGGTGAAAACAAAAAAGGGGGGACAGCAAATAAGATGGGCTGATGATATCCCTGTGCACCAGTGTCATCAGGTACCCTTTTGGTTTCATTTCTAAAAATAATTGTTTATTATGAAAAATCAAATTTAAATTGATTTTCTTTTATTTTACTTTTGCAATATAAATACAGTTAGTGCCTTTAGGTAAAGTGGAGACTAAGAATTTGAAGAGCCTTTCTGGATTATTTGAATCCCCTACTCGAGTCTCTCTTCTCTGGTGGGCCCACAAGGGCTTCTCACACACAGGATGAATGGCAGTCCACCAAGCTGACCTTTGATATTTTTTTCCCTTCCTTCCCTTCTCCCTGGATGATAGTTACCCAGCTCTTCATGGATATGGGTTGTACTAAGCAGCATCAACTCCAGAGCAGTGCACTGTGTTGCACAGCTGCCTTTCACACCTGGGGGCTTTGGCTGCCACACACAGGGTGGCTGTAGTACAGAACTTTGCATACAGATTTATCAGCCTTTCAGCTGGCACCTCAGCCTTCCTGTGGCTGGGAATAGCTCTCATCCATCTCCAAGTCACATGTTCAGGTTAGGAATGCAGCACTGTTAATGAGGAATTATGGTATGCTTATAGTTAAATATGTAACATGCAAAGTAGTGTTATTTTAGTTGTGATAATAATGGTGACAATGTTTGGATGATGCAGATGAAGCACTGCAGCAATGCAGGGCCGGTTTTCTTACATGATATGAAAATAACTTTTTTACTGTACTGGGAATTTAAAGGTTTGAAATTTCTTAAAAATGCTTTATTTAATCACCTTTTGATTAAAGCATAGTTTAGGTTTCTTGATCTTCAGGTAATTTACAGTGTGGTAGGGATCTCATGATTACAATGTACAATTTAAAAATTAGTACTACATAAGAGGATAACAATATGGAAAAAAAAACCCCATATTCTTCCAAGTGGTGCTATAAATTCTCATTGCATTGGAATGAGAATCAGAAAAGTGCTACTTTATCAGTTTCATTTCTGTGATATTTTGAATGATTTAAAAATATGCAAAGGCCCAGAGAATTCACAACAGCTTCTCTCTGTTCCAGACTTCATTATGGACTTTGGAAAACACATTTTATGGAATAAAGTTGTGTCAGTGCAGCCTTGGGTGCCAAGGGTGACTTAATCAAAGTGAATTGATGTTATGCCCTCTGTTTTTTCCTATATAACTATTTTTCTTCTTTTACTTTTTTTATTTTCTGTATCTGTCCCTCCCCTAACACGTACTTATTTTCTGTTTTTTTAGCATTAATTTCCCCTTATTTTACTTTTTCTGTAGCTTCATTCTGCCATGTTATTTGTTTTCAGGATTTCTTTCCTTCTGTCTCTTTTTAGTCTCTTTATTTTTTGGATATTATTTTAGCTCTGTAAAGAAAGAATTTTAGAAAATGTTTTACTGCATGTTCTGCCTTTTTTTTTTTTTCAAGTTTTAAGGCTGACTCTGAGCCTCAGACCATGTGATTTGCCTGTAATTTCCCAATCTTCCTCCCTTCCCTTTCTGAAGACACATGTGATGTTTGCATTATTTTTCAGCCATGGTGAATAGTCTCTCTGCTTCAGCCTCCCAACCTATATGAATAAATTGATGGACCTCTAGCTGAAATGTTGCTGAATCATCTATCTATTCGGATGCAGAGAAGTGTTAGAGCTGTAAGAGATAAAACCCAAAAGGAATGGTGAGATAATTGAGAACAGGTTTCTTCTCATTATCCACATCTCCTCCAAGCTTGCACTGATTAAATGGTTTTACATGCAAGTCTAAATTGTGCATCTTCTACTTCTAAGCAAATTTAAATAAATAAAACTCTCAAAAATAATTTGAGATTATTTGATGAGGAGAAACATGAATGATGATTTAGAGCTAACACAGCAAAGCAGGAAGGACAACAACTACTGGGTATTTGTGCAAAAGACAGTGTGGTGGAATGGCTGTGAGGGAAGAAATGATTACTCTTCTGTAAGAAAGCTGAAAGCTTTCTCCACTTTTGGATGTCAGCAGTTGTTCTAATTTTCATCCGTGTGAAAAAGAGCAAGCAGCTTTTGTTGAGATATTGGCCCATGAACGTGTAATTGTGTCTGCTGTTTCTAGTTTGATGGCATTTATCTAACTGTGAATTTCTTGTGTGTTAAATAGGGAAACCACAATTGTTTTACCAGATTAGTTTTAATTTCTGGTGTTTAGACAGAGACTTGTGAAGGGTATTTGAAAACCATGAACTAAAAAACAGCAAAAAATCTTTATTTCAGCCCAGACAAGAATAATAGGATAGTTTCTCATAAGTAACATTTGTTGCATCTCTTGAACTTGGGAGTAAAACAAGAGAAGTATGCAGACAGGTTGACATTTGGGAACAAAAAAAGGTAAGCAGAATACTCAATTTTAGGCTAAAAACTCTATGCTCATCTTTATTTAAAAATATGCCATTAAACATATACATTGTAACTATTCTAATTTGTTGTTCTGTTGGACAATATTATCTGCGTGACAGCAGAATGGAATGAGAAAATTAACCAGGAAATTTTTCTAGGAGATTAGATGAATCAAAGTCTTTTCTAGTTGAGAACATAGCTAGAAAATAATTTTTGTTTTGAGATTTCAGTATAGGAAACAAAGAAGATACGAGATTTAATATGAAAGCCTCTCCTCTGTGAGTGTGTGTGAAGGTGTGTGGATGAACAAAAGTTTAGCAGATAACAACAGCTGCAGAGTGGAAAGTATGTGCTGAGGGGCAACCTGTGAAAGTCTCCCAAGAAGCTGTAAATGGTCCCATTAAAGCCACCAGAAGTGATAAACCTCCCAAATCAACCAACACCCCAAGAGGCCACAGCCCACCGACATTAACCAAGCTTTGGGTAACTTGGGCATGTCCGAGAGGGCAAGAGCTGATACCCACTGAAAGAGTCTGGGAAGTCATACACGAGTCAGATGTTAGGGACCCTGTGAGGGACTGTTCCAGCACTGCCTAGAAGCCACCAGTGTGTCAGAGCAGTCACCTAATTCAGAGTGAATATCCAGCCTTGTCTTTGCATCTGTTCTTCTCACTGCATCATTGTGGGTGAGCACCTGTGGAAACTGCGAGAGAACCACAGTGAGGGGATTTACTGCCCAAGGAGTAACTGCTGTTAGCAGCTTCATATCAACTCAGTTAACACAGGGTTTTCTGAGAATTGCTTGGTTTGATCTGATGCCTTGAGAGGCTACCTGGAGCAGAGGCTAGACACTGTTAAAGGAATAAAGTAACTATTTATTAAAAAGACCTTCAAAAGATGCTCATTGGGCAGCACAAGAGCCCGGCCAAGGCTCCACCCAAGATGGATGCCAGGTCATGAGTTTTCACACTTTTATAAGTTTTGGTCCATGTACATATGGGGGTTAATTGTCCAATTACAGCTTCAGGTTATGAAGTCCCATCCTCCCAGATTGCTCTCCTCAATTTGCTGTTTGTACCTTTTGGGCCCGAAACTGCAGTGGTATCCTTGGTCCTCAAGCTGGAAATGGATTGTTTTGTCTAACTAAACTGTGAAGAGAACTTGTTAACACTTTATATGAAGTTCAGAGTTATATACTAATACAGTACAGAATCTGGAAAGTATGAAAGCTAAAACTTAAGGCATCGTTCCCCCCTGTGTCTTCCACAGCTCTATTTCCAATCAGAGAAAAGGAAGCTCACTACATGTTCACAGCTGTCCTGGTTTTCCTTGGGATAGAGTTAATTTCTTCTCACTGTCTGGCAGAGTCCTGTGTTTTTGGGACTCAGTATTAGAATAATATTGAAAACCTATGGATGTTTTTTTTGTTGCTGCTATATAGTGCCTGTCCTGAGTCGAGTTTTAAGTGTCTACTGCTCTGCCAGTGAAAAAGAGCACAAGAAGCCAGTGGAGAGCACAGCCAGGACAGCTGAGCAAATTGGCCACAAGGATATTCCACACCAGAGGACCTCATGCCCAGTTGATCACCTGGGGCAGTTAACCAGAAGGAGAGCAGGCCTAATCAGTGGAGGGTGAGCAATTGTACTGTGCACCACTTTTGCCTTTTTTTTATCTCCTTCTCCTTCTCCTTCTCCTTCTCCTTCTCCTTCTCCTTCTCCTTCTCCTTCTCCTTCTCCTTCTCCTTCTCCTTCTCCTTTTAAATTAAACCTGTTCTTATGAAAATGTACAATCTTTACTTTTGATTCTCCTCCCTGTTCCACTGTGATGTGGGAAGTTGAACCAGCAGTTTCTTGGTGCTTAGCTGCCAGCTGAGCTTAAACCACAGCAGTCCTTTTTGGCCCAAAATATGGAGCCAGAGGGTTGAGATAATGACAGCACTGTTCCAGCTACTGAGACGAAAGTAAACCTATCCCAACCAAAACATGGACAACAGTGAAGCAATAGAACAAACATTTCATGGTTTCTGATAGTGGCACATTTGAAAATTTATTGGATTATTTTATCATTATAAGAATTATAATGAGCTGCTTCAGGAAGTGTTCCTCTAGAGGTTTATTGCCAGCATGTCAGGAAAACTCACAGAACTTGGTTGCATTGTTAACAAGGTGTTTAATGTCAAAAAGTAATTTAAAAAAGGTTTAAGAAGCTTTTATATTTTCGATTTGCTACATTTTTAATCAGGATGCAAATATAGGAAGGTGGTGGGCTTGAGTGAAAGAAAACTACATCCACCTTAGCAGGCAGTTCAGTGCAACAAGCTTTGTAGGGGAAAAGAGCTGATGCCAAGGACCCAGCAGCTCTGTCACATGCACTGGGACTGACTCTCTTCTGGTCCTGTGGGCTGATTGCCTGTCAGTGGTCAGAGCACATCAGGTGAGCGTGTGAAGTTCACTCTTCATTTAGGCCTATACAGTGAAATGGAGCTTGTGTGCTCTCAGGTTACCCTGAGATCTGAAGCCGAATGGGGTAATTGGAAATGGCAGGAGATTTGATTCAGGAGTGCTGCTTCAGACTCTCACATCAATGTGGGTACACACAATACTAATTAAGAAGCAATGGACCAAATGGACCGAAGGAACAGGGAACACATAGTCGATACAGCAATTCCTGCTGTATTATGTCATGTCTTTTGCATTATTACTTTTTACTCCATTTACGATGCCATTCATTCTAGTACATCTACATTCATTCTAGGAACATCTACATAAATTTGCAACAGGTAAATAATATTTTCTTTGTAAGAATCCCTTTATCTTCAGTAAGATTTTCTTTCCCCTTCTAGAAGCTGATATCAGTACTTTTATAACCTCTGCTTTAAAAAGAATACAGTACTTAGAAGTCCAGTAAAGAAACACAATGGTCTTAAATGTCTTCTGATCATCAGTCATCTTAATAGAAGTGGAACAGATTGACTTCAAAATGAGCTGGAGGCTTTGAGAATGTAATTTCTATAGTTTTTCTAGGTCCCCATAACTTCTCCCTTTTTGTCTCACTTCTTTCCCCTGTAGTTTGTTGGAGCCATTTGTATCTACTGGAAAATTCCACATAGGCTGTATTTACTTTTCAGAGGGAGCATAATATTAAGCTGTTAGTTGCTGTTTATAGTTTTATGTTTTTCCTTTTCAGAACTCCAAGGCTGCAGCTTTTGGTGGTATTTTCTATACTGTCTTTGCCATGCAGTTGACTGAGCCCTACCAAGTACCGAAGGCACGTGATTCTCCATGTGAGATTTGGGAATCTACATCTGAGCTGGGAGTATTCACTTGGGTAAATTTCAATGAAGCCATGGAAAAGCACAAATCTGAAGCTTCTAGCTGATATGAATATGTTAGTCCTTTCAGAGGTCTTAATTTTGTATTTGTATGATGAATTTAAAGGAAGCAACATGTTTAAGGGATGTAATGAATTTAAGGGAAGCAAAGGGAGACATTAAACGTTAATAGTGTATTCACCAGGAAGACAACACCTTTATGGTTCTTCTGTCTCTCTCACCAGGGGAGAGGGAGCTCATTTCTGGAGCAGATCCCACGTGCCAGGTGTAGCAACCCACAGGATTGTCTGCATTCAGGGCAGCATCGGAGAAGATGCAGTGCTGAGCAGCAATGAGGGACTGCTTCATGGTTGGACCCTTTCAATTTTCTCTTAATAAGCCCAGAAAATAGTTTTTGAATTTGTCAGACACCACCGAGCTGTAAAAAAGTTGTCAGCATGACAGGAACCCTGTCAAAAACGTCCAGATGGGCTCTCATGCCTGTACAGTTTGCCACGCTCTCTGAAATTTCTGCTGCTTTAATTAAAAATAAAATAAGATATGGTACTTTGATCTGGGTTCATCTTAATACATATAAGTTCACCTCTGTTCTTAAATGCATGGCCACGCAGTCTGTTGCCAAACAATTACAAAGAATGTCTGTAAATTGGATTCACTACACTGTCTCCAGGGATGGCTACAATTGTCAGCTCTCTGTCAGCTAAATGAAAATAATGAAATGTAAGTTACAAACAGCAGGAAAATTGGGTGAGTCATTCTATTTATACATGTAATTACATCTAAAGGTCCAAGTGCCTTGAAATTAAAAGAAGATTGGTTCTGTCAGGTGCTTAACAAGGTTTTCCTGGAAAGGGTCTTCCTAGAGAAAGCGCTGCAGAAAGCATCTGTGTCAGCAAAGCATAAACAGCTTGACACTGTCTGCCAGGATTCAAGTGAGATGGTGCTGCAGTGCACATGTGCTCATTGCTGCGACAGGCAGGGCAGTGTGACCGACATGGAGAGTGACGGCCACGCCAGGCTGTGCCTCCCTCCAGCTCTGATAACGAGCATCAGCCAAAAGTTGACAAAAAGAGATAGAAAACACTGAGGATGAGTGGGATCTCCTCTCTCCTTTCTTTGAATCTCTCAGAAGGCCTTGGGGCTCTGGAAGCTTGGTATCAGGATGCATTGCATATTAATAATATATAAAGCACAATTAGCACACATGGTGCTTTGCAGGCTTATAACTCATGCTTGGCTCCAAACTTCAGCACAGCACTATGGGGGGATAGGGAAGAGCTACATCATAAATACAAAATAATGGATTGATGCATTATTGAACAATTTAGATCAGCAAGTCTTGTCAGCACAGATTTGAAGGAAAGAAAAAGAGGTTCCATGAGACATTTATACAAATAAACTAGTGGGATTTTTAGGATAGGAAAATAGCTGCAAAAGTGTTGGGTTTTCCTTTCATCAAGTGATTATAATATTTTGAGTAAAAGTTTATAGGATAAAGATTTTTTTTTAGTATTGATGGAGAGACAACATCCGTGGCTGTATCATCAAATATATAAATATATATTTATATAAAATATAATATATATATTTATATAAAAATATAAATCTGCACCTGGAATAGAGTTAATTTTCTTCCTAATAAATGGTATAGTGTTGTTAGAATTTAGTATAAAAATAATGTTGATTACATACTGATGTCATGATACCTGCTGCTATTCAGCGTTTATTCTAAGCTAAGAAATTTTCACCTTGTGTCTTGCCAGTGAGAAGGCTGAAGGGGTACAAGAAGGTAGGCGGGGACACAGCCAGGACAGTTAACCAAGAGACCATAGCAATGTTCCATAACATATATATCTGCTGAGCAGTAAACTGGGGGGAAGGCTGGCCAGAGTTCTCTGCCCAGGAACTGGCAGGGCGTTGGTCACTGATTGGTGAGCAGTTGCCTTGTGCATCACTTGTTTTGTATGTTCTAATTTTTTGATCATTATTAATGTTTTCTTCCTTTTCTGTTTCATTAAACTATCTTTATCTCAACCTGCTGGTTTTCTCTCATTTGTTCTTCTGATTCTTTCCCCCATCACGCTGTGGGGCAGGTGGGGAGGGTGAGTGAGTGGCTGTGAGATGCTGAGCTGCCAGCAGGGGTTAAGCCATAACACATATTCATGTGAAAGAATATAGTATTATACAGCTCATGTTATGGGACTGGAACCTATTGCCTCACAGAAGTCCTGAGTTTTACAGATATATTATAATAGTAAGCTTCAGTAGGCAGGTGTGACTTATTTTGTGTGTCCATTATAGTACAGTGATTTTATTAACATCCAGAGTGTTTTAAGGCACTGCTAGTTGGCACTGTAATTTATGGTGCATCTTACATATTCACTTACAAAAGCTGAGTATTGGATGTTCCTGTTCATATAACATGAATTTTTAATGCTTTTCAAATAGCTGAAAATGAGCCCATGTGGTACTTTATTTTGGCAGTTTATATAATAGATTTAACAGATACATTGTGGAACATGCTTTTAATGTCCATTATTGTACTTAGGAGTATATATGTTACATTAGAGATACAATTTTGCAGTATAGTGTTGCTGTAAGAAGTTGCTGAAGGACTATCCAGATCATGGATACCAATTGTCGTTCTTAAATTTTTTCTGTTGAAAAGATAACAAAGTAAATTCATTAGTAAAAAGTAACACCATGACAGGTTGTCACGTGAATATTTTTCCTGTTAACGAGATTAGATTTTTGCTAAGAAAACATCTAGCTGCTTAAATGTCTGTTTGAAATCTGGGTTGCTTCAGTCAGAGAGATAAACATGATATTTGTTTCTGTTCAGTGACATAAGAAAATATGTCATTGCTTGTGCATTTGTTCACATTAATTTGTATATTCAAATTTTATTTGAATATGCAAATATTCAAATTTCACCTCATAGAGATTTTAAGCCAAACTCTCATTTCTTTAACTAGAATATTCTGCCAAGCTAAGCCCAAATTTTCATTACTTTAAATCATTTTTTTTCCCCTGATAAATAGCATCACATCTGAACAGTTGTAGTATCTTTGCGAGGCTGAGTGGAGTTCAGCCTGTCCCTTCTTGTGGCAAACTTCTGTGACCTTGTTTGGATGAAGATGATCAGAATAAAGAACATAATTCCCAAATATACTGGCAAATCCTGCCACAGACGTTTAGACTCCAACGATGTTTCAGAAATTTGTGTTGTTTCTCTACAGGATCTCCCAAATTAAACTTCAGCAAAACCAGCTCAATTTATCTGAATTGAATATGAGTGGTATATCTCTAAAAAACCCAAAACCCTCTCACAAAAAACCTCAACCCTCCCAAATTTCCAAAGCCCTAGGAATAGGCACCATTGACTTGTTCTCTTTGAATGTATCATTTTAGAACCAAAATCTTGCCATCCCAGCCTCCAGTCAAGGGCTGCGGTTCTGGGTCTGAGTAAAACAAAACTGGTCAGCAATTTGATTTGTGCCAATGGAAGGAAGTGAGTTAACCCTTGAAGAATCTCAGCATTTTTGATGTAGAAGTATTAAATTTTCCTACTTCTGTGGCTCACACAAATTCTTTTGAATTGTCCTTAGAGAAAACTGACTTATATCTTGACAAATTATTGGTCCTTTCTTCTTTTTTTATTTCAGGAGTATGAAATACCATGTTTGCTAATCTGTTGGGAGTCTCCATTGCACACTGGGTACTTGCATTTTCATCGGTTTTAATTTAATTTACTTTTACTTTACTGGGTTAATGCAAGTTGTATTTAAATTTTATATTAAAAATGTAAATATTGGGATAGAGCAGAGCAGTTCTTGAAGTCCCTGAGTTTTACCATTTTATTGACAACAACAAACAGTGCATTAGGTAAAAGATTTGTATAGCTGCTTTTTTCTTAGTATCCAAAAACCATTTATCTCCTCATCTAGCAGCCTTTTCCACTGCCTGACCTACTCATTCTTCTGAGGAATCAGATGAAAACGAATCAGTCAGCACTTACATTGGGGGACTGCAGTAGGAGTTTTACATTAGAAACAATCTCAGGAATGACAGAAGGACACATTTGTCAATTCAAGAATGGCACTGAGAGGGATCTTAGTTTTTGAATTAAATCAGAACTTGCCTTTATCATACTTTATTTCTTCCCATCACATTGTATCAGGCACTGAGTGGCAACATAAGGAGGATTGAAATCTTGAAGGCGTTCTTCTATTTCTGCCCCTTTGCTTTTCTAGGCAGGTAGATATTTGCAGCATTTGGCAGCTCGAGCAAAGCCAAATTGTTACAGTTTTGGACAGCAACCTTTCACAATTACAAATGTTGAAAGCTTTCTGTCAAAAAATTGCTCCACATTTTTCTGTTCAATCAACAGCTACAGGGGTCCACTAATACTCTACAGGGAAAGTGTAGGTGTTTAACAGAGTGCTTGTAGGTGAAAGATTTTTGCTTCAGCAACTCGTTATACTTTTACATAAGTTACAGACCTTTATAACGTACTGGAATATTACAGGAATCCTTCAAAATTCAGACAATTTTTTCCACTACATATCTGTTTCAGGGTATTCTGGCTAATCCTGAGCACTAAAAGACATCACCTTCAAATCAATAACCTGTTTTTCAAGTGTAGATTAATGAAGGAGTAGCCTGCTAACATATAGGGTGTCTTGATCTTGTACTAAATAGTTGGTCATGTGTCAATATACCAGATTTCTCTTTAGAGACCTCTATTCCCCAGTGAATGGTATGCCAGTGTGTTGCGACTTTCATATCAAAAATTTCAAATGTAAAAGACCTTTTAAAACACTTTTACAACAACCCAAATACAGCTCACTTCTAAATATAAAGGGCACAGAAGTGAAGGAGGATCATACCTTGCAGAAAATCCAGCACTGCAGGTTAGCAATTAAAGGTTTTCTGCTTTTTCTCCCAAAGAAGGAGCTGGAAAGGTCTTGAACAGATACTTAATCTGAGATCCAGCTGTTAGACCAGATCTGCATTGCTGGCATCACTCGCACTGGGAAGAAATGGAATTTTTGCCAAGTGCAGCAGTATAAACTCACTTTCTCCTTGAGGATCTCATCAAATTGATATCAAATGCCCATTGAGATTTGATAGATTAGGTATTTAGCTCTTAAAATCTGATAGTTAATCAATACATCAGATTTTAACACTACTCCCAAAGAATTATTGACTGTTTTAAGCTGCTAAGACTTTTGACTGTGCAAAGTAGAAAAATCTGTTGGTGACCATGTGTTAAAGGAACTGAAATGATGACTGCCCAAGTACCTAATCTCACTATAAACCATTGTCTGCCCTTTGCAGAGGCAGTGTTACCTCCTTTCTGTCAGGGTGTGATTGGCCCTGTCATACTGGAAAACTTGCTGAGTACAAACACATGCTCTGACAATCACTGTTTGCATTAAATACCATGGCAAATGCTTTATTTTCTGGACTCCCTATAGGCAGAAGGTTATTTTGAGGTAATAAAAAGTTTGGCATAAATTGCTTTTCACTTTGTGTTGAAGGACACCAGGGTATAGAAATAACATTTAAGATATTACATTCCTGCTTACTGATGATATAGAACTATGTGTGTCTTTATGAGTTTATAAATAATAGAATAATTTATAATAAAATATATTAAATACATTATATAATATCCATATAATAGAATAAAAGTTCATGTAAATCATTGGGTTCTGGCCCTAGAGGTCTAACAGAAGGAGAGATAGCTAGATATGTATGTATGTGTACTTATGTAGGACAATTTGCAAAGCTAAAAAGTGTACACAGAACCAGTTGCCAGAAGACAGATAAAAATGGGAAAAATCACATAAAGTTCCTTCCAAAAAAGCTTTACCTCATTAGCTACTGCTTTCTTCTGTCTCATACTCACATACACAGTATCAAGTTTGTGGCAACTTTTATACTGACTCAATCTGTAATAGAGAATTTTCCATTTTTTCAAAGTATATGCTTTGATCAACACATGGATAACAAAATGGTTGCTAGGTTACTCTGTAGTAAAGTCTCAGATACTGTTGTGTAGCCTTATTTCTAGTGAAATAATTAATTGATTCTTTGGTTAATATAAACTTTGGTTAATATAACCTTTTAATGTCAAGATCTACAAATATCTGAAGATTGCAGGATGTTTTGGTAGGCAATTGCTAATTTAATGAAGATGAAGATAAAATAGCAGAAATGCAATTTCTGCAAATGCAAGTATCAATGCAATTTCATCTCCACAGGTACAATATTTTATATTAGTTACATCTCACTGTATTTTATGCTGGTTTGTTTGTTTGTTTTTTTTTTTCACACTGGGACAAGACAGAGGAAGAATTTTGGTCCTTTCTGTGCATAAAGACATTTTCCCTTCCAGTTTGCAGCATAGACACTGCAGCAGCCAATGAAGACAATACAAGCCTCCTGAAAGTCAAAATATTGTTTTCTAAGGCATATGAAGAAAAGAGTTTTGAGATGTTTATTCCATCCATTGACAAATCCCATGCTTTAGCTATGTCCTGTTTAGATGTACTCCTAGCTCCACTAAAGGCAATTGCAAAATTGCCATTGGCTTCAAATCAGGAAGAATATTAATCAGAATGTTTCTCAGGAGGGTGACTCTCTTGGTATATTAGACTAAGAATATAACCCAAAAGGACTAAAGAAATAACCTATCACTTCAGCCAGGTGACAGGACTGTGCTATGCTTTCTCAGCTGGTAGTTAATGAAGGTGTGTTTTAAGAATATGATTCTGATTCAGAGGCACTTCTGTTTCAAAGTTCTGTGCTAGAAAAGTATTAACAGTATTACTTTATTTCACACATTAATTTCTCTTTCTGTGGTTATAATTTTCACACAACAAAGTGAATGTAGTTCTCCGTGCTTTGTTGATTTGAGAGTACTTAAAAGCCCAAGGGTTATTAGCAGCTTTTGTGAGACACCCCCGCGCTTGTGCATGTGCACCCACACATATCTCAGGTAAGAGCTGGAGCTCAGTGGTTTGTTTTTAAATTTAGCAACCTCCTCTGTACTTTTTAAAAGTTCTGTTCTCCTGGGACTGAGATATCTAGATAGTTCTTGTGAAGTAATTGTCTTGTTTTGACAAATACATTACATTCACCTACACTTCTTGGTAGTCTTCTGTCTAAACTTGTTCACAAATATATACCTCTGGACACTGCATGGGAACAAATTCTGACAGAAAGTTAAAAAGAAGACTCACAAGAAATCTAAAATTGTTTATACCCTACTTGGTTTTCTTACTTTTTTAATCTGTTCCTGAAGTGTTATGTATTTTTCTCTTAGGACTTATATCCTTTAGAGTAGTTTAGCTGTTCCTCTGCTCTGTGGAAACTCTCAGTGTATACATTTTCAAGGCTATCAGCTCTATCAAATGACTAGTGCATGGCATCCATCAATGACAAATCTAGGCAAATAACTAATAAGACTAAATAAAACTGAGACTTAGTGGATAATAAGCAGCTTGAGGATAACTGCTTATACTTTTGGATATCTCTCTGTCCCTGGCAGAGTTAATTTCCTGGACTTATACGTTGTGGCATACAGCTATTAAATTAATTTTTGGTTTAGTGTTGGTAAAGTTTCTGTGCTGTTTTCTGATTCTCAGTACATTTATGTAGGCTAAAACTGTTGAAAAATAATGAAGGATTTAAAAATTTGTGTATCCACCCAATGGTTAGACTTTTGCACATATTTGTAAAACTGGGTATTGAAAAGCATGTATGGCACATCCACAGTGGTCTTCGTGGGTGGTAACTTCTCATCTTACTCTTTGGCTGCTCTGGCTCTAACAATCACTGGCACTCATGAACACATGCAGGCAAAGAGCAGGGTGTGCACACACATAGAAGGTAAAAATAGGACTAAACAAGGAAATAGGATAGATTGCTCAAGCAGACAAGTGGATGGACCAGAAGCCTGTTTACATGATTGACTGCTTTAGTGCTCTTTGTCCACCTCTGTT
This sequence comes from Thryothorus ludovicianus, assembly GCA_013397245.1. Taxonomy (NCBI): domain Eukaryota; kingdom Metazoa; phylum Chordata; class Aves; order Passeriformes; family Certhiidae; genus Thryothorus; species Thryothorus ludovicianus. Next base: position 2,471,167 of record VZTB01000696.1, read on the forward strand.
CCTGCCTTATTAACCCAGATCCTTCCCTTTCCCCACCTTTTGTCCTTCCTCTAAACGTCCCATAGGAATTCTTGCATATTTCCATAATCCCCTTAAATGACTCCATAGTAAGTTTTGAGCAAAATTCTCTTTCCCCACAAACCACAATAAATTTTACAACCCTTTGGGCAGCCATCCCTAAGCTTGCATAACATGGCTTTGGAGAGAGAGCTTGTCTAAAGGCTTCCTGGGCTTTTCCTTATTCTTGTGTATGATTCTACCCAGCAAGTGCATAAGATGATCCTTGGTCATACATCTTGATTTAAGAATGAGAGGGTAAGAGTAAGAATAAAGCTGTGGACAAAACCAAGTTAGATGAGGCATGCAATGAATGACAGTTTCAAGGTGACCTCTAATTTCGAATGCTTGATGTCAACAGTGTGGGGCTTGTGTGCTGCAGTACTGAGTAGCCAGAGATGCCCCTGGGCCAAAGAAGCCAGTGTAACTCTGATGCAGAAGAGGCTGTTAAAAACATAAGTTTATTTCTGTGTGTGTTTATTATTTTTAGAGGCTGTTGCTGACAACATAGTCACGTTTCTTATTATCTCTGCTTCTGTATTAACTGTGGGTAGTTGTGCCAGTGAAATGAGTGAATTGAATTTAGCTCCAAATTCACCTCACTCATCAGAATGTGACCTGCAGTGTGCATAGGTAGGCTGACAAATTACACTGTCATATATTTCATTGTCTCAGTGTTTGGGGATTCCTTCAGTAACCCTTCTGTAAGTGATACAATAGCCCTAGAAAACCATGTAGCAAATCAGTTCTGACACACTGAAAATAAACTTAGGCTTAATAAAGACTTTATAGTTCTTTTTTTTTTTTTTTTCAGATTGGGCAGAGGCTTAGGCTTTTTTGATGCTACAAATTGGCTAAAAATCTACAGCTGCTATAAACTAGGATCCAGAAGTACTTGTAAATAAAGTGAAGTATTGGATGCAGGGCTGGCTGGCAGCAGGTGAAGCTGTGTGGGTGGGAATGAACATCTTTCCTCTCTCCCCATGAGGCTGGGGCTTCTGGAGCCCACCCTGAGAACACAGCTCCCAGTTCTTGTTTCCTGAATTTCCTGGTGGTCTCTGATAGCCAGAGCACTTTTCAATGGGGGTACTTGGGGCTTTGACAACAATCCAAAGGAACTCATATCCATAAGTGATTAAAAAAAATGACAGATTGCTTTGAATTTATTTTTTTCCTGTATTTGAAAAGGGAACTATACTCAAGGGGAATGCATTATTACTGTTATTTACAGTTGGTGCAATGCCTTTAAGTGGAATTGATGCATGCAGAGGAAGATTCTTTTAATGGCAGCTCAGCCTGTCCTGCAGTCCTCCTTGTCTCAAGCAGGTTATGAGGCTGTTTGACGCAGTGAGATGGATTCCAGCAGGTCTACTCTGGGGCTGCTGAGTGTTGCCAGTGAAGAGCCCTATAACTTAACAACATTAGCAATCCTTACCCCAAAAAGCTTCCACTGTGTAGTGTCAGTCTTCAATATATGCACTGTAAGTACATTGACTGCAGGGTCAAAGTAAAACCACATTATGTATCAAAATTACCCTGCAGGTAATCTTTCTTTTAGTCGTTTAAAGTCTAGGAGAACAAGTAGATTCCCTTTTTAAGAAACTGAAAAGGAACAAAGTTAAAAAAGTTAAAGGACAAATGCCTAATTTGAGGGAACAGAACATGAGTGGGGAAGATATTACTGGGAAGTCTTGTTAAGGATTCTGTAAAGTTGCATTAGAAAAAAATGAAATGTTTCCTAATTAGACTGAAAGTGTCATCATGTTCTTGGTTTTTGTGAGACATGAAAGGCAAAATCACTTTAAACTCATTTCTGAATCATATAATAGATTATTCTTCCCTTAGGTCAAGGAAACATTATGTGTCTTAGAAGAAAAAACTTCTGACACTCCTGTTGTGTTATGAAGTGCCTGCTTTGATAAAGTGGATGAAGAGAGAGCACTTGCCCATTTTATCAGCGGTACCAACAGGTCTTGCTGCTCTCTGTCAAGTCCTTGTTTGTAATTCTGCTAGAGACCTAACAAAGCCTATCTAAAGGGTTACATCTCTATTCAATAAGGTCATGAGCCAGCTGCAGTCTGGAATGCAGTCTTGGATGTGCAACAATGTACAACAATAACTATTCCTCTCTGCAACCCCAGTATTTACACCAGACCAGAGCAGGCAGCCCCTGTAATGGGCTCTTGTGATGCAAAATAAGGGGAGTAGTGTGTAGGAGAGAGCAAAAAACAGCACAGAATATACAGATGTAAATTATTTTTTAAATGAAATAAGGAAATAGGTTTATAACATTCTATTGATGTTTTTTTCCTTTTGTTTTTTTCCCCTCATCCTGTTGAAGGAAAGGCAGGGCTTGCAAGAATGACACAGCTGTCTGCTACAGAAGCTAGATGAAGGAGTCCCAGTTAAAACCTGACACCTCCTGCAGCTGCCCTGCTCTCATTCCTCCTATTTGCTGGAAGTTCCAGCAATGCCTTCAGAAGGATGGCATTCTCTGTTGCTGATTCCACTGCAAAACCACCTGACTGAGGAATCTGTACTTTTCCAGTAAAGAAAGACGTTAAAGTTAAGAAAAAGAAGTTACAGTGTCCTTAAAGCTAAGAGAAGGAGAAGTAGATGTGTGCTGGCCAGGGTCCACAATGTCCACTATTATTCTTGGGATTTTGTATTTTTTGTATTTTCTTTTTTTGTATAGCAGTCTGTTTTTTATGTCCTATTAACCTTGTCAGCAAAACCTTTACTTGGATTTTCATGATGCTGAGGGTTTCTTTTTCAGTTTATTTTTGAAGAGAGTATTATCTCAGTCAGCACCTTATCAAGTTGCCTATTGGTGTAATATTTTTCTTTTGTGTACTTCAAGCATATGTTGTAAAAAAAGTCCTTTTCTCTGTTAATTTTCTTGGTAGGTAAAAATGCTTTCTGCTAGTTGTTTTATATAAAATATACCACTACAGATCACATTTTGGTATCTACCATATTGTATGTAGTAATGATTTGAAAAAGAACTCATTTTCATGGTAGAATTTTGCTCACTTTATTGCCTTATTCTTATTTTAGGTTCATGCTGATTTATCAAAAGATGCAATTTACAAGGTGAGATGTTACCTTGTTCTTCCCCTCAGCTCATCTCTGCTTACTCCTTCCTTTACTGCCACTCTCACTCATTCTTTCTTAAGGAGGCAGTTTTTCATTCACATCTCTAACTCCTGCACTTTCTCTAGTCCTTTCCTTTGGTTTTGATTTTCTCTTTTAGTCTATTTCCCTTATGATTTTTCTTCATTGCAATAGGCTCTCTCAAGCCCACAGATGGGAAAAAATAGGAGACAAAGACTCCTGATCCTGCTCTATTTTCTTCAAAATGCTGAAGAAAAGATAATTTTGTTTGCCTCTTCCTTGGTCTGTGTACCCCTGTTTGTATCCTACTACATGTTTCTCTCTCCTACAATAAGCACATGTTCATTTTTATTGTTGTTCCAAGAACTTTCATAGCAGCCCCTGCTATCTCCCTCCCTAGATATAATTTTTTTTCCCATTCTGCCCCTTCTATTTTGTCAGAAGAATTAATCTGCAAAGCTGCTCATTACTTTTTTCAGTTTTTCAATGAAAGAATAAAGTTCTTCTTCCCCTCCTGCAATTTGCCAATAGATGTGTTAGTTACCTCCTGGTTCTTGCTGATGTGCTGCCCAATGCTGATTTACTCCTCATTTCTGGTGCTATTCCAGCAGCTTTTACTCCTTTCCTGTGTCTGGCCTTATGTGATGGTTTCTCTTATGGAGTGGTGCAGCAGAAAGGCACCCAAGGAAGCTGCACTGAGCCTCCCTGGGTACTCCTGGGAGGAGTTTTCCCTCTTCCAAGCTGACTCCCCTGGGCTGGAGGTCATAAGGGTGCTGCCCTTGGCACCTGTAGCTTGGTCAGTGCTTGGATAAGTCTGGATACACCCATCAGAGAAAGCATTATCCTGTGATACTAAGCCACATGTTTTTGGGCCATAACATTATATGTTGTTATTTACTAATCACAGCATACCACTAGCCCAGGCATAAAATAAATTTGCATTCATAAAGCAAACATCTAAATGTCTCTCAAGGGGGTAAAATATTCTTGTTTCTAACTTGAATTTTAAATGTTTTAAATTAAGTCTTAATTATTTTAATTTTCTCATTATACATTTTATTTTTGTCAAGGGGATTTTTTTAAATCAAATTGAAGGGTCTGAAGATGTTGTTTGTAATAATTTGTCATTATTGCTAGAGGTTTAAACTGTGTTGTGTATCTAAGGAGGTTAATCACTGTCCTTTTAACTGGAAATCAAGAATAAAATCCTTATTGGAAGAATCTGCCCCTAAGAGCTTATTATTTTTTACATTAATTCCAAGGAACAGCAGACTGTCAGTTCCTTTCCTGGAGAGGTCTTTGATTAAGCAAAGAAAAGCCTCACTCTGTTAGTAGCTGAGCTCATGAGCAAAGTGAAGTGGCTGTTTTGCCTCAGACCTCTTCCAGTTCAGTGTAACTAATGTGGATGCTGCCATTGTTATGTATTTTTATCTTACCCAAGTGAACACCAGTTATATTGCTGTTTTTCCACAGATTGGTGAGGTTTTTGTTTTTCTTTATTGAAAAAATTTGAAACACCTCTGACCCAGATCGGACTAAGAGGGGAATTCACATACTTAATTCCTTGAAAAGTAAGCAAGTATGTGGATGTCAAAGCACTCAAAATAGCTTTAAGAAGGCTTTTTTTTTTTTACTTTCAGACAAGATCTTAATGTTAGCAGTATCCTTCCCTTATGCCTTCTGCAAAGGCAGAAAAAAGAAAATGTTTTCTTTATGTCTCATCACTCAATACAGAGGCTTGTAACTGATGAAATTTCTTTCTAATACTGGCAGTTTTGAAATATGAAAAAGGCTGTACCATCATAAGTACCTAAGGTGTTGGAAGTTGGTTGATTTGGCTTATTTCTACACATCATTTCCAGGCTGATAGCTTTTAAGAGATAAAATACTAGGACATTGATTTAAACAATATCACTGATGTTTTTGGTTGATAATGGAGGAAGTTTAGAAGAGATGAGAAGAATCATGACATCCCTCTTCACTTCAAACTGAAAAGCATGTCAGCCTTGAGGCAGATTACCCAACAATAACGCCACCTTTGTGACCTTTTTGTTGGTCTCTAGAGGTTCTCCTTGCTCTCTTACACCATCATCTCATCCGAACCATCTGTGAGACATGTACACAATCTCATGAGGCTGTTTCCATTCCTCACTAATAACCTGATCAATCTTGTTGACATCTCAGGGCCTCTTCTGGTTCCTGCATCTTCGCTTGTGAAGTGCTGAGACACCCAGGCTGGAGAATCTGCTTGTTCCACATCTCTCACTCTCCTCTCAGATCCAAAATCAACCCCTCTGACATGTAGTGTTGAAGAAGGCCTTCCCACAGAATCACAGGAAATGTCCTAAACCACAGGGTCCTTTTTTATCTGTCATTTTCCATCACATGTTTCAGAGCTCTGTGCATCCATATGCACTTATGTATCTGCATACATGGCAGGTTTGGGTGGGAACTGATGCAGGGTAACAAAATTTCCCAAAATTTGGCTTTTCTCTGCTGGTTTGGAAAAAACAGAGCAGATTAAGATGAGAGTTAGGATGCAGGTGCTCATAGTGGGCAAACTGATGAGCAAACCTTACTCCTTTTCCTGAGAAGAAATAGGCAGAAGATTAAATTACAGACCTGCTTCAAAAATTCCTCTTGACTAATGTGACAGCACTTCTTGGATGAGGGAACAGACAAATAACAAATACAGTTTATATTAAGAGGCAGAACATTAAGCACATGGTGCATTTTTCCTTAGGTGAACCTTGCAACAGCCTTCCAGTATGCAGTTCAACTATTACTAGCTTAAATGCATTTTTTCAAATGATACTTAGGAGCAGTTTTGCTAAACACTAAAGCAACTTTAAAAATAATTTATAAAACTTTTTGCATGCATAATGAAAGATAACTATGTTGAAACTCCTAATTACTTGCAGTTTGCCAGTCTGTTTAACAGATGTTCTGGTTTGAAGAGCAAAACCAGTGAGACACTCTAAGCCAGAAATACAATTTATTAGGAAAAGGGAAAATAAAACAAAAAGGAAACAAAATACATGCGATAGGGAAAAAGAAAATCACTGACAGAGTCAGAATACAACCTGACACCCTGTTGGTCAGGGTGTTGGCAGCAGTCCAGTTGCAATGGTGGTTGCAGTTCTCCTGGAGTAGCAGTTGTGTCTCTGTTGAAGCAGTGATCCTGGAGAAAAGGTGCAGCCCTCCACTGAAGGTCCAGTGGTGATGGATGGGCCTGTTCTTCCTCTGGGAGTCCAGTGGAAAAGGCTGACTTGGTGTCCCAAATCTCAGGTTTTTATCCAGGTGGAGGGGCTTGGTTCCCCCCCTGGCTGGAGCATTTCCCAATGGGATGATGGAAGTTTATCAGTGGACTCCATGGCCCATTAGCAGAAGACCTGTCCCTGGAGGGAGGATGGGTCATGGAGGAGATAAGGAAACTGCTCTTGATGGTTTCTTATCAGCTGGCTTATCAACAGAAGATCACATCACTACCCCCCATCCCAGTTCCAACAGATGGTAGTGAAATAACACACCTTTGAATATATTTTACACTACAACCCATGACAACAGAGAAACAAATTATTTCCTCTGCACATGACATAGAAATAGGTATAATGTACTCTGTGAATTTTGAAAGTCATCAAGACATCCAGTATTAGAAAGCAGAATGGTAGATCTTTATCTTCTTTTTATAGTGTGGGATTGATAAAGCACTAACATACAAGTTACACATTCAGCACACAGTAGCCTTTTCCAAAAGAAACATATCCAATCTTTTATTAAACTACAATTCTTTGATACTGCTTATAATTTCCTGATGGCATTTTCTAGGCAAACTGGCAAAATCAAGCTAAGGCCATTTGCAGAAATCAAATACATGAGAACTTATATGTACCACTGTATTAAACAACTTTTTTTTTTAGTTTTAATTATGTAATGGTTGAATATTTTTTAGATAATACTCCAGATAGCTCTAAAGAATCCTTTTCAAGTCTTTTTGAGACTATCTTTTCACTTTCTGTATTTTTATGTTTCCAAGAAACCAAAAAGGTTGAGGGTTTTGTACTGTTTTTTTTCCCTGTTACTGTTGTTTCTGCAGCTGCCTCATACACCTATTTTTATAAGGCCTTTTAACACCATAAACAGTTTCCCAGGTACAATATAATCAGCCAGCTGAGAGTGGGTGACTTTTCAGACACAAGGAGCCACATACAAGATTGATGTGTGAGAACATGTGCCTCCAAGGAAACTGTTCTATGACACGGCCCTGTGGCACCTGTTCTCATCTTCCTTGATCCATGTAAAGTCTCTTCTTCACTTGTCCTGGAAAGTGTGAAGATTCCTTTTTTCCTGACTAGGTAATGAGGAAAATAATGGAAAATTTTGCAGCTACCTCTAGCAGCTGGGATCTGCAGAAGGCTATAACTCTACTAACAAAATATAAATATAAACAATACTTTAAAATGTTGAGTTTTGGGTTATGATAATCTTGGTTGAACTCTATGTGCAGAATTTATCTAAACATCAGCTGGGGAAACAAGGAAGGAAATGCTGACTTGTATTCATGCTATTACCCTGACCTACAGACAGCAGGGCAGTTGGACTTGTGTTGCAAAGATAGAGATCATATTTTTAGTAGGAAACTTTACTGCACCCTCTGTGCTGCTCTATCTCTGTGAGAAAAATCCCATGGACAACAGAGACATGAACACAAAATTACACAAAATAACTGATAACACAGCCACAATATGGATCTTCGGGTGGACCTGATTTTAGTATCTTACTCCTTTCCCAATTTTTTTCTTCCAGTAAAAGGTTCTTTTTGACCAGCCACTTTATCTCTAGAAGTGGATTATTTTTCTTCTAATTTCCCAACACAGAATTGGGATTAAAAGATCTGATATCATTTTTAGGACATCATGCCATCGTCTTGAGAAGGTTTTTCTGCCATAGTTTGATGTCAGTTTTACAAAACTTTCAGTCCATAAGAAATAAATGAAGTACACAATTTATTTATATTTTCTAATTTTATTTTAATGGTTGCCAGTGTATTTGTGGTAAAATCCAGCCTAATTCTTCCAGTGATTTCTTAAATGTTCCCTATTAAGTCTGACATTACATGAATATTTCAGTGGATACATTCTGTTCTAGTATCTTCCCTAATAATTACACAGATTGTGTGTGCATGGACCACACAGACACAATGCTCAGGTGTTGATGAACTGTGACTGTTACAGAAGAGTAACAAGAAGGAGGAGAAGAGAGAAATATCTTAATTAGACTTTGGGGTGCTAGGGATGAAATACTACATATGTATTTAGAAGCAGTGTGTGCTGTGTCATTTCCAATAAATAAAAACCACATACAAGGTCAATTTCAACACATTTAACATACAAAAAAATAATGGAACATATGAAAGCAAATTAAACCAATGGGATTTAAACACATGTATAATATATTAGATATGCACAGTAAATTGTTCTAAAGCTAGACATGAAAGAAGACTGGATTTTCTTTTGAAAATAATTTTTGTAGGAACTACAGCATGAATAGATTTAGTTGAAACCTTTAATAGAAACATTCCAGAATGTAGATAACTGAAATACCATTAATTTTCCACTAACTGGAAAAACCAGGTAGCTATCTTCCCTCTTGATATTTATTATAACATGATTTCTTAGTAGAAATAAGATGAAATATATCATTGGAGTGCAGCTCTTACTAAGCATCAGTGTGCTTGCAGAAGAATAGAATCATTTGTGGTATGAGGGATGCCTCTTGGGTCAGCTCAGTCCATCATCCTGAATCAGTGGTGGATGGATTTCATTATTCTTAAAATAGATTTGAATATCTTTGGTGATGGAAATGCTGTAATCTTCACTTGCAGGTTGTTTCATTATGTCACTGTTCCTCTAGTTATAAATTTTCCCTGATGCATTTTAATCTAGTTATTAGCATTTATTGATCAACCTCTTTGACTAATGACAGTAGTATGTGATTCTTATTCTCTTTATAGTGTTCTCTTAAGTATTTGTACATTCTTTGTTTCTCTTCAACTTGTCCTTACTTTTGCCGGGCCATTTCTTTAAATCTGTCTCACATATCTGATTATCCATTTTTTCTCATATGCATTTATACATTCTTTTAATCCCAACCTTTTTTGTGAGCTTTTAAAATTAAATTAAAACTGAAGAAGAATTCTGATGGAGTCTGTAATACTATGGAATTCACAAACACATCACAAATCATTTAGTCTGGATAAATATAGGTTATATTTAATGAAAACTAGTCAGTGCAGATAATTTGAGATACTTATGGGAGTAATCAAACAAAGCAATGCTGTGGTCCTGAATGGGACATGTAATTCCATTCATAAACTTATCAAGAACCATCTTAAACCAACATCTATTTCTTGCACACTTTCCTCCTACTGAAAAGCTGCTTTATCATTTCTGAAACAGAAAAAATTTTTAATCTTCCACTCTTTCTTACTTTATTATTTTTTATTTTCCTACCAGCACTACCCCATATTTTAAATGTCTTTTTCCTTGCTGCTATTCTCCCTCCCTCCCANCCATCCATCCATCCATCCATCCATTCCAAATTCCCTGTTTATCTCCCACATACACATACAGAAAAAGATTCATGCTCTGGTTTTAAATGCCACTTTCACTGAGACCTTTCAGGCTTTTATTGCAAACTGGTCTGCCAATTGACCAGGTCATCCTAGCAGCCTTCCTCTGTGTGCATTGCAACGAATTCAATTTCCCTTGAGTACAGGTAATGAAGGCTGTGTTCCCCATTTCTGAAGAGACTGATCTGGTTTTTGTGCAATGGCAGTAATAAGTCTCTCTCCTGGTAGAAAGGCCTCACTTAATGTTTCTTGGGATCACTGTTTTCATTTCATGGCCCGTCTGTAGTGAGGACTCACTGTAACCCTTACTCTGCCTGGTGCAGGTCTTTCCCTCTTCTTTTATGGCTGTAGAATAAGCTTATCCTTTATTTCAGAAATTCTTGCTTTTGGGTCATGGTACACAACCTTCTTCTGTGTGCTGTTGAATTTCACCTCATCCATCTGTTCCATTTCATTCCACATATTCCAGTCCTGAAGATATGTTCATATTTCAGGCACAAGGTTGTTGAGGAGATGGCAGGTGATTGAAGCTTGGTAACTGCTTGCAAAACAGCTGAGTAATTTTGAGATTTCTTGTCTTCTTGTGGGAATGTGCTCTGTACAGCAGCTGTGTGGGCATGGTGGGTTGGCCTTGGCCCCCCAGGCTGTTCTCCCTCTCAGTAAGATGGGGTGGGGTAGATATAAGGTAAGAAGTCTAGGTGGTTGAGATAAGGACAGGGAGGTTGCTCATCAATTGTCATCATGGGCAAAACAGACTCACCTAAGGGAAGATTATTTTAATTTATCTCCAGTTAAAAATAGAGCTTGTGAGAAACAGGAACAGAGCTGAAAGCAGCCTCTCCCCACTGTCTTTTTTTCCAGGCTCAATTTCACTCTCAGCTCCTCAATGTCCTTCCTCCCTCCTGAGCCATGCAAGAGAATGGGAATGGGGGGAGTGTTTAGTTCATATCCTATATCTGCCACTCCTTCCTTCTCGTTCTCTTCCCCATTCCAGCATGAAGTCCCACCCATGCTGGTATGCAATCCTTCATGCACTTCTGCAATGTGGCTCAGTGGAGACTGCAGCTCTTCAAAGCTGCCCTCCAAGTCCCTTATGGGCTAAATGCATTGCCAGAAATACTGATCTAGTGTGGGCTCCTCCCCAGAGGTCACAGCTCCTACCAAGGGCCTTCTCCAGTGTGCTCCAGCTTCCTTCAAGGCTCTTCAGTCTGCATCCTCATGGACCCCATGTGCTGTGGGGGAGTCATCTTCCCTTACCATGATCTGTAGCACAGGCTGCAGAGGAATATCTGCTCCAGTGCCTCCAACAAACACCTCCTCCCCCCTCCTTTTCTCAGTTACCTTCGTATCTGCAGAGATGTTTCTCTTACATTTTTTCTTATTCCTCTCTCCCACAGATGCTGTGGAGTGTGTTTTACCCTCTGTTATGTATGCTATTGACAAGGTGCCACCAGTACCTCTGATGGGCTTTGCTTTGTGCAGCAATGAGTTTATTATGTAGACAGCTGGAACTGGCTCTGTTCAATATAGGAGCAGCTTTTGGTGACTTTTCACAAAGAGCACCTCTGAATCCCTGTTTCAAAAACCTCACCATGTGCACAAAACACAGTAGGGAATGCTCCTATTGCTTGCAGTGGATCTGTCAGAGGCTTTGGGTAGACATGCCCTAAGCAAACAGTCTTTTTTCCTCCTCCAGTTCCCATGATTTGTGTGCAAGCTGGCTTCAGCAATTTGCACAGTATGAGCTTAGTCCCAGCTTGATACATACAGGCCACAGCAGCTCTGCTAAACAACTTGAACACCCTTTGTTGGGCTCTCTGGGCTCTAAGAGTTTATTACAATCAAGCACAAATATCTCTGCAAGGAGAACCAGGACTCTGCACTGATTGTGGTTTATGCTCAGAGGCACAAAGATGTGAAAACTTGTGTGTCAGGTAGCCTTTGTTGCTTTCTAGGGGAGAGAGAGGGAGAAATAAGTGGTTTTAGTACTACATTTACTTTATGCCTTTTTTATTTAATTTTCCATTTTCACTGATAGTGTTGGCTTAGCTTAATTAAATGCTTTCTAGAATCAGCTCTGCTGAAAGTGTCTACAGGTAGAAAAGCCAGGCATGGCTTCTACCATGGCTACACAAGGTACCCTGTTGTATTTCTGGAGAAGAAGAGGGCTTGAGGGTGTCTGGGACACCACAAGGAAATAAAGAATACCCTGGAGCAGTGAGCAGCTGCAGTGCTGCCAACAGCATTCAGGTAAGCTCAGAGCTCCTTTTGAACACAGAAACATGGAAAGGAGGATTCCTTCTGCTCCTCTCCAGCTGCACGTCAGCTCCAACTGAGGCAGCTGCTCATAGCCCTACCTTTCCAAGTTTGCTTTTCATTGTGTAGAATTTAGCAGAACCAGATGTGACACAGGTCTCTTTTGTGCTATTCCCTAATTAAGAGGAAAGTATTTTGAATGATGAAAGTCTGTCTGAACCTCTGGAAGATCACTGCTCTTTATTTCAGAATAAAACCTTCCCAAATAACTGGTGAAATCACACAGAGGTATTCAAAACACTTTTTGGTTCTAATTTTTTTTAAAACAAAATACTTACATTAGTAGATGAACTACATAGGGTATACTTTAAATTACTTGTTAACTTCCTGACAGTGGTTGTGAGTATGAGCCATTGTATCAACACATAAACTTGGATAAAATAGCAAGACTTCTTTTAGAAGGGCATATCTCAGTGCTTCTTCTTCTGTGAAGAAATAACATTCTCCTGTGGCTGGGAGATGATTTAGTGAAGCATCATATTAGCAGAACCATCCTGACCAGCTGTGCTGGGGCTTAACAAAAGGCAACTTATTTACAGAATAGCTGGGCTGCTTTTTTGCACTCAGCTCTGGTTTGGAAGGGCCTCTAAAATAATGCACAAGTTGACCTTTGTCTCCTGCATCATAAAGTTGTGATTCCTTCCCTGTGGTCAGATACCCTGGGGATCAAATGTCCTGATCTCCCTCTACATATGTCCCTACAGTGCTGAACCCATTACAAGGTGGACAACTAACTGAAAAACACTGTGATTATTACCAAAAATTCTCACCATAAATATATGGTCTCTATTAAAAATATTAGGTTTTACTTTCTTAGAAATATTCTTGTGTTAATGCACTGTGTCAAGCAAAACATCCCAAATGTCGTATTTTTTGTGAGCTCTCTAAATAAATGGAGGAATCAGTTGAAAAATGCTTTACAGCCTAGTTTTTTACTTTAGTACCATCTTCTCTTACTCTGTCATTCCAAGTGTTGCATCCTTCTTTTGAATACATGAAAGCTCAAATAGTTTATGCAACTCGAGATGTCACTGGGTCTCAGCCTCACTGCAGCACTCAGCCAGCAGCACTTCTCATGAAATTCTCATATAAGTGAGATACCCAAAGTACTCTCTAAGCAATTGAGTTCATGTGAAGTTCACTATTTATGTGTACTGTGGGAAGGGGAATATGATTGTTGGTTTATGCTAGTTATAAACAATTTCTGAGTTCTTGTAAATGAAATGTATATGAGGAATCAGTTTTATTATTACTGAGAAAAACCCTATCCTCATTATCTCTCTGTGGATCATTGTAGAAAAGTAGCCTGGCAAAACTGGCTGAATGAACTTATCCAATTAACCCCAGAATATTTTATTCCTTCGTTGTACTCTGCTATTGCATCTGACAGTTTTTCTGCTCCTCTGATCTAATTAAGAATTTTTGGCAAGCATCACAGTGTTATAAATTTTGAAAATGTGAACCAAACCTGGCTCACAGTGCTTACTTCAAATGAAGAGGAGAGCTGAACTTTCATTTACTTCTTGAACTGACAGATGAGTTTGCATGAGAAATGTCAAATTCTGTTTACCTTGTATACAAACATATACTTATTTATGTATTTCTATACACACATCACAATTCTTGATCATATTATAAATTCTTGTTTCTTCCTCGGAGTTTCTTTACTCTGTTTTTATTAATGAAGATAACATTTTCTGACATGAATAAAGACAACTGGCTTATCTGGCTTTCAAATCCAATGTCAGAACACAATATTTCAGTCTTCCACATGGTAAACTAGGGGTTTATGCCTGGGCTGTGTGAAGCTAAACAATTTTCTGGGTCAGAGGACAGCAGACAGGAGAATTGCAGCATTCATACCTTCTCTGAGAAAATCAAGTAGAAAAGAAAGTTTTAACATGTTCTGGGCTGCTTTCTACTCTTACATGGTGTTTTTAAGTTCAGTGGCATAAGAGGTTTGAGGTTTTCTTTATGGTACATATGAGTTTCTAATCTCCTCTATGCTTTCTAGAAAGAAATCTTAAATTTACGCACTAGATTGTGCCCCAAATGCTATCAGTTCCTCTGGCTGCTCCTTCTACAGCTCCATTCCTCACTTGACTCCTATAGCTTGTTTAGCAAGAGTAAAAAGAGTGAGGAGTTGCTGAAGATGCCTTTTCAGCTGAGGTAGACCCCAGCTCAGCCCCAGCTGCTGGAGGTTTCCCATGCTGGCTCCAGGCTTCTGGCGGATGAAGGTCAGGGGTGCAGGTCCAACCCAGCACTGTGGGTGTCTCTCCCTGGTGCCTCTTGGCCCCATGTAATGCCCCCACCTGCTGGAGCCCACCCTGGGACTGCAGATGAGCCCTAGCAGCCCCTGGTTTCATGTGTCTCCCAGCTCTATGGGGACTTAGAGCAGGTGAAGCACCTGCAGAGCTGTGGTAGAGACATATAGCCCAGTCTTTACCACTCTCGCTGGCCCCAGCTGCAGCTGGAGACTGGCTGGCACCCAGCAGGACTTTGATGACTGGCTTTGGCAGAAAACCAGGCTCCTTATCCTCCTTTTATCCTGAAATTCATTTGAGGCAGAAAACATTTTTATGTGATGCAGCACCAACACATTGTTAAGGTTTATCAAACACTAATATTATTCTCCTGCTACTATTTAACTGTCACTGGGTTCTAAAAATTTTTTAGTAAGGTACTCAGTGAAGCTGTTTCTGATGTGCTATAATGACTTGGAGTATGTTTAGGTTACCTGTCCTCTGGTTTTTGTTAATTTGAGTTGCTGTACTCTCATGTTTGGCTGTACAAATCAATGGCTATAAAAAATTTAGCTACAGGTTACAGCAATGTGAAAAACAGCCCCCCTGTTGTTTTCCTGGATCCCAGTCCCTAAGATAGTACAGAAAAAGACTGATCTGCTGTGTGATGATTAGGGAAGTATTTAGCCCCTGAGACGTGGAGTTGGGCAGTCTCTAGTATTATTCCAGAGCCTCTGCAAGTTGTTTTACAGCCATCTTTCAGTAAGTGAAAGCCTTTGATCTCTGTAGCAAGTACATTTAATAAGCTGCTACTTCTCCATGAAAATACATTCATTATTTTGACACAAAGAGGAGACTTCCCCAAGAGATTTAGTGTGTGTTTCAGTGGAAAACATGCATTTGTCAATCTCTGTTATGCAATAAAGAAATTGGCATGAAGTCACATCTACTGCCACAAAAGAAAAAGGATATTTTTGTTGAGAAATGGCACAGAGATCTGTTACTGATGGTGTTAATGAGAATAGATTGTAATTATATAGATTGTAATTAATGTATAGCCATGTACAATAATTTTTGTGCTGTCAGCAGTATGGAGGAGACCTTCCACGAATTTCCAATGACACCAGCTTCTAATTAATAGTGGCCTCAGAGAAAGCTCCAGACGTTCATCACCAAGAAAGATAAACACTGTTAATTGACATACTCAAAAGCACTTAGCATTACTGTAACACTAGTCTATTATGAATCTTATTGGTTTTTTAATAATGATTTCAGTATAAAAAGTTTAGGGCCAACGGCAAATGTTAAAAGAATACAATTATAAGCTATTTTTATGAAATATATTCTTTTCAAACAAGAAATAGGGATGACTTCAAGCACCTCTGTACAAGCAGAGTTCTATTCTTTTAGAAGACTATTCCCTTTAAAAAAAATCAATCATAAGGAGCCATCTGCTTTTTAATAATTGTATTTTCTTAAATGTCTTCAGTTATCTATATTCTGAACAAAAAAATCAAATTAATTTTTGGACTGAAACGTTCATATTTTTGATATAAAAGTACACCCCAAGTTTAGTGCTGTAATCAGTATTTGAAGTGCTCCAAGTACTTAGGAACTTATTTTTATATCTATGAAAGATAGTCAGATATTAAATTTGAAGTGAAAAACTACAGAACAGACAGATTAGGTTATGGCAACCTTTACTCCATCTGCTTTCATCCAAAGTTTGCTAGACCTAAAAGTGAACTTCCCTGCATTTTATAAATAGTTGCTGTCTTAAAAACTGTCGATTCTCTGCTGTGAAACGTTCAGTTATGGTTAGAAGGAAAAGTTACACTTTAACCTTACAATATGATTGTTTAAAGCGGGGAAGAGGAGATTTCTTCTGCATTTTGCAGTAGCTGTTTCATTACAAATTCAAAGGCCAGGAGTCAATTAGCAGAATTCATTAGAATATTCTGGTTTGCATAGAGCAAGCCTGAGATCAAGGGCAGTGATATGGTTAAGCAGTGATATGGTATCATACTTTATTCTCCTCAGAATGTCAGTCAGAAGAATTTTCAGTGTCAGACAGAAAACCTGTGTATTGGTGAAAAGTAGAATACAGTATAGAGACTGTGTGGGAGGAGTGGCTAATTCACCAGAAGTTTGTGCTTCTATCCAGAGGGACCTCTGCAAGCAAAGTCCTGCACCTGGGGAGAAAAACACCCAGGCAACAGCGTGTACTGGGGGCCACAAAGCTGGAAAGCAGGTTGGTATGAAGGCACCATGTGGGCTTGTTGGAAACCAAGCAGAGGCCAAGGCAGCAATGTGCCCTTGCAGCAGAAGGTGAGGGGTGTCCCCGGCTGCATTAGGAAAAGCATTGCCAGCGGGTCACGGGAGTTGATCATTCCTTTCCCTTTTTGCTCAGCACTGGTGAGACCACACCTGTTGTGTCCAGCTCTGGCCTCCACACAAGAGAGACATGGACATGCAGGAGAGAGTCCGACAAAGTGACAGATGATTAAGGGACTGGAGCATCTCTCATACTAGAAAAGGCTGAGACCTGGAACTGCTTAGCCAGGAGAAGAGAAGGCTCAGGGAAACACCTGAAAGGAGCAAAATGGATGGAGAGAGGCTCTTTTCAGTTCCCAGTGCCAGGACCAGAAACACAAGCAGAAACTCAGAAGGGTTTCCTCTGAACATCAGGAAACACTTCCTCACTATGGGCTGACTGAGCACTGGAACAGGTTACCCAGGGAGTTTGTGGACTCTCCAGCCTTGGAGATATTCAAAAACCATCTGGATACAGTCCTGGGCAAATGGCTCTAACTGGCCTTGCTTGAGCTGAGGGAATTGGACCAGGTGATGCCCAGAGGTCCAAGTTCAATCACTCTGTAATTTTTATGGAGATGATGGTGAAGGGTTTCACACAAGACATACACTGGGTCCAAGCCATTGGGAACTGGCTGTGGAAAACCTCAGTAATCCTACCCAGGTAGCAATTAGTCCCAGCACTCAGGGCAGACTGACCAAGCAGGGTGTTTCAAAGCTGCTGTGTCACAGCGTGGGACCTACACCCTAAGAGATATTATAGTGAAAAGAATAAGGCACTCCTTTTTTTCTCATCTAAGCTATCATACCTACCCAGTGCTCCTGCAAGCATGAGGCCTATTCCTGCATCACGTACACAGGAAGATTCATCTTTATTAAACACCTCTACAAAGTGCAGTGCCTTTGAGTTAGATATCAAGGCTCCTCCTGTAATTAACAGAAAGAGGTAAACTCCCAGAGAAAGCCCTTGATCTGTCCCTAGATTGTTGTTTGCATCAGATAGGACATATTTGGACTACTGCATTGAAGATTTAAGGAAAATAGACTAGATTGTACTCTCCAGGTGTCCAGCCAGCAGTGCCTTACTTCCCAAATGTGCAAGCACAGCTGTGTCTTTGGCAGCCCTAAATTATCTTCCACTGATTCGTTCTGGGTCAGTACAGCTTAACATTTTAAGACAGGCTTAGAGTATCTTTTCTAGATATGTCACTGTTTTTTTAAACTTTTGTTCCAAACAGAACTCTTCATTGTGGAGCAAAACATTTATAACTTGATAAATACACAAACTGTTCAGTTTAAAGCTGTGTAAATCATATTGGCTTTAGTTAAGTTTATTCCATCTGCTTTTATCATCTGTTGTTACACTATTTTATAATTCCCCCATAATATTAAAATGTCAGTGAATCAAAAAAAGAAATACATCTATGTGCCTCTAGTAGCTAATGGCATTACATTCAGAAAGTAAACCAAGTCATATAATTAATTATATTTCATCACCATAGATGCTTGTAATTAATGCATATTTGCATAATCACGTAATGAGATCTATATGATGCATGCTTTATAGGAATCTGGATGCACAAATTTCTATCTCAGAATTGTAACCATTTGCAAAGCTGTTGTTGTAGTTTCTTTTTTCTCATTGAAGAAATATGAAGATTAAATGAATGATCTGGTCTTGTCTCAGACCTTTTCTGTGACTTATCCATAGAAATTGCTTTCCATGCACATTAATTACATATCAAGAAATTGCCAATTATAAAAAAATTATCAGATGGTGAATCTATCATATAGATTAGGAAAACATAAAATGGAATTTCACAGTGTTTCCCAGTTTTTATTAACCAGCTTATCTGTTTTTAACCTTTTTCAGTAATTGAAGAGAGGATTCTTGTAGATCAAGTTTATGGGAACAAATGAATGTATTTTGAATCTACAGACATCTGCCCTTGATAAAAATGATTTTTTATTAACTTATTGAAGCATTTTATTGAATTTAACATTCAATCCACTGTTCTTAATTACATCTCTTTCCAGACAAGATGAACTAATCTGGGTAGTTGGGTAATATTCAAATAAATGTAACCATTTTATGATATTTTTTTTCCCCAGATACTCTTTGTCATGATTCAACCTGAAAAAAATGTATTTTCAAAGCAGTGTTTAGAAGATACAAAACATGCTCAGCTTTTAGACACATTTTATACAGCCAGAACTTGTTTAAATCACTATTATGATCTTTATTCAACAATGTATACAAAGAAAAGATCTATGGGGACCCGTGTGGTGACTGTGGATGAAAAGCATTGCAGCCAGGAGAAGAAAGGATGACAGTAGCCCTTGAATTTACAAAGGTTGACATTATGTATTAATGACAAATCTCTTCTAAACTGCAAGAGAATGTAAACAACACGAGAGCTGGACTGGGATGTTAACACAGGTCTCTGTGCTTGGCTCCACTGTCCATGTGCTTCAGAGGAGATTTATTACAGCAGCCAGGGACTACACGGGTTGGCCCTGTTACCTTATGGCTTTGAACATCAATTTTGTTCTCAACCACTCTACTTCTGAAGGTCTTTTGAGTTTTGTTTCAAACACTGCTTAGAGTTTTTTATTTCTTTGCACTCAGAGGTTTCATTTTTGACCTGATACACGATCCAAGCCAGTGGTATTTATAACCCTTTTTTGCTGAAACAATGGCACAAAAACAGAAGATAGGAGTTTTTGAGAGGGGTTACAGATTGCTGGCGTGACAGCAATGGGTGTCCCTGCCCTTAGATGTGCATAACACCAGAAGGAAACAAACCACATGAACTTCAAAAGCTTCAAAAGTTATTTGAATGGTTTAGATTACAAAACAAGATATAAAAACTCTTTTGCTCACTCATAATGCGTATTTTGATTTTCTTCACCAAGGGCATAATCCAAATAGAATTCACAATTTTACCAATTTCCTTAAGCATAGCTAATATAATAAAGGATAATTAAAATAACTGCAAAATTTGATTTTCTTAAATCTCTCATGCATTACTCAATTATTACTTACATCTCATTTCAGTCCTGCAAGCTACTGGAGTCAGGTTGTTTACATTGCCACTCCATCTCACACTCTGTCTTGTGTAACATTTCAGAGGCAAATCATAAAAAGTGTTTGTGCTCTTAAAGGTCCTTAAAATATTTCTCTTAGAATCAATGGACTGCTACCAGCTGACATGAAGAGCAGATAGTATGAATCCTAACTTGGGTCAAGGCAAAACCTTAATTATGGGGTTAGGCAAGAGTTCTAATAGTGACATTTTAACCCACTTTTAATTTGTATTATGGTGATACATAGCTAAACATGTTACTGTGGGGAAAGCTGTGCAAACATTTATTAAAAACAGAACAAGACAGGAAAATTTTGAGGAGGAAATATTCAAATTTATTTGGAAATAGAGTGGAGATAAATTCACATGAGAAAATGTACTATTTCTTTTTTTTTGTTTGTTTGTTTGGCTGTTCTATCTCCAGGCTGTTAGAGGGTTACTTCCTGGCAAAATAAAAAAGCAACAGACATCAAATCCCTCAGCGAAATATCAGACAACTGAACCACTGAAGATTCTGGGGACTTAATACACAAATCTGTCAAGACCTGTACTCACAGCCTAGCAGACTCATCTTTCTTTGGCACCTTTTTGATAAGCTACCAGACCCACATTTATTTAACCCTGACACAATCACAGTTGGAAGCCCATTTTACACATGGAGAAATTAGTCAAGCAATAACTCTGCTAAAATTCAAAAAGCTTTGGGCTAAGATGGGTACAACTCTGATTTTTGTATGGCAGCCAGCCCTCTTCTCATGGTATCATGCATTTCTCAAATTCCTGCACCTTCAGTTCCATTTCTCATAATATCTTTTATTTAAAGCAAAGCAATACAGATTTCATAGCTAATATTCATATCTAGCATTTCTCATCCCTAGATGTAAAGGCAATTTATGGAGTAGATAATTATCATCCTCCTTTGTGATAAATCTGGGAGGCAGTTAGCATCATGAGCTTTTAAAGAAATTAAGCTGCCTGTGGGAGAGAACTAAGTCATATTATAAGATAACAACAGGTTGACAGGTAAGAAACAAAGAGAAGGAATGAATGTTTGGGCTTCACAATGGAGGAAAGCCATCGATCACTGGGATCTTTGCAGTGTCTGTTAGAGTATACAGAAATGCAAAAGGATGGAGAACAAGGAAACTAATGGTGATGTGAGATTATTCAGGGTAATAAAAATGAAAGCTGATTGCAAAGAGCTGGGGAAAAATGTCATGGTATTAAACAGGCAATAGGATGATAGATTACATTCTATATAATAAATATAAAGTAACGCACAAGCGGAAAAACAGTCCGAGACAATGGATCCTAAATTACCTATTTCCATGCAGGGAAGAGAACTCGTGGTTATAATAACAGGTATTTTCAAACATTGGTACAATTCTCAATAGTGGATAAAACCCCCTACTGTGTATTGCAGCAATTACTGGGAAAAAATAGAAAACAGCAGAAAAAAAATTCACAAGCCATTAGTCCACATTGTGAATATGTCCTGAAATTTGATCTAGAACTGATCATCTTCACCTGAGGCAGAACTTAGTGGTAATACAAACAGTTCAGAGAGGAGAAAGAAGGTCAAAGGTTTGGAACCTTTCTTTTGGAGCAATGAAACTAATCAGGTAGCTGTAATGGGAATTCACAATAATACAGATTACAAGGGTAAGTGAAGATGGAGTAGCAGTAGCAGCTGTTCATTGTTTCTTGATATCTGAAAAAAAATAGAAGTCAGAATTAAATGAGAGATGTTATGTTCAAAGTAATCAACAGGAGGCATTTTTTCACACTGCTTCTGTTTAACTTCTGCCTTGAGATGTGGTATCACAGAATGGACTTGAGAAACGTATGGAATGAACTTCCTTCAACAGCTATTAAGAAACAAGAAAGCACAGCTGACTCAGAAGTCCCCTATAGGTCCCTGGAATCTGAGAGAACTTCTGCTCTTACAATGCCAGTCAATCCTGGCCACTGTCCCAACAGATGGACCCTTGCTCTCTTCCAGTGAACTTCCTTCAAGGCCTTGAGCTTCCCAGGAGGGCAGTGGTTTACACCAACAAGCAGAAGCTTCTCTTTGTAATTCAGAACTGGCAATGCAAACCTTTGCAGTGCCTCTTGCAGCCAGGAGGGAGACACACTGATTCTGAAAACACTGATAATTCATCTCAGCTGCCAGGGTCTGCAAAGGGGGGGCTTGTACACCTTGCTGTCTCATGAACTTTAATTTTGCAAAAAGCCAACATAAGTAATATATAAAATATATAATATAACATATTATCATACAATGTAGTACAATACAATGCAATATAATATATACTTTTTAAAGTTATACTTTATACTATCTATCATATATTATAAAATTTTATTTTATATATATTATTCTCCTCAGTCAAAGAGCAGAAAGGCTTATGGGTAAGTAGTTTCCCAAATTTTCTTGACCAAAGACAAAAAGTTAAAACTGGTTATACAGTCCCAGAAGTTTATCCCCTCAAGACCCTCCCCCAAAACACCACAAACCCAATAAAACAGAATAGGAAACTCTCCCCACAAACCGAAAACAATGACCAAAAGCAATTTTAGATTTTGTGAGGCATTCCTTTTTTAGTTCTGTGGCATTGGCAAATGAACTGCTGTAATGTATTCCCTTGCTCCCTCTCCTGACATGATAGTTTATCCTTCTCAATTTTCTGAAACTAAAATTCCTCAAATTTTACTTTTTGTAATTATTCTCTTCCCTAAGCATTTACTTTTGATAATGCTATGTTTTCTTACAGCCCTTCATCACTTATGACTAGAGGAGCTTACAAGTTTTTTCATTCTTTTGCTCTTTGGAGTTGGATTTCTTTCTCCAACACCTATGTCTAAGTAAACAAAGCCCCTTCTGTCAGACTGTAGAAGTGATGAAGCACAAATCTTTATTTGTATTTCAGACATTCAAGGTTGATCAGTTTGTGCATGTAACAGCATCTTGGACCTTGAAAGAGGGTATGTCCCAAACAAGTAAAAATCATCATATGGACACTTTACCAAAACAAGAGCTGAGAGCTGGTCATTAATTCTTCAGGAGTAACATATGAAATACTAATAATACAACTGATGGGGATAAAAATCCCTCTTTTGCTTCTATATTTAATTGATTTTAATAATTTTAACCATTTTTATAGAAACTCACTTAAAAATTATGAAAGGCCTAGAAAATTAGGCAAGTTGGCTTGGTTGTGTCAGAGACAGGTGCTTATAATTCTTTTTTCTTTTTGTATCTTGTTTCAGGGTCTCATTCTGAGTGAAGCTTGAACCTTACTCTCAAATTCATGAGAACTTGTTTTTAATTGAAAAAGAAAATTTTTTCCCCCTTTAATGGTAGGTATCCAGTCAGCCTGGTTGTAGCTTGAGCTATGTCCTCAAAAAGATGCAGATGATGATCAAGTGCATGATTTGAGGAAAATTTTGAATACTTCACTATCCAAATAACCTAAATTTCAAAATTTTTACAGGGTAAAGTGACCTCAGCAATAAATGGTATCGAGAAAGTGTGCAGGCACAATGGAGGATGGAAATTTTGGCTGTAAAAACACAGCTTATTCTGTATTTGTCTTTAAGGGAATCTGATTTTCCTTTTCTATATTTTCAACCCCTTTAGGGTTTTTTGGACCCTTTCACATTTACTGCAAGCTTTGTAATGATAACTTCTTTCAGTTGTTCCCACAAACCTCAATATCAAGATCAAGGACTGTTCTTACATTAGTTTTGGGTTTTTTTCCTTTTTTTTTAGCATATTCAAGGCCCTCATAATCTCTACACCTCTGTTTTTACCAGTCTGTCTCTCAGAACTTCTTCCAGAAATGCCTTCCTCTCTAAGTAGTTCAGTGTCTTACACTAGAAAACGTGCTCTGCAAAAATGATTTTTCAGTATTATCTCCTTCAGCTGGAAAGTTCGTAATCTATCAAGTGTGTCCAGCTGCTTTAGGAAGTAGCAGATGCATTCCTGATGCAATATACTACAGTCATTGCTAAAACCAAAAATTATAAAATAATTGAAAGCATATGAAGACACTAGAATTTCCTCTACCTCACGAAAATTTTATTTGTCCTTTTTATTGCACTGCTCTGCAAGGATACACATTAATTTTGCTGACAGATAAAAGACTTATATTTTCCTTGTATGTATTGCAGACAGCACATCAGATAAGTGAGATAGGAGAGAACCATTAATTACAGCAAAATAAGAGATTTATGGGGTGATTTTTAATAAATTGTCAGACTATTTGCAATTAAAAGAGCAGATCCCCTAAGTGCTGCCTGCTTATGTTAGTCAACTATACCAGTTGCTACAACAACACGTAAAATGTCTGAGAGTTAATTTGTTGTATAATCTCCTCATATGCAATCTACCAGAGCCTTTTCCTCTTTTTTTCCTCCTTAGTAAGAACACTGTGGTCTAAGCTTCAGAGTTAAACCACTGGAGTTAAACAAGTGTCAGAGAAAGAGGGAAAATAAGATTTGTTGAATTAGACTTTAGACACAGTCATGATCAAACAGGGACATGAAGGCAAAATTCAAACTGAACTTTCAAACTGCAGGCAGGATTTTATCCAAACAACAACCATTAAAGCCGACACAAATCACAGAACTCAAATAATGCAATGGGCTCTGAGGGTCAGATTCAAGCCTGTGCTGAAATCCACCCACCTGAGGGACATAAAGGGACCTTGAAGTAGCCTTTAATGGGCAGCAGGAGGATTGGCCTAGGATGGAGAAATCTGCAGCTGGCATAAAACTGATGCTGCTATCTCTTCATCAGTCCCTCTGGCCCACAACATATAAGAGGCATGTCAAGGACAAAAGGGAGAGCAGCCAGAATATATTGTGTACTGCCAGTCTAATGGGAATTTTTGATACCAGGCACTAAAGAAGCACAGATGAGTGTTATGATGGAAGTTCTCTCCTTACCTATATTTCTTCCCTTTAAGAAATACCTCAGTTTCCAAAATGGCTCCTACAGCTAGCTGGGGAGAACTACTTTAAGGGTTTAGTGCAGGAGGAGAAGCATTACCAGAAACCTTAAAAGCTAAATAATAGAAGTTTATAGCTGTTAAAAAACAACAACTTGTAACCTTGCAGAGATTTTTCACTATATAAAAGTCAAGCTCATTTTTGTTTCTGCTATGACTGTTATCCAGCTGATCATTCAGAAAAATTAATGAGTCTACTGCTAGCTAGTAACAGAGGTTTCTAGCAAAGTGAGTTTGGCTGCAGCTGGCCTGGTGGAGGGGGTCAGGACAGGCTGGATAATTTTGCTCTGTGTAGAGTCAATTGGGAGTTCATTTTTCATTCCTCTGAAAGCACTCTGAGGTCAAACAGCGGATCTGAAGTCCTGAGTTTATTAGTGCTCTTAGGTCTTCTGACAAGACAGACTGGATTCAGATCAAGTGCGAGCCTTTGATTGTATTTCTGTCAAGTTAACCATCACACATCATGGTGTTTGTGTCAGCTGGCTGCATGGAGATGGATGATATCTGATATGGCATGAAATGAGATATATTTGGATAAAATAAACTTGCCCACCACAAATCTCTGTGTTAAAGCTATCTTTTGAAAAAATTTAACTCATTTTTACTGGGAGAAAGTGACTTTATCACTTTCACTAAGGTGACTGTATGTACTCTGTGTCTCTAGGCAGCCTAAAACTAGAAATACCATCTCCAGGAACCTTAAATTAAAGGTCCCTTCCCACCTAGAAAGACCTGGCCTGCAGGGTCATAAAGATTGCAAGTGCATATCAGTGGATATGATAACCTTAGTCTTTCACCAGCAGAAAAGCCAATGGATACATTTCCTCCTTTAGTTCACCCAAGGCACTCTATTATGGCAGTGCAACCACCTGAGTGTTGGACTGTATCCACGTTCATTAAAATATAGAAAAAACTCTATTTTCTCTCTGATGCAGCACAAACAGCAGCATCATCATCTAAACGAGGCAGATAAATCTGCACAAGAATAGGAATGGTTAGGCAGACTAGGTGAAGGTGAAAACCTTAGACTGGTTTTGCCACTAAATAAAACATAGTTTGAACTATTCCCTGAGGCAATCAAGTGTATAGAAGCTTGCTTTGTCTCAGAAAGTAATAATAAGAAAAAGAAAAAAAATGCTATGCTCTTTTTAAGACATTGCAAAAAAATAGACAGGTCAGTAGCCAGAATCAGAGATTTTGATGGCCCAATTATGTTCCCTTAGTGTGCAAAGAGAGGTAGGTGGAGGTAGAACACACAGACATTGCTGCTTGAGGGTCTTCTGCTTACACAGAGGAGAGAACACAGAGGGATTCACAGTTCTAAAAGTAAACAATAAGTCTGTGGAAAATATTTTATTTGCTTAGAATGAGACTGCTGCTGTGTCTTCCTTAGGGAGCTAGCCATGGTTCTGCAGCATACCTTCATGCAGAGCACATCCACATAAATCATCCCACCCTGAGTCACTTGAGAGGAAAAGAGAGAGGACGAGTATCCTGTGGACAGGTTTCCATCTCTTCATTGAATGTAGAGGAAGCCTAAATTAATAGCTAAGACTAAGATGTAAATGTTGCACATGTAGCTTTGGCCGACTTATGAAAGTTAGAAAAGATAATTACTGCTCTTAACACTTTCTCGTTATCTCCTTTTTGTTATATAATAATTTCATTGTGTCTTTTTTCCCCTTTAAATCAAAGCACTGGAATTTGCTTGTGATTACAACTATATGTGCTCTACACAAAGATACATGCAGAATATACAGCTCCTCAGAGCCTTTCCAGACCAGTTCTCCTGGGATGATGAGTCCTGAAAGCCTCTGTGAGCAGGGAAGAGACCTTCAAGGAGGGAACAGGCCATAGTGAATATTTGCAATGTGTAATTTGATTCAAGTGGTTATGCTGTTGCCTAAAATGAAAGTCCTGAAAGTTTTATTGAGAAGTTAAAACCAACAAATACTGTGTCTGCCTGCTCAGTGTGCAGGCCCTCTGTGTATAATTCCTCTTTCTATGCACAATCCCAGGTCTGCAGCTCCCTCAATGATGCTTCACTGACCAGTGCTAATACAACGTTGTCATTAAAACAATTTTCACTTTCATTTCATTAGACCAGTTAGTTTCTCATAAAATTATTTTCTGATGGATATTAGAGTGGTGGTTATCAATTTATTGCTTTTTAGCAAATTATTTAAAGTTTGAAGGATAAACAAATCTACTTTGATTTTAAAATTCTCTGTATTTGAAAGATAAGTTCTTGCATTTCTTTCTTTCTTTTTATTTTTAATGAAAATGGTTTTGTAGATAGGATATTTTTGAATTCAGAAAAGTTTTCCAGGAAATAGAAACAGAAAGAATAATGGAACTTCCTTTTCTTGTGAATTGCTATGAAAAATGAGGGAAGATTTCTATTCAAGCCAGTTTTAATATCTACAATTTGTTGGAAGTATAGAAAAGTTGATTGTAAGAGGATATTTTTACAATATCCCCTCTTTCCATGACACCTTTCTAGTGATGTAAAAAAATTTGTAAATTTTAATTATTATGATCATTATCACATAAAGTAACTTATATGTTGTCTAAAAAATATGAATACTTACATTTCCAGGTAAGAAAATATAGGGCAACTCATTCTGCAGAGCACCTTCTAAACAATTGGAGCTCTGCTGCCTCTTCAATATGAGTAGCACCAAGTAAGGAAGGATGATCCACAAAGTAAAAAAAAAAGTATGGCAATTTCTTCAGAAATCTGAATATACCCCAGAGATCTTATCTCTACTGCAACATATCAATACCTCTTTCAGAAAAAGGTTACAATTTCCTTTGCTTCCTTCTTCAGCACTGTGACAACTTTTGTTCCCCCTTGATGTCAATCAACAGGCTCACTTCAGATCCCATTAGAAAATCAATTCTGTTAGCGAATTGAATCAAAAGAAGTCATAATTCCAGTATTTTTCCTCTTCAGTGAAGATATAAATGAGAAATTCTTTCTGTCCATCATATGTTGGAGATAAAAACTAAAGAACAGTGTTGCAAGCTGCCACATCCGTAGGCTGAATTCAGTTTGCTGCTACTGCAAGCTTTGGGCTATTCCACTGCTTCCAGCTTTCCTTCTGTGCAAATGAGCTGCAGGGCCAGGTTCAATGTGTTACACAAGTGCAGATGTGGAATTACTCCAGACTTCTGGTTTTCCATCACACTTTCTGCCCATTACAGCAATAACGAAGCACTCACTGGCAGTAGAATTTTAATGTGTTTAATGAAACATGGAAATCAATAACAAGAACTTCAGAACTTCTTCTGCCAATAGATTTCTTACTGATTCCTGGGGCTTGTAACATGTCTTGCACTTCTAATGGCTTATTTTGGTTGATGGTTACAGAACACATTAAGTTCCCATTCTTATCTGCATGCCCTGAAATAATTTCCAAGATGCCATTGATTCTCATCTGTTATGCTTTATTGAAAGTTCTGAAGTAATTCTATCCCTCTCTTCCTCAGTACTTATTAAGAAAACACAGTTATTTTCATGATAAAGTACAATATGCAATTAAATTTGACTAGTTTAAAGAATTAATGTGTTTTTAATGTCAATTCAAAGAGCTCTTGTTATATTGTCAACAATGGTAGCGGTGTAGCAAATTTATTTACTAAAGAATTTGATTAATTATTTTCTTGGAGGTTAATTCTGCTCTCAGCATTTTGTCATGATCGCCCGTCTAGCAATATTTTTGAACAAAAGCATATACTTTGTAATTTGCAGAAATGTGATCCTTTCCTAGGTTGGAAATCGCTCTAGTTTCACAGTAACCTGGTGCACCCTAGATAAGAAACTGCACAGAACATTATTTGCACAGGAGAATTTATATTGGTTAAAAGGTACAGCAGTGGCCAAACTCCTTCCTAGACAAGATCTTAGCAGAGAATCTGCTGCTGTGTATGCCCAGAAATTCCTTATTATGATGTAACTCCAGCTTCCCTCCAAGGTCTCTTGCCCCTCTATAACATGTTCATTGTCCTGTAATCTTTGAAATATCCCTCACTATTTAAAATCTCCCACATTTCAGTATTAGGATGTCATGATCCAAAGTCATCAAAGGTTTTGGTAGTGCCCTTTCATCTGCCTTTGCTATTTTCCCTTCTTTATACGTAGACTTCTTTTTCCCTCAGTGTGCTACCAACTGGATTCCTGAGTCCGATTAAGCAAAATATTCTCATTTTCTCCTTTCCCCATTGCCAGGAAAAATAAAGTATAAAAGCTGTGACCCCAAGCACAGAGCAGAAGTACTCATTGCCTGAGGAAAAGGAGAGACTGGAGGGGAAGCTTGGGAGGAACTAGGCAGTAAGCAAAGGGGTACATCTGTACGAAAAGAATTCTGCTTTATTGCCCTTCACAAGAAAAAAGAAGACAGGCAGGCAAGACAGATCGGAGCATTTTCCTTGTGGAGTGACCAGAAAGCCTCCAGCCACTGTGAGAGCTCCACAGTGCTGGCAGCCCTGCACCGCCCACTGACCTCAGTGAAGCTCACTCAAGAAACTGCGTTGGGGACCAACACCCTTTGAAAGACATATGTGTCTCAGGCCAGCACATAATCCAAATTCCAAATCTGTATCCATAAAACATATCCAGACAAAAGCACTGGTTTTGCCAACATAAACTTTGAATGAGTAAAGCTGCTATTATTTGGACTACTACATCCAGTCATGCGGAGAGCACAGCAAAGCTCTCACTCTTCTTCTAGTAGCTCTAGGATTTGTAAGGCAAATAGTGAACTTTTACTGGAAGAAACTCATTTGAGTTTCATGAATTTCCTACCCTCAAAATCCAATTTCAGTGGTTTCTTACATGTTAAGAATAGTCACTTCTGTCTCTGCTGATACTTTTGGCTTCATTACCCTGGCAAGGGCTGTCTGCAAGGAGGAATATATGAGATAAAGTGGTGGTATGTAAAAGACTCACTTAATAATTTAGTGTAATTGCTAATTGATCTCATTATTCAATTAATGATGAAAGGCTTGTGAAATCTGACTTAATTTCCTGGCTCCCAGGAGCTAAATTGATAGGAATGTTTTTTATTGCCAAGAATCATCAATATTTACAGACTTGTATATTCACAAATATCTGAGAGGTTTTAGCCTCAGAACCCTTCTGCTCTATTGTTTTCTCTTTCATCTTCTTTCAAACACGGAGAGAGTGATTGATATTTGGTCTACAGAGACTAAAAATAAAATATGTATCACATTTAAGTCTCATTCTGGAAGTTAAATATAATTTTGGCTGTTAAAGTGCCCTTCAATGAAACAATAAAATTCTGTTCGTATCCTTGTGTGAAAACAAAATTCCACCACAAATATCATATTAGCTTGGTTGTTTTTCTCCTGTGTTGCAGTTCTTTCTGCAGTAAGTAGTACCTATATGCAGGCACACACATAGGCACTTTCAGTAATAAGCTTTCTCTTGTCCTTGTACACAATATACTTTTTAGATTTTTGAGTCAAGATTGAGCTCTTAAACCTCAATGCAAGCTGGATAAATAGACCATAAAAAATGTCATATGGACTAAAAGTCAAAATATATGAAGCATGTTTTAAGTAGGTTTAAATGAAGATAAATTACAGGAACACGTGTAAATTTTAGATGAGGGGGAAGTTGCAAAGGTGTTGCATCAGTTGTTGTCTTATTATTATTGCCTTTCACTCTTATTGCCACCAACTCAAAACTCCCAGTGACTGAACACTAGGAACGTTTTTTCTTAATTGTCATTGTCCCAGATAAGAAGAATCACTCTCAGCAATAAGCTGAGCTTACAATTATAGTTTTACAGCTTAATTGTTCTTTTCACCCCTGAACTCAAGGAATGACAACTGTATTTTTGGTGTACTTGAGTGAAATGACTTTTGTGGTAAGCAAGGAAGGAAATTCCCTGCAGAAGTGTCAGAAAATCAGCTACACTTTTGTTTTCCCTTGAGAAAGAAAATCTAATTGCTACAGGCATCATAAAGAGATGAAGAATAGAGAAGAGAGTTTGTAAATGCACTGAAAAGAATGATATCTGTGGGAATCCATTATGTGAATGTATTGATGAAGAGAAATGAATATCCATGAAAAAATCCATTGCATTTATCAGAATCCAACACAGCTTGAATCTAAGCTGTGACAGCTAGCAAAATACAGTAAAACTTCTCTGTTTTATGTAGGTAGATAAGAGTATAGGGGTCAGTTCAAAAGACCTTG
Source organism: Thryothorus ludovicianus (assembly GCA_013397245.1). NCBI lineage: Eukaryota > Metazoa > Chordata > Aves > Passeriformes > Certhiidae > Thryothorus > Thryothorus ludovicianus. The sequence goes on from VZTB01000696.1 coordinate 2,502,162, forward strand.
CAGTTACCCCAGGTAAGGACATATTTATGGGCAATTAATGGGAAGTAGCTGATGAAAACTACTGACTCCCAGCAAATTCTTACCACAAGGTACATGCAAAGTAATTTGAGGAAGATCATACAAGACAGCTGACCTCGCACACTGAACCAGTAAATACATGAATTACTTTCTACTGTGCTCCTTTGTCTCAAACATTTGTAAGCTACTCTTTAATAAGATCAGAACAAGACGAGCATGTTATGAGAGAGAAAAATGTGCTGAAACATTACTAACTTCTGCTGCTGAACTCCTCGATAACTGGGGTGCAGCAGAAACGAGTGAAAGGAGCAGCAGTGAGAGGAAAAGGCTGGGATGGAGTTCAGAAAAAGTTGCCTCAATAAAGCTTGTTTGTGAGCATAATGGGTGCTTAGGCTGTGAGCTGGTTACATCTGCAGCTGTCTCATGTTTGTGTTAGAGATCACTCAGAGTGAGCTCTCACTTAGAGCTTCTTCTGCAAGGGGAAAGATCACATTTTACCCTCATGCCTACAGAAATATCAAACCAAATTAATTTCTTTGTACATATGCTATTTGATGCTTAAGTTAAAATTAATTTCATATTATTTCAATTACCTTTTCACTATTTATAGACTTAAGTTCCCCACTGCCTTCTATTGTTTTGACTGTCAAATCAATTTATTTAAGGTTATATGTCAACTAGTAGTATAATCTGAATTACAGCAGAGCTCCATGGAAAATTTATTTTGCACAGTTGAGAAACAGAATTTGGCAGGATTTTTTCTTCCTACTATATAGAAAAAACATCAAAAGATTCTACCTAGAAAGCCCACATTTAGATAAATGGTGATTTAATCAGTTGAGAAATGTCTCAATGTGGGTCAGATCTTCACAATCAGCAAATTTTTAATATTAAGACACTGCAGAATTACCTCAAATCTCTTATAATTTTGGGTGTACCCGTTGTGTTGCGGCATTATCATTTCAGTGTATCTCCCCAGCAATAACCACTTACAGAATTTCACTGCATTACATTTTAAATTATATTTTTATTGAAAATATTGATAATATAAATGCATTTATATTGAAAATTCTGTTTCTAAGATCAGTGTGTAGCGTTACCACCCTTTGGAGTGAATGTAGTAAAAGTACATTGTCCTAGAACAAAACAGAGAGCAGCATTTGAGCCAAAACAAGGCAGCCTGAGCTGGCCTTGTGTTGGCTTGTTTTGAGAATTGATGGTGGTGCAGCTGGGGCAGCAGAGATCTGGGACTTGGGATCTCAGGCATTGTTTGCATCCTGCTGTGGAGTACTTGTTGCCCATGCCATGGTGCCCAAGTTAGTTTAGATTTACTGAGTGTGGTGATTCCCTCAGACCCCTGTGGGAGCACACACCTTGGGCAGCCGGCTTCCCTGGGTGGTTAGCAGGAAATGCAGAGATGACTGTACACGTTCTTCCTCTCCATTTCCCCTCCTGCATGCTCACAGGGTAGCAAAATAGGGACTTGACAGAAGTCAGGATTTAAGCCCTGTAAAGGTGGGAAGGCGCTGCTGCACCCCATCCCACCTGGGATCCTTATTTTTCACAGATACGAGGCTGAAACTCATGAAAACCCCAGAGCTGGTGCTTCACGCTGTCCTGATCCTAGATGTTTCTCATGTCTCCTTTTATCAGGTCACATATTTTGAGACAATGGATTTTCTAATTAAAGTTGACAGCTAAATTTAGAATAGTTAATTAGTGGAGGCACCAGACTCACAGCCTGGGCACAGGTTCAAGGTTTGGAGGACATTGGTGTAGTTTGATTACAATGTTCCCATCAGGCAATAATGCCTGCTGCTCTGGGCAGAAATATGAGAGAGAAATTGATTGTGAGGTTGGAAGTGTACTCTGAGCTGAAAGAGAAGGTGAATGATGTCCATAAGGACAGTAATCTTGTCAATAAGAACAATAATGTCTCCACTGAGTAACAAAGAAAGAAATGATCCTTGGAGCTGCCCAAAATTTCCTCAGTAGAGAGTGACATTTGGGTGTTAGGCGCTTCTGAAAATTGGGCTATTTCAGATTTTTATTTACTTTCTCAATAGAAACAAAATCCACTCATACAAATATATTATACAATTGACTGTATAATTTATTTCTATTATATATATAGTGATATTTTTTCTTTGTATTAACAAGTTCAACATTAAAGAAATTAATTCCCTATGGAGAATAAATTAAAACAAAAACTTCCATAAAAGACAAAACCAGATGGTGCCACATATAAAATGCCATCAATTTTTATGCATCTGTGTAAAAAGGTTGCGATGTTCCCAGATTTGATGTAAATTCTACCCATCAACCACATCAAAATATCACAACTGTACTAATGATTGCAACAAATGGCTTTCTACTCGCTAATCCAAACCCACCACACTTGCCTGAGGAACTGTGCACATTCATGTATTGCAGTAAGCCTGCAGTGGAACCTATTGCTCTTCACATCAAATGTAAACTTGTAAATTCATTACTTTATGTTTTCTACTTCTGTTGCCACTAAACTTCTTTCCTAATATCTGATTTATATTTGGGCAAAGAGGAAGAAGCCCTAATGACTACCCCTGGGTCTAGTTTAACAATGGATTTTTAAGAAAATTTTGCCTTTCACCTTTCAATTAATTTTTTTCAAATGCCATCTGTCACAGTCTGAACCTTAATCTATATTTGCTGTTTCTAAGTTCAGTGTTTTAATCACAGAAAAATAAAGATAATCTAATTAGCTTATATAGAAGAATGTACTGACACATTAAATATGTGGTCAAAGTCGATTCATGTAACTCCATATCAGAATTAGTATCTGAGCCTGAATTCCACTGAGCCCAGAACAGTGCCAGTGCTCAAAATCACATTCTGATACATCAAAACCAGGTGCTGATATATCTTGTCAGCTGTCCAGCCCCAAATTAGCACTGCTGGGTTGCCTCATATCATGAGAGTAGACACACAAGTGAAAGATACACGTGGGTGTAGAGTAAACAGTTAATGCCAACTTACTCCCAGAGGTAGAGCTTGTTAAAGAAAATAATAGCATTTAAGCAAAAAATTAACAGTATGGAAAATAAAAGATGCATATATGTAATGCAAAACTTGAGAGTTTCTAAGGGTGAGCTCTGAATTCTTACTGGGAAGATATTTTTCAAGTAACGACACCATGGGAGTTACCAACCCTTCTCAGTTATGATTTGAGTCAGTAACAACTTTGTAACTACTGGAATGACGTGGCTCAGTACATCTGGTGTGACTCATGGACATCATTAGTTTCAAACTGATGAAAAGAAATTTTTCTTCCACTGTTTCTGTATTATTAGCTGCCGCAATTTTACAGAAGTTTGTATATAATCAGCTTTACTTGTCCCCTATAGAATAATGTATGTATGTTATTTCTGTGATTCAGTGTCCTGTGCTGGGTCTAAAGGCCTTTAAAAAAGTATAATCCACCACAGCTGAAGATGCAGATCTGTATAATACATATAATACTTTGTATTTTAATGCATAAAATACTCTGTCTTTTAAAAGGAAAATACCTCACAATATCAAACTTTTTTTCTTTCTTTAGGCATGATGTCATCACCTAAATCTATTTTACCAATATTTTACCAATTTTGCCAATACCAAGCTCTGCACACAGGTGTTATTCTGGGTATCTTTGGTTTTCTTTCTATATATAGTAAAAAAACCCCTTGGATCACATGAAGAACTAGTAAAAGGATAATCAGATACTAAGCTATTTTTAATAGAAGGAGGAATGGTAGAATATCTAATCAGGGACATTCCATGACATTCCATGTGAAATGAAAACATTTTAAATGAAAGCTGAATTAAAGTATTCATTACCACAGTCTGCCCATGTGATTGGATTTTTCTGCAAAATAGTTAGGATGACAAATCCTGGGGGTTTTTTTACTCATTTTTAGTACTAGTGAACTCTCATGGAACTCTGGGGAATAACTGGCCATTTTCTTATGGCAATTTACCCTCCATCATGTGTTACATGTGCAAGCGGAAGTACTTGTTCACATTTGCATGTTCAACCTTTTTGAAGACTAGTCCTTAAACAAATTATGCAAGGACACAGACTGAATCAGTAAATCATAATTTACTTACATTGTGGTCACTTCAGTTTTTGTATGCAATATTATTGTCATGCTACAAAAACAGTGTTCAACGTTGTGTTAGAGTACACCTAATTTTATTTTCTTTTTGTATAATCCAGCTCTGAGATTTTAATGACTAATTCTCATCACATTTAAAATAGAAAATTTACATCTCTTTCTATAATGTGGTTATAGCTCTTTTATTAATCCCTCTGGTATAATGTCACAAAGAATTTTCTTCTGCTTCATGTACAATTCAATTTCTTTTTTAATTGGCATTGTGTAGTACAGTGTTTGTCAGGAATCTCCACATTTGCATTTTTATACCTGCATATATTTTCAGAACAAGAAAAATTAAAAGTCAATACCGAAATTAATACAAGTATTATCTGACTGGGAGATGTTTAGGTCACAAACTCTGACTTTCTATAGGTGGCTATTGTATTTTCCTGAACTCAAAATTCTAAAGAAAGCCATTAACCTGTCTCATTCCTTGGTCAACATACAGTATATTAGATTTGCCTCACTTTTCTGCACTGACTGAGTGAACCACAATCTAATACCATATCTCAAATTGGTTTTACAAGTTGCTTTTATGTTAAATTTTTTACCTGAGTTATCTATATATAGAAAAAAAAATTCAAAAGGTATTTAATTAAGATCTGCTATATTCCAGGCATAGCTCAACACAAAATTGCAAATCTTGTATTATTGCAAATCTTCAACAAAACTAAGAAGATCAGTCTGGATGACACATTCCTCCCCCAGAAAAGACATTTGGTTATCTTTGCTTGTCAGTGAAAACTTTGCAGAGCAAAATATATTTCTTTTGAAGGACATTAGAGATCCCAAATTTTCAGTGCATTTCTAGGGTTCCACATGTTTTTGGCACCCATCACGACAGACTAGAGCTGGAAGCAAGGGGTTCTCAGGCTGTCTTTAGGCCTGTCTTTCTCAGATATTCAGTGGAGGCTCGGATACAGCTCTGTGGGCTGAACAGGTGATGGAGGGAAATTGGGTATCATGTCAGGGTGTTTAAAATCCAGCTCGTGAGACACAAATTTGATACCTATTTCCTTAATTCTGCTGTTTCAACCAAAATCATTGTGTCCTAATTTGAGACGGTCAGGAAACTGTACTGGAAACATGGAGAACATTCCACAATTACAAGCAACAGGGATGTGAATCAGCTGAGTCAATATTTTAAGACTCTACTTTTTAAGTAAAGGTACTATTTTTTGGCAATGAGACAACTAAGTATCTCACTGCACCTAAGGCTGAGGGCTGTCTTTTTTTGTCTAGTTCTGTCTGGGAGTGAATCACAGTGACAAGGACTTTAGAGGAAAAAAAGACACCTCTGGGGCTCCTTAAATATACTGCATCATCTCATGATCCCATGGATATTATTCTCATTAATGTTTTACTTCACTGTGGTTTCAGAGTCGTGATCTTTTGCATGTTATTTTTAAAATGTAAACCTAGAAGAAAAGCAGTAAAATATAAAACAAACTTCTATCAACAGGTTCTCCAGCTGAAGCATGGCCCTTTGTGTCATGTTTGGGAGCTGATGTGTAATTTACTTTTTGAGCAAACAAAGAAATCTGACATATGGGTTTAACGTTGAGGAAAAGGAGAGCAAGAATGACAATGTTGTTTACAGCTCTATAAAATTATGAGATACTTAAGCAAAGTTCTGTTCCATTAACATACTTCCTGAGTTTTTAATTTTACTTTGTTCACTAGTCAGGGGAGGGACTAGATTTGAGTAGAACACCTACAGCTACTAAGATAGAAGAAAAGTGAAGGAACCTATTTTAACTTGTGAAATGTAAATCATTGAACTAAATAATTAATGCAGTGCAGTCTAATTTCTTACTTCAGAACATCAGCTTTTATAACCTGTGCAAAATCTGATACACATCCAGGTTTATTTTTGGAAATAAATTCATGTGTTAATTGTGGCTCGAAGATTTTATAACTGGATGAAATTCCAGTATATTCCATATATATGGAAAAACAAAATATTGATATTCATAATTAAAAAATGTAATTAGTTTTTCAGAACCTAAATAAAAGTTTGCTTACATAAATAATGAAAGAGTATAAGTTCCTGGGGTCAAATTTATAATGTGGTGGGTGCATGCAACTCTATTTGCATTCAACTATAATTAAAAATCAGTCTTAATGAGGATAAGTTAGAGGACTTTGATTATTTCTAAATGAAAGAAAACAATTAGCACACAATAAAAATAGAAGAGACTTTATTATTAAGTTTCTTCTATGGAAGACATTTAATGACAAGAAGTAATCTTTTAAAATAGTGATGCTGTAAATGGTAATTTAAGGAAGAGCATATAATTTTCTTATGTATTAAAGTATAAAGCAATTCAACAGCTCCTGGTCAAATATGTTAAAGTGCCAGTGAGGTAGGAGGATAATCCATGGTCCAAAAGCCATGTCCATTGTCCAAGAAGGATCCAGTAACTCTCAAATTTCCTCAGGACAAAGAACTTCTTGGTGACCTAGTGTTGCTGCTGTGACTCTCCACCACATCAACACACAGAGTTCCGGATGTGTTTTGGATAAATACAAAGGGTTTATTATAAGAGCCTGCGTGTGTCTACTGATTACTCTTTGAAGGCTCGTGGCAATGAGGGTAAAGCAGCATAAATTTTTTGCCCTTCTCTTTTTTTGGGACTGTCAGTATACCAAGATTGCATATCTCAACAGTGGGAGGATGCACAGGACATGTTGTATCTTAGGCTTGCTTTGCCTTACCTTGTCTCTATGCCAGGACCAAAGAGTCAAACTGTGTCTCAAAACATGAGATGTGGTGGCCCCACTGAAAGGGAGAATCAGAGCACAGATTTGCACCCGAGGGGACCTGGCAAGTACCACTCTTCAAAGGACCAAACCCTTTACTCAGTGCATCTCTTGTAAACACCAGAGATAGAGCAATGGTAATTCTGGGGATGGTCGGGAAGGTGGCTCTGGAAAGAGCCCTTTCTTTGTCCTCACAGCTCTGCTATATGGCTGTGTGGGAGATGTGTAGGTCTGGTTTGTTTACACATGCTCTGGGAACCGTGTGGTAACTGGACCATTAAGTGATGTTCCTTTCACATAGTTCAGTTTCAGGGCTAGACAGGTCTTCTGGTGATTTCTTCACACTCTTGTTTCACTGCTCACTGGGTTTAGCTTGGGGAAAGAAACCAAGTGTAAGACAGCAGGGGTAAAATCCCTGAAAGTACAGCCCCTGTGTCAAGATCCATAGGGAATATTTTTCCTCTTACTTTTACTTTTTCTAATGTTCTGTTTGCTTCATACTTACAGAGTTTCTAATTAAGTGTGCACAAATTCTTGGAGTTCTCTGGCCCTTGTCACTCTCCTCTTTGGGTTGCCTATTATCCAAAGCCGAATTATATTCAGCACAGCTGTATAACCTTGGTGTACACTCCTAAGCAGACTGCCACATTGTGAGACAACCGAGAAAAAGCACGTAGCCTGCAGCCATGTGAGATAAGAAAGATTGCTGGGATAGAGATAGGCAGCAGTTCAAAGATTCAGGAGGAAAAATGTTGACATGAAAAGGCATAAAATCCTATGAGAGAAAACAAAGGACTGGAAGACGCCAACTCACCAACATCAAGGGTCAGCACACCCAAAGCAGACCAACCCTTCCCTTTCTGGTTGGCAATTGTTTGCCCAGCAAAGACTCACTGGGTGTGGTGAGCCTATTAATGTCTAGACTGGTAGTCCTCATCAGCCCTAACTATTTATTATGTCTATTAGGAAACATCTGTGGAGTTTCCTTGCAGATAGCAAAATTTGCCTGTTCAAACCTGTGAGGGCAATGGAAGAGATTTACCCCCAGATTCACCACTTACCCCTCCAAAGTTCTCCTTCTATAACTGTTTGTTTCTCAAAAGCCTGCACTCCTCCTCCAAATACAGACTGCTCATTTGAGGTTGAGTGGCAGACTTTGAGTCTTCAGTTACACTTCAGGAGATGAAAGTCATTTGTCTTCCTAGCCCCTCAACCACAACTTTTCCTTGTTTTCACGAACTTCTGGCATGACTATGATGATTATTATTTCTATTTGCTCTCTCAGTTAGAAAATTATTCTGGAAAATACTCAAGCTATAACCTAGGTAATAGTGCCAAAATTGTGATGAAATAATTTTCTACTTCAATTTGTATCCAATGATTTCCCTACTATATTTTTAAATTACACATTTGCAGACACAGTACAAAACCAGGGTCAGCCTGTTTGCTAGATTTTCACAATAGAGGAAATTCAACACTGACATGTTCTAAACTTTCTACTGAATTTTTTTGAAACAACAAGATATCATTTTGTTAATGTGCATTTCACAGTGAATTTCATTCAAGTTGGCATTGCAGTGACTAATTATCACAGATGTCAGGTTGTTGATGAAGATAAACATGATTATTACATACACTTTGAATACCTAAAGCAATTGAACCTGATTTTTAGTTAATAGTTTTTAGTCCGCTCAGCTTTTATTGGTGTAGGAAAAACATGAAGGAGGGAACATGTCCGATGTCAGTTTATCGGTTCTACTTCTTGTCATTGAGTAAAACAAGTACACATTTGTCATTTCACTTACTTGGGGAAGGCATAATCCCTGCATGTTAATGGATTACTAAAGAGTGTTCCTTCCGCTTCACAACCTTTACACCTCATTCATCTGTCAAAACACGAATGCTAAGAGCAGATAGGAGCACAGTCTATGGATTCACTCTCATCCATCTTATTCTTTAATGAATGAGCAACAAAATATACACACAAGATGTACACAGTACTGTATTCAAAATTCTGTATAATTTACAAATGGGCATATGATAAGGCACAGAACACATAATAAATGACTGCTGATGGCATGTGAATAGATGGCCTGGCAGGGATTTGTGATAGCTTTCTTCCTCTACTTTTTTTCATGATAAGTAGTGTATATAATCTAAATCCCTAGGAATATTTTCTGTGCAGGTCATTGTCAGCAGTCTTAAAGAATCTGTAAGTTTGATTAGTCACCTTGAAAGATACCTTTGAAAAATACACCATTAAAATCACACCACACTCACTAATCAAGTCAGGATTTTTTAGATGGGAAAGTATTGTCTACTTAAGTGGATATGGAATGAGGAATTTAAATGTAATTGTACTTACTCAGCTGCAGGAAATCGGCCAGTAATATTTAAAGAAAATGAACAGGATAATTAGTTGGTGCTTTATATTTTAGAGACTTCATTAAAGACTGATAACTACCATTCACATGTATTCTTTCTTTTTGAAAACATGAGTTTTTAAAACTACCTTCCAGTTACAAACTAAGGAGAAACCTTCTTTAATTAAAGAGGAAAATTTCTGTTGTACTGGATGCTCAGTCAAAAAACTTAGACATCTAGGGTTTGTATCAGTTTTTTTTAGACAATAGCATCCTTCACAGAACAAAACCTACAAACACAAAAAAACAGAAGATCAAACCATATGAAATACACAGTGAATTATCTTACGAAATTGATCTGAAACCTTCAGTGAAGTCAATAAAGATTTCCTGATTTATTAAATTTCTACATGATTTGTAAGGACAGACCTGCATCCTGAGCTCCTCTTCCAAAAGCACTTTATTTCATTGGGTTTAAAACTACTGATTAATACAGTGTCCTGGATTCTGCCTTAGGCATGGCCTACCCAAACCCAGCTTGGAGCCTGGACAGCTTTGCACTCATGGAAATAGATAGATAGATAGATAGAGATGATATAGATATAGATATAGATATAGATATAGATATAGATATAGATGATATAGATATAGATATAGATATAGATAGATATAGAGATAGATATAGAGATAGATATAGATACAGATATAGATATAGATGATATAGATATAGATACATGCATAGATACATAGATACATAAATACATACATACATAATCACAAGTAAAATTTTGTTCCTGCTTTAAGCAGGGCAACAACACATCTGCTTTGCAGGAGTTTTTGGTTAGAAACTGTATAACAGAATACAAGTATTGTAATCTTTAGTAACTTCCCACAGCTCTCAATAGTATTTTGTTTTGTCACTTTTGTACCTCTTCATTCTTCTTTTCCACGATTACATTCCAGTTTGCCTTTCAGTGTGTAAACAGGCAGATATTTTCCATGGCTGTATTTCTACTAACCATTAAACACCTGAAGATGCCACCTGGATGAGCCAACACTTTCATGTACAGCTGTTAGACACTGGAACTAGTTAGTTTTCTTGAGAAGCTGTGTTTAAAGATGGGCAGGTTACTGGATGGGGGAAGTATTTCTAGGCACTAATTTGGGGTAAGGAATAATCTCATTTCTGCTAATTAAGAGAAGCTAGAAATTTCTGGAACTGCTTTCACTCTCCACCCTAGGTTATGCTGTGAGCCTAACATGCTAGAGAAAGTGGTGGATCTGTGATTAATATTTTTAAGTTACTATAATAATCTTACTCAAAGACTGTAGTTGTTGTGCAAGAAAATACTGAGAAACCCAATCATTCTAGGGGGAGTTGCCCCTTTTTTATTATATTTTTTCCCTTTTAATAATTAAAAGAATTGGTCCTCACTGAAAGTTGAGAGTTTCAGCACTGTGCTAGTGTTAGGTTTGGGTTATGTATGGCTTCTACAAGCACAGATAACCAGTGACATCCACATTTCTTTGGTTTAGGCACATTTTACCTTCACATGTGAAAACAATATCCTAATATACACTTTATATTGACATAACTATCTGGTGTGAAAAACTAAGTCATACTTCTACAACTATACCAGAAGAGTGAACTGAACTTAGTAAAATAACTTCTTAATGACTTTGCATTTCAATTTAAAATACAATTTGCTCAAGCAGATCTGAATCTTTTAAACAATTATCTAAACTTCATACAAATGAAGACTACCAGAAGAAAAAAATAATGATTTAGGTTCTAAACTGACTGTGAATGCTTGAAGGTGTTTATGAATGTTTTTCTTAGAAACTTTCACTAGCCTTTTGCCAGGGAAAGGAAAAGGACCTCTGCAGGTATTTTGCAGCATGTGAAAATTTATAGGAAACTCCAACACAACTTCATCAATCCAGGTTGCCGAAACAAGAGCTTGGCCATACCTACAGCTTGGAGGGGGACAAGGTCCTCTGGGTCAAGCATGCTATGGTATGTTCATCCAGAGGCATTTATTGGAATTTATAACTCTAATCTGAGTTGTAAAAAGAAGCCTTGACCACAGCCTAAAAACAGAATTTTCATTTAGCTTTGACACTGAGCTATTCACTGTGTTCAATAAATAATTCAAATCAAGATTTTGATCAAGACAGTATTCAGAAAGTCAACAATAATTATAGAATGTACTTTCTTCTACTAAATCTTCAAATGTCACTGTGGTAGCGTCATATTGAGTGGTGATATAGACAGCTACTTAATTGCTGTTTCTAGTTAGATTTTGAGGCAACATGTTGGGGTTTTTTTTTAGAAAAATCCTTCTTTATGAATATATGAGAGTGTCGTTGTTGGGCTTTGGAATATATAACATAATTTTTAAATGCTAGGAAAACTTTTTTTTTTTTTTTTACATCTCCAGTCTCTTTATCACAGTGAATGTCAATATTATTTTTTAACAAAACATTCTTATGAAGTTTGTTTTTAAAGTCTTGTATGTGAAACTGGGAATTAACAAATAGCCTGTCTGTAATCAAGTGTCCAAAGTGAGTGTTTTGCTGCAAACCTCAAATTTGTTTTTTGTTGCTGATCTGTATGTTGCAAACCTCCAAAAGTTTAAAATGTTTCCTTAGGAATAGTTGGGAACCTAACTTAGGAGGGGGAACCTAACCCAGTGAAAATCAGCCATGGCAGATACGGGGAAGAGCAGTGATGAGTCTCGGTCAATTCTGTGCATGGTGAATGTATAAAAAATCAGATCCTCGGGAACACTGAGGCTCTGATGAGACTGGTGATCAGGTTGGCAGTAGTTAATTTTGCTAAACTTGTAATCTACATGGGAAAGCCCTCTGATCACCAACCAGTAGGTGGCAACGACTGACATTCTGAAGAGTGCAGGAGAAGGACCTTGTGTGGTCAGGATTCTCTTCAGTTTGCATAATTTGACTGTTAGGTCTCCTGCCACAAAGGGTGCTGTGTTGCTGTCTCTAAGAGGCTCTTCTGGCCTGTGTGCAGCTGACACAGTGCCTTTGTCTCCCTGTCTTGGTGTCCTGGGTTGATGCTAAATTGTATCCCCATTCATCTGTTTAGTTCAGAAATAAGTGTTGTACCTTTAAAAATTGGATCTGAGAGTGAAGAAGACACACAGGAATTCCCGAGGCAGTTGTTTTCAAAACATAATGATAAGAGTCTGCAGCTTTTGGACACACGGCCTGTGTTGTGGGCAGTGTGGACAGCAGAAGAGAGCTCTCCTTTGCTTTTTGTTAGTTTTTTTTTGCTAGCCGAGGCAGAGAAGTTCTCAGAACTGGTTTTTTTTTCTTTTTTTTTCTTGAAACTGTTTGAACCTGCTCTGGACTAAACACCCAAAAAGGGCACCAGGAGCTCAGCCCTTGGCCACCAGGCCTGGCCTGGGCCCGGCCTTTCCACCAGAGGAACCNCAATTCAGCTAAGGGGAGGGGTGGTCCATCTAGAGGTTTGTTTTTTCCTTTCTTTCCCTCTCCCAAATTTGCCCTAAACCAGGACACTTGGCTACAAGTCACATTTATGTTAATGACACAATCTACCTGGAATCAAATCCAAGCTATTAAATCTGCTCAGCACAGGCATGAGTGCTGTGAATCTGGCATTGCTTCCAGTCCTTTTGGAGATATCACACCTGTTGGTGGCTTGGAGGTGAAAATCTCTGTAGCTCAGCATGTCTGGGACAAAATGCCTAGAAGGGAAGGATGGCCTTCATATTCAAAAGTGAAGTCCTACCTCTAAGTTAGTAATGTTCATCCTTCAACTCATTTACCTTATTTTTTGTCTTGGGAGTAATAAATGAAATCCCCATGAATAATCTGACTGATTATTGTTATGTTTAATTTTTGAAAATTCCCTTGTATTTATCTTATGTTCTGTGCCTGCTACTCTTTCTTGGTTAGCTCAATTTGTGCCATTAAATTGGAAAGTTAGCAACTAAAGTTTTTAACTTACCTTCTATGAGATAGATTTTGAAAACTGCTGGGTATCCTAAACCATATTTAGCTTGGCTTTTAAAATCCTAAAAGATGGTGCTTTGAAAGCACAAGATGTATAAGAAACACAACATTTCTGTAAGTGCCTTTATGGTGATAGTGCTCAGTGTCAAGATTTCAGCTTCACAAGATCCTTGTTTCAAAAAGAGTTAAATAATTTTAGCAATGGCTTGTCAGCTCTATTTAAGTTTCAATTTTTTGACTAGCAATATATTCCCTCCCTGTTGATATATTATCACCTTCTGAAGGGTCTTACTGTAATGCACTTAATATTTCAAATAATGACTGCAGACAGTGGAGGTTGGTGACAAATGATGTCTTTCAGAAGCTATATTGGAGAGGAAGGAGTAAGAGAAGAATGGCTAAAACAGTTATTCTTGAGATGACACTGTATAAACGGGCACAGGTGTAGGTATAGACAGCAGTAGTAGATTGCAATTTTTAATATATTTGTATTGTCATGCAAAGAATTGTTGGCTAAATATATGTAGATCAAAGGGTGATAAATACATAAAAAATACAATTTTATATTTGGAATCAGAAGTACATGTACCTTGACTTCTGTTAACTCCAAGGACTTAGTATAATATTGAAATTTGTGATAATTTGAGTATTTGATGGGTTAATGATGTAGTATGAATTTAATCAAGCAACAGCACAAAGAGGGCTGGGTAACTTGGCTCTCAACTCATGTAGGTTGTTACTAATATAATCTTTCGATTCCTTTCCTCTCTTTGCCAATTGCACCAACAATTTGGCATGCATAGTAAGAAGTTATTATGGATTCTGCAGCAGCCTTCCTATTGCATGGTACAGATAACACAAATCTTGTTAACAGTCTGACAAAATATAAATGGCTTCATAATGAACTGTCACCCTTTTAATATCTCCACAACTTCAGAAATGTTATCTGGCAACTGCAGGGGGCTAAAGTTGTGCTTTTAGAAGGCTGAAATTTAGTACCACACTTGCACCTATTGCCTGTCCCCCACCCCCCAATGTTTTTCTTAGCATAAAACAATAATTAAACCTAATCTTCTGTATCAAACACAGGAATGTCCATTCATTTAATTCGGATCATGCGGGGAATGTGATAAAGCATAGCTTTTAAAACTGATGATATTTTACAATTTTTAGAGGACTCAGCAAAACTCAAGCTTGCCCTAATTTTCCATGCTTTAGTGACTGTGTCAAAATTATCTCATAATCTTATATATGTCCTGACAGGATACATCCTATTGTAAGATACCCTCATCAGACAGGCCTGGGTACCCCCAAGGGACAGGCAGGCTGTGGGAGAGCTGCAGGATGGGGAGCACAGGCAGGCTCAGTGAAAGTGAGGCTGCAAGAGGACCAGAAGGCTATGGGACAGGAAGGCAGGCACTGAGAAAAGGAGCTTATAATCTTTTTAATCTTATTCTCCAATACCAGAAAGAAAAGATTGGAAATAAAATTTCATTTACTTGGCTCCAAGTTATCAAGTGAAAAATATTCCCACAGTGCAAAACTGACTTTTCCTTAATCCTATCTTTTTTATATGCAAACTATTTGGTCTGTAAGAAGTAGAAAAAATAGTCTGGAGCCTTTGCAGTAGTGATGTTGAGTAGGGAACAAATGCTGAAGTAAGGGGTTGCAGATGTAAGGGGTTGCTACTCATTTATAGCATCAGACTCTGGATTTCTTTCACCATAAAATGAGATCTTTCAACATCTCAAATTCTGTTACATTTCAAATCCTGTCATTTACTCACTTGCATCCTTTGTTTAACTACAACATGCTTTTTAGTTTCATACAAAGTTTAAGGTGACATTGGTGTTTCAAGGATTTTTATCCCTTGGGGAAAAAAAGGAAGGATGACAGAGCTTGTGATGTTATTTATGGCAGACAATTTTTTTGTGAATGTACAAAGCTTTGCTACTGCATAGAAAATGCTTAGAAAATGAGACTAACATTCTTGGAAAAAAGCAAACAAAAACAAAGAGACCCAAAAAACCCAAATTCCCCTGTCCTTAGGTATTTTCTATAGAGCATGAGTTGTTGCTGTTTACATGCAATCTACAGTTATTTTCTAGTTTGGGCTAGATTCTGTGGCTTTACCTGGTGGACTCATTCCTTATTTTGAATTGTTCTACTGTCAGTCAACAGAGCTGGTCATGAGGTATTACTCAGTTGAAGCAGAAGTGCCAGAATCCATTGACATTTTGGTTTTGCATGTGACTGGCCATCTAATTTCCATATATTGTTTCATAAAATGCATGACGGCAGCTTTTAGAATATGTGAGTAAGAACCAACAAATAGCAACAGGTAGCAATTGTTTTTGCTCTGAGAGAATACCCTTGTTTCTTTCTGAGTATAGGTATTCATATGAAAAATAGCCCTTCAGCAAGCATTTGTGTGAACAAAAAGCCCGTTTGTATGAATGTTCATAAATAAAAAATCATAGGAGTTGTAAACATGGTTGAACTGAATAGTCACTTTGCATTCAAATGAGCCTTAGCAAACACTGAGCAAAGGGAAAGCTTCTGTAAAAGGGGTTTTTTGCTCAGGGAATTTCTCAGCAATCACAGAATGTTTGAGGCTAAGTGGTGAGGACAGAGTGCTCTGTCTTTGAGATGTGTGTAAAACAGTGTAGGCTTCTGACCTTGAACAGCTTGGACATTCCTATTTTCTTCTTCTGCTGCACACTGGTAGGAAGCTCACAGTCCTGTCTGAAGTAATCAGCAGTGGATAACCAGTGGGATTCTCCAGCAGGAACTGGAGAATCGTCAAAGAGGGTAATGACTGTGTGAAATAGATGGGGCTTTTGTCTAACACATGGCTGACCTGAGCCCACTTCTGTGCACCTGCACTGCAGTTTTGAAGTAGAGCTGAAGAAATGGAATGATGGTTGTGTCACTTTAGGAGATGACTTTTTCAAATGTGTATTTCAATTCTTTGAGTAACATCTTTGGTAACTGTGTGGCTTTTAGATCAAAAGTGAGAAAGAATAACTGTTTCCAAGGAGACAAAAGCAGTCCAGACTACAGGAACGACAAATACTACAGCACTGGAACTAAACAATGAATTTGACTCTTCACAAAGAACATCAATTTGCCTTGCATGTCCAACCAGATAGGAAACTCCATGTGTTGCATGTGTAACACAAGCCTGCCAGGCTTCTCAAAATGGGTTCAAAAGGCCATGGTTCAGCCCAGTTTCCCTGGGCTAAATTGGTAGCAGTGAACCAGAAAGCTAAAGGACAAATGAGAGCCTTAATCACTTATGCAGTTAATTATTGGCAGGCTCCTCACCCCAGGTTTGATCCAGACTGATCAGTAGCCATCCAGCCATTGAACCCTGAACCTCGGTTCAAGTGCATTAAGAGTCTGGAGATCATTTCCAATAGCAAAATGTGAATGCATTGGACTTAGAGAAATATGTCAGCGAAGGCTATCCCACATGGCTTATTTCAAAGGCCAAAGGATGGATAGGCTTTAGTGTGTGTTCCTTTATTAGTATTAAAATAGCCTTTAGCAATAGTCTCTTAACATCTCTTTTACTGGTAGTTCAATTCCCAAATTATTCCTGCCAGAGAAATCAGTATCTGGTCAACAGCAATCCCAGAAGGGCAACAGGTGACTTCAGGACAAGCATGAAGCAATGATCTCTGTCCCCAGCAATGTCCCCTGAGAAAACTTCCAGCACACAACAATTGACCTAACCATAGTGAAGACTGTGTAGCTCTGTGCTTTTGCCATGCAATGCTCTACACATCATTTCTGTGTAGAAAGAGAACCAGTATATTACAGAAATAAACTTGCAAATTTTGAGGCTTTGTATGGGGTTTATTCATCTTTAGGTTAGTTGCTGTATGCACAGAGGCACCCTAGGCAGAAGGAGCAAATATCTATAGAGGTTTATATACTAGAATTTATACAAGAAGAAGAGAAAAATTTTATTAACTGAGAAAAAAAAAAGATTAAAAAATATTTGTCAATGTTCTGCAAAAGGAAATGAACCTCCATTATTTTTCTTCACCCCTTTGCAGGTGAGCAAAAAGTTTCCATTTCCAGCTAAAAAACACCCTGTGTATATACAAAGCATCTATCTGGTGATAGCTTTGAACCAGCAGATAGAATAAGTGCATCCTGAAAGGATTGCAGAATGCTGGATTAAAATATCCATCTTGGTGTGAGTAAGCAAGCAATGATGCTACTTTGCTCTACCAATAAATTCAGACTGTCTTGGAGATTGACCTGTTTATGCAAGGTGCTGAGAGAAAATATTGCCGAGTTTTCCTCTATCTCTTCTAGCAATGGTTACATATTAACTATTCCACAGTCAGCAATAGAAATGAAAGAATGCTGCTTGTAATTTAACCTTTTCATGCGGGTTCTTACTGTGCTGGCTGCTCTTTGGAGCTATTTGGGAAGTCTCAGGAACACCCTGTAAATGCTTCTGCCTTGGTAATGTCATTGCATTTTACAGGCA
This sequence comes from Thryothorus ludovicianus, assembly GCA_013397245.1. Taxonomy (NCBI): domain Eukaryota; kingdom Metazoa; phylum Chordata; class Aves; order Passeriformes; family Certhiidae; genus Thryothorus; species Thryothorus ludovicianus. Next base: position 2,519,987 of record VZTB01000696.1, read on the forward strand.
TTGGAAGGTTTTACCTCAGAATGGTGCTGATGCCATCCTCAGAGGTTGTCCACAACAGTGGAAGCACACGGAGGGTGGGCAGGTAGCAGCTTGGTCAGTGGGAGAGGAAGACTTTGGGTTCACTTTGGTGAGCATGTTGCACTTGGTGTCTCTAGAAAAACCTGCCTCACCACTGGTGGCTTCCAGTGTCTTCTACTGTCTGAGCAATAGACTATCAGAAAATTTGTTCTCTTGGTCTTGCCTTCATCTCTGTATGAATGTAGTGAATGTCAGGTTTTGTCTCTAATTTCAAAAAGGACCTCTGCACAACAACAAAATTTCTTCAAGCAAAAATGATTCTGCCTCACACTTCACATGATCCAGAATAAAAACCTGTCTGCAGGTAGCAAAATGCTGTAGATTTACTTGTCCTGTTCAGGGATGAAAATAAGTGTCTGTAATGGTCTAGATCCTAATGAGAAAATAATATAATCAAATTTCCAGGGATACTCTATTACAAACAGGTGTTTTTGTAGACAGAGGAGAGGGAGAGAGTGAATTTTTAGGTAAATTGAAGTTGTGACTACATAATTCCAGTCCTGTCATCTACCTGTTAATGAGATGACTCTGATCCATTTTTAGCTCCCTATAGTCTATGTTTCTGCTAAAAATGCAAATAGAAGGAATTACCTTCTGAGGGTATTTATTCCTCTCCATTTTAAGAAGTCTGTCTGGCTTTGTTGAGACAGCTAGTGCACCAAAGATGAATCTCACCCTGCTGTATCTACACCCTTGGACTGGAAAGATTGGCAAGCTTAGGCATTTTATCCAACTATTGAGTAGCATTATACTTTGATATTTTTACAAATTACTATCTTGCATAATTAACCTCTTGACCTTTTCAAAAAAGATATTTGTGCATGTGGAACAAGATAAGGTCCTTGAAAGAATGAAGTCAGTCTAAAAGTATTTGCTACAATTTATTCAGAGAAGACGAATGCTGCAACTGGAAGACAGTTGGTTGATGCCTGTAGAGCTAAGTCACTCATACTATTTGAGTAAATACTGCAATGAAAAAAAGCCTATGGAAAACATTTTATTCCAAACTGTTATATAGGATCTGGTTGACTTCAGTGTAGAGCCATGGATCTAGGACATGACAGCTACCAATTGAGAAGTATATTTTATTCCTATAAAGATTGTTCTTGCTCTGCATTACTATAATGTGCAAATCCGTGAAACCAGCATATATAGATAGATTTTTTTTTTATATGGAAAAATGAAGAATACAGTCTCTTTTATGTTCCAGCTTGCAAAAACAGCTTTAAATAGCAAGGATCCCAAAGAAAGACCATACTGCATGGGCATCTTGAAGTATACAAGGATAAGTAGTTTAAAAACTATGCATTAATGTTTAGTATTTAAAATTAAGTACTTCCTAGATTAAGTACTTCCTATCAAATTATTGATATCAGATTTTAATTTAGAACAACAGGGAAAAAAATCAAAGCTACAAACAAGCCCACTCAAATTATCCTTTGGCTGTTACCAAGTCAAAACAATAAAATGGGGTCTTGCTTTCCTGACACAAGATTTTGCTGCATCATGAATCATTCAGCATTAAAACAGATCAGGCATTGAATAAAAGTTAAACTTCATGCTGGGCTTTAATGGAGGAGGAGTACTCAAACCCAATTCCCTTTAAATTGCCCTTCTGTTAGAGACATTAAAGTAATTTCTGCACTTGTGCAGACATGATGGATCATGTTGCCTGCAAATGTTTGGGTTTTGGTTTAAAGCTCTTCATCCTTAACTCACTACATGATACCACTTTATTCTACTTTTTTTTTTTTTTTAATTCAATCAAATGCAGAACTCTTCAGAAAATTGTCAGTATTATACCAATATTTTCATGGATTTTAGCCATCAAGCTAAAGTGTAATTTAAGCAAATATCTTATTGGTAGTGATTTGTCTTTGTTGTGATAGACAAGAGGCCTTTGGACCTCTTTGGAGGTCTTATCTGAAGACACTCCATAGAGTCTCTGCCCCAGTGATGTCACAACCTCTCAATGATATAGTTGGGTTGGAGAAAGATTAGAGTATATTAAATGTACTGCGATAGATAAAACCACCAAACGACTGCTCTCAGTGTTCACAGGATTATTCTATAATGGATATAATGGAAATCAAAGAGGATTTTGATAGGAAAAGAATACTATTAGTGCCTACAATAAATTTTTGGAAAGTAATTTGATTTTCTTCAACAGAGTTTAGGGTCTAAGCCTTCTGATCTCATATTTCCTTTTTTTTTATGATATAAGTATGATTGCAGCCAAGTGAAGTCTTTATATGCAGTGATCTTCTGTATGTAGCACTTCTATGGAACTGACAGCATCTCTTATTCCTTCTTCATAGCTAAACCATTGGCACATCCTTCTCTGTAACAGTTATAAAAAAGGAATAAAGCTTCTTTAGCTAAACATAACTGCAATTCACTGTATCTTAAACTTCGGCTCAGATTCTTGGCAGTGTCTCAGAAATAGAGAAGAAGCTCAAGAAGAGGCTCTGGATCGCTGTTATTTGTTTCTGTGTAGGTGAGAAGGTGTTTCTGGCCATGACAGTGTTTTCCTTCCCATATGCAGCTTCTAGGTAAAGTTCTCCTCTTGGCTACAATTGTACAGAAGAGTAAATTTGAATCCAGGCTTACAAGTCATATTTGTTAATGAAAATATCTATCAGAAGGGACAATATTCACTAGTATGTGCACATGCAGGGCCAGGGTAAAGAAGAGATGTTCTAGCCAGGCCTCAGCAAGCCAAAGGAATATGCACAGTAATAGAGAGAGGTTGGAGTTTTTCTCTGAGCTGGTCTGTGTCCGCTGCCTGGGGCAATTAAGGTTTGTAGCCTCTAATCCAGGCTGCAGTCACTCACTTGGCTTCCTGGAGAGCTCAGGGTGAGACAAACCTACCTGCTGGTCAGGGAGACTGCTGGGGGCTTCCTCCCTTATCCTGGCTGCCAGCTGCATGTTTGCCTCTGGTGCTCTGAGCCTTGCTGCTGCCTTGCTCTGTCCTGGAACTGACTACTTCCTTCTGGAAATCCTGCTTGACATCATTCCCAATGCTGTGACTCCACCAGGGGTGAGCACTAGGCACCAGAAATGTCTCAACAGCAATTGCTGGGCTCATCTGCAACTTGATGAGCACTGAAATAGCATTAGTGACTTGGTAACTGATAGGAATTCAGAAAAGTAGCTTTTGCAGAAACTCAAGAAGATTACCCATTTAGAAAGAAATACTCTTTTCATGAGTGCACCAGAGGGAAATTTTAGATTTCACAAGCCAGCTAAATTCCCAAATCTCCGAGTGGTTTTGTCAATGGTATTGAGGGTAAAAGAGAAAAATACGTACTTTTATTTATGATGTCTCCAATGTATATGCATTACTGCTCTGAAATGTTCTGTCTTCCCCGTTAAACTCTATGAGTATATTTCTTCTTTGATAAACACTAACATTTGTTCAATTGAGAATTAGAAACTCTAAAAGGAGTCTTTTCTTTAGATTTTTAATCTGCAGACCTGACTCTATTACAAAGAATCTTCTTAGAATGGGAAAGTGACTGCTTAGAGAAACATGCCATTTTTCTGCACTTGTCTGTTTGATTACTATGGTCTACATCATTAAAATTCTCAAAGAGTCCCATACCAAAGGAATTGAATAAATGCAGAGATATTAGCATGGTTATATTAAATTACAGCCATTTTACATTTTGATTTCAGTGAATGTTTTATTAATTACAATGATATCATTAATTTTTTGTGTTGAGGCAAATCTATACAGCGTGCTTTTTCTCCATCAAGAGGGACTTGGGAATGCTGTTCTGTATTGTTTGACAAGAGCAAAGCTGTAAAAGCATAAATGTTTGATACAGCTCCGTAGGGAAATATATTTCTACTTAGCTGTTTTTTCAAAGTTATAATGGAAGAGCAATTCCCTGTTAAGTTATTCTTTTTTGTCACAAATAGCAAACATAAGGCTGCATTGCCATTCCATTAACAGCATGGTTAAAAGACTAGCCAGGGTGCTTTGTTTTTTTTCCTGCTCTAACATATTTTTTCCCCTCTTTAGTCTTGGTTGGTGGAATTTTTATTTTGTTTCATTGTTTTGCAAATAGAACATTTCCTGCTTGCAGTTCTTAGAAGTGGTGGAAGTGGTGATTTGGAAATTACTTGAGATGGGGCATTAAGCTGAGTTCAGGGTACTTGGGGCTGAGGAATGCAGAAACAACTCCTCTGGGGTTTCCAGAGCAAACCTTGTTTTCTGCACAGAATTGCCTGAAATCCAGGCCCTCAGCCCAACTGGGGGTGAAAGCACAATGGACCTGATGTGCTGTGAGCAGGATAATTGCTAAGAGCTGGAGCAGGTGGCAGCACAGGCTGAAGATTCATCATGGCAGGGAAGGAAAGGGGTTTATCACACTGCCCTGTTGAGAGGAGCAGTGAAGGAAAACACAGCAGTCTCCTTCTGCATCAGCAATTGGAGAGCCAAGAGCCAGCAGCTTGTGTGACAGCTGGTGCTGCTACTTGTCCTGGAGGGCAATGCTGGTCTCCTCCTCTCCTTTCCCCTGCTCTGGACTAAGCTCTAATTAACCAGGCAAAAAGGAGCTTTGAGCAACAGTCTGGAAAACATCCCAAGACCCAAATGCTGTGATAATTTTTTTATAAGTGGCTAAATTAAAATTAAAGCAGAGGGATAATATTCTTACAGTTTGGAATTTCTCATATCATGTGGTCCTTAATGAAAGCAGTGATGCTGAGTTTTCTGTGAACAGTTAAAATAAGGAACCAAAATGTTGTTTCCTTATCAATGTCTATGATTACTTATTTGCTTTCACTTCTTTCCCAGTCATGACTTCAGATGGCTTTTGTATTAATTAGTTTTAATATTTATATTAGCCTATCTTCCCATTTTAAAATTAACCGTAAGTGAAAATAAGAAAATTATATATGTGCTGCAAGAAAGGAAAAAGAAAAAACCCACCGGTACAACTTGGTACTCTCATTTGTAACTGCATAGACTATTTTCTCAAAAAGCAAATATTTGAGCAAACTAAGAAGAAGTTTCCAGCTATAACCTTCACTTTTGTTTTCTAAGAGGTTTAGGATATTCCTATAAGTAATCCTTTCAAAATTTAAGAGGTCTGGTTCAAGGCGTGTACTCCATATGATTGCATGTATGTTCACAGTACAAATATGGCACAAATGGTGGGGCAAAAAAGAAGTAGAGGGAATTAATCTTCCTACATCCTTAAAAAATAAAGTACTCAATATTGTTAAAATGAGAAGACAAAAATCTCTTGTACTGGAGTATAAGTTCAAAATTGTTTTGCTTTAGAATGGCTAAGTATTTCCAATGTATTGATGATATTAAAGCTCTAATAAACAGAAGAACCTCAATTTTATTAAATTCACACAATCTCGGTTTTATGACGGTCTTCCCACATACACAAAGCAGCATGCCTGCAATCAAAAATGTTTATTGTGGCCCATAGCAATAATTCTTCTCATGCTGGCTTTTAGAGTTAGTACTGGGACCTTGCTTTAAAAATCAAACCCACCACCTCACCAAGATAAAGAGGCTTAATTTGTTATACAAGTATTTTTACGAAGCCAGGCCTTTTAGTTTTATAAAATCTTCAAGGTGGCATTGCATAACTTCCACGAATGTTAACAAAGCAAATTGCAAACTGAGTGAGTTCTTTGTTTAGCGATCCTAGTTAGCGGAGGGTTTCATAGATACAATGAACAATGTTTACAATGTTTCACAGATAAAATGTTTCACAGATACAATGAACATTGAGAGAAACTTGAGAGAAAAGTGTTTGCAGGTCACTCAGGGTTTCTCCACAAGGATTTCTCCACAGCTGAAAGAATCTTCTTGCTAGGATGGCAGACATACCTCAGGGACTTACTGACTAGCTTGGGAGGGATATTGAAGAAATCCTTCTGGTAGTTATACAATCTTCCCTAGAAGAACAGACCTGGTCAGAAAAGTGAGTGACAGAGGATTTTTACTCTGTCAGCCTTTTCTGTCTCTTTCATTACTGTCCCTCCCTTCCCTCCCTTTGGGTTTAAATTCAGACATGAGTTTCCAGCTGAGGAAGTCTCATCCTCTGCCTCATCTTCTAGATTTCCTAAATACTGGGATGGTTTAGGTTTGTTTTTTTTTTAAACTTATGATTTGAGGAAATCCAACACTCCTGAACTTTCGCTGATTTGGTACTCACAGAGTCCTTGTCTTTATGTCCCCTGAATAAGGAAAAGTCTCCTCTGAACTCTGACGTGTTTATTCTAGTACTTGTCTCCCTTGTATTACTCTCACAAGCTTCCAGCTGGTACTTCTCTGTCTCATGGATAAACATTGCAGCCAAAATCACCAGATCATTACATCCTTGATTTGTTATGTGTTTGTAAGCATCCTGCTTTTATTAGTCTGGTCTGCAGCTTTGTTGAAAAGCAGTTCCCAGCACAAACTAAAAATATCTAATAATACTTGTAACCAACACAATATCCATATGGTTAGAAGCCCCCATGAGCACTAAAAAAAAAGAAAAAGGGGGGGTGGCCCATTCTGGTTCATGATATGGTGATCTGTAGCAGATGCCCATCATGATGTTCTGTTTGTTGATCTCCTGAATCAGATTCTGACCCACTGTCTATGGATAGTCATGCTCCCCATCCCAGAGAATTCTGCATTTGAGCCACTGTTTCACACAGAATAAACTTGTCCCACTCATCCTCGCTGTCAGATCTTCCTGTGAAGAACCCTTACCCAACCAGCACTCCAGCTTTGTGCTGGCTCACAGTGTCTCTGTGTTTCTGATTATGTCATTGCTCTACATCTGCATACAGATTTTGGGGGTTTTCTGCATTGTTTGTATTTCTGGCATGAGATAAGCTCCTGCTTTCTTCTTGTGATCGTGGCCCTTAGTGTCTCATCCCCTGCACTCATCACTTCTTGCTCTGTTGTTTGTAGCCTTTAATCTCCATCTCCCAATGAAGACAGAAGCAGCTGTTGATTTGGCCAGAATTGGTCCAACTGATTTCTTGTTGGTTGTATTTGAACTGTCAGGTAATTTGTTCATGAGCAACCAGGATATTACTTTGAAGTATCAAACTGAGACCTGGGGTCAAAAAAAGACGTGCTATAATCTGAAGAATCCCCCAAAATTGTGAAGACCTGGTTAAAAGATGGCAAGATAGTTGCATTGCACAGCAATTATTTTCTTTTTTTTCTGCAGAGACCGTAATGAAAGCAGAAATTTATCTTCGGTAAATAAATATGTTTCTGTCTTGGCTGTTGATATAATATCCATCATCCTCTGTTCCCGTGGTTCACATACAAACTGTATCACGGTATTTCAGTGAAGTACTCTGTTTCTCTTCGCTTAAATGAGGGAGGTTTATGCAGCGGCTGTGAGTTCAATTTGCCGGCGCTCCGCCTGTGCCGGTGCGAGGCCACACGGTGGAGTCAGAGCCGTGTTCTGTCTGTCCTGCTCCGCGCCTCTGTCCGTGCGCTCCGGGACCTTCTGCTGCAGACGGCGGCTACGGGGGCACTGTGTGCTTCTGATCGTGATTTATTGAGAGGAAAACTCAAAAGCACTGCCCTCCCACTGTTGACTGGCTTGGTTGGATCTGCATTAAAAGTGAAAAGATCCTCTGAAAAGACCTTAGGAAAGATCAAATTTAACACTACTTTATCCAAAAAAAAAAAAAAAATAAAAAGTAAAATCAGAACTGTTTTGGTTTGAATCAAATTCTAAGTTAAATTTAGAAATAATTTTTCCCTTAAAAGCCAAAGCTGTGGAAGAACTAATCAGCAAAGATTGTAATTCACCTCTCTGGCATGGCTGATGGCTTTCCCTGTGGAGAGCCCTAAGCACTTTTGGGGATGGGAGAGCCCCAAATTGTTCTGTTCTCTCTGCTTGAGGAGTTCTAAACTATTCTTTCCTATAATGTAGTTTATTGCTTTAAGCACTAGCCTCTATTCCCAGGATGAATGAATGGTTAAATGTTTCTTAAGTGGAATATAAATAATTGATTCTTGCTGCCATATATGTATATCTCCAACTCAGTGATTTAAGCTTTTTCTGTTGTTCCTTGCAGAAATACTAGAATGAAAGAAAAATATCTGCATGTGTTTGTTGCATATTGTCAAGGAATAATTAATTGTAAATAAAAGCAGTGTGGCTAAATTTTGCATTCAACTATAAGTTTAACTCATCAAGAATGCCAGCAGGCCTTAGAGTTACAGCTTTGATCTGAGGGAGAAAAAGACCTTCATTTCTTAAAAGTGCTGGGAGACAGTAGATCTGTGTTTGAAGAAGTATGGGGGTAAAAAAGGGATAAAGAAGATTAAAAAGGTGCTCTGAACAGATGGACATGGGAGACATTTCTTGCATGCAGAGAAGTTCAGGCTCAAGTTTTTGCTCCATGAGGTTTCAGAAGTGATGTTTCTGTTCATTATCAGAAAATCCAAAAAAATTCTCATAAAATAATGGAAAACAACAAAATCTCTATAAATATGTCATGTCAGATAACCAGTCCTGTTATTAATTCCAAGTTGATCAATGATTTTGATTGTACCCTTAGAACTATTCTTCTAGCATTGAACATTTTCCTCTACAAGATTATAGGAAGATTGAGTGTGCCCTGGAAAGATTTTTTCCCAGTCTTTACTGTCTTAAATAAAAATATCAGTAAAATACATCCAGAAATATTATTATTTTTCCAAAAGAAAACATGGAGTCCTAACTCTTCGGAATTTATTTTGAAAGAAATTTTCACTTGATGTTACTTTTTTATCCACTGTTATTTGCAATAAAGATTACTGTAGTTTCTGATGGATAATTCAATGCAGGGCTTTAACAAAGAAGTCTCAAATTCATTCAGTGTAAAAAGAGGTGATTTTTATTTTCTATTGTGAATTATTTCCTTCTGGACCCGGACCATCTACATTAATCTCTCCTGGTCTCTGGATCAGTCTGGAAATGACGTGCCAGGTGAGTGTCTTATTTCCTTGTGAAAGTACAAATTCACCCAGCTTCTGGAAGTTTTATTTGACTCTAGATCCAGATTTCAACATTAAGATGTGAGGCATTTTTAGAAGTGAAAGATTGCAACTTAGAACTTTACTGAGTGTCTCTCAAAGGCCACATTTATCAAATGTTTTCAGAATATCTCCCTCCCTTCTGTGGTATCCCAGGAGTTGCCAACAAGGATATTAGAGCAGAAATTTTTAGGTTCTTGAAACTGTTTTGATTCTCTCCCCTACTTCCTCCCCTCCCCCCTGCCTTGTTTCTTTTTATTACACCCAGAAACCTTATAAGGAATTTGAAAGAGATTCCATAGTGTAATTTCTTTTTGGAAGTTCTGGACTGAGCAAGTGAATGGGTTTCTTTCATTTCAAACTTTGCAATTCTATCCATATATTTACAGATGTGTGCTTGCATTTAAAGATATGTATACATAATATATACAGCCACATATTTAATTATAAAAAATTACTCAAACTTAGGATAATCAGAATAGATTTT